>JAPZEB010000024.1:1676781-1688802 GCA_029783705.1 Chaetodon striatus
AAAATCATTAATCTGAAGCTATTAAATAATAGATCCTTTTAAGGAAGACATTACATGTCATTGTGGAGGCAGAACATGACTCGCCACCACAGCGCTGTAGGTTTCACAGGAGTCCTAAAATGTCATCTTGTTGGGTTATTGGGAGCCAGATTTGAAGGAGTCATGGCTCAAACCTTAAACTTGACCACATACCAGCCGCCACTGCCCGTCAACAAAAGCAAAGACAACTAAGGTTAAATGTGATAAGATGAAAGGAACGGACGGACACGATCATCAAAAATGCTCACACCTGCAGTGCACACTTCATATCAGGTTAGGGGAAAAGTCTTTACTGTTATAGGGATGAATACTGTTATGTGCATTAAGGGTTATCATGTCCACCTATCAGAAATTTAATCAGAAATTGTGGAGGTATTAAGAGAAATATTGGATTTCTCTGTAACTTTTCAGCGCATTAGCTAATGTTAGCTTTGACAGCAAAACAAACTGGAGTAAACCCTTCAAGTGTCTTCCTTCTTTGTAAGATTGGCATAGTAATTAACCACAGCTAACCATCCCAAGATCAGCAATCCTGCCAAATCATCCATCCATTCAGTGAGAGTGTATGGGTCAGTCAATCTGGTCCTGTTAGTCAGTGTTTACTTATTCAAGTAACACTCGCGGTCCCAGAGAGTGAGTGACCTGATATGGTGCAAAAATTCAGTCTGACACTCTACATTAAAATGAGAGCCCTGCTGGTCATAGAAACGAAGCATTATATTTTTACATGAATTAACGAATGGTTAAGTTAATCACACATTCACTCCGCTCTGCTGTTCTGTCTCCCCAGACAGAGTGCCCAGAGTGTGCTCTGCCACTTCAAGAGTGCGGTGCTCTAGATAACTGAACGGTAAATTCAGGTCCAGTTTGTGCCAGAGTACGCTCATTTCTGAATGCACCACTCGCATCATCATCCTCCATTGTCTAAAACTAGTCAACAAGAAATTGGCTATAGAACATTGTTTTGCCTCCAGCTAAGCCCCACCCATCAAAAAACTTCACACTGTGTACTATCAGTAAAGGGGTCTATAGCAACTTTAATCAAAAAACAGTTGGTAAAAAAAACTCCTGTATTTTTGTGATAAAAATGTTCTGAAGCTCAATTCTGAGGCTGTTCTGTAAATAGCTTTCCAATGAATAATAACCAAAGCAACTGATCAACCCATATCAATGCAACAACTTGCTGTTTAAACCCCACCCACTTCCAGTTCACTTCCTGAACTGGATAGGGATACAGATAATTTAGTTGGTTGAACTGATACAGACACAGATAACGGTGTACTCGCTCATCCCTAGTTAATATGCATATACAAACATACATAAACTTGTATACATCACAAAGACACATAAACATGCACACATGTATGCACATACATATCCATATACATACACTCCTATACATAGAATTTGTTTAGAAATAGACTGTTATTACTGATGCATCAGTAGAGCCTAGTTTTGATCTTTTATTGGATGGAAGTGAAGATAAAATGACATTAAGTCATACTTTTATGACCAATCACATCCTGCAGATAAACTAGAAAAGGTATCGAACAAATGTAGCAGAGTAGGAGCATGAAGTAGCATATGGTATTAGGAACATTGAGAGGAATTCTCCACCACAAATCTGAGAAGAAATCTTGACTATTCTACAAGTTACTAGTGAAGAAATTTGGAAAGTTTCTGTGGACATGTACCATGACTCTGGGTCACCGTTGGAATCCATTGTTACTGACTACAACTGCTGCCCTCTGACAGGAGGCAAATATCAACTTTACAGAGCCACTTTGAAGCCTTCAGTGTGTGTATTTGACACTGACATGACATAGATGTTTAATGGACTATTCCTCTAAAAGACTGTTGACCCAGTGGTGGTCCTGACAGTACAGTAGTTTTAGTATCACACTGATTGTACTTGTAGATTTACACTGTCGTCACTTTAAAGCTCTAATTGTACAAATACTCCTCGGGCATGGAGAAAGGCTAAACAAAGATACTCCAGCACGTGTACACACTCAATAGTCTCAGCTCTGAGCTGGAGGGGCCACTTTGACAGCTTCCTTACTCTAGACCTTCCACAGGCAAGGAAGCAGGTGCTAGAGGCTACACACACACACACACACACACACACACACACACACACACACACACACACACACACTCCGCACTCTATCCACACACTCTTATCTCCAGCAGGAGGGCTTAAGATAGAAAGCATGCTGTACAGTAATTACCACCTCCCTCCCTCTCCCCACCCCCCCCCCATCCTCTACTACTTCTCCACTCTCTCATCTTCCCAACTTTCCCCTCTTTCCTCTCTGTGACTCCCCCCCTGTGGGACATCTTCATCCTCCTCTCCCATGCTTGGGCTCATCCCTCTACCTACCCCCCCCCACCTCCCGCTGGCCAAGACTAAGCCATGTGTAGCCTCGCTGCTGGAATGTTGTAGACAGAGAGACATAAGGCCCCCCGGGGCTTCATGGCGAGCCAGGCGCAGTTGGTGTGCACTCGATGTGATGCTGCCTCTCTTCGGGTGACAACACTGCATCCTCGGCGGTCGTGCAAACCCAGCCTCCCCTCCGGTTCCCCGCTCTGACTCCCATTCCCCCACCCCGAAACAGATGCTCGGGACGAGGGCGGGCGCCAGTCAGGGGGGACGTGGGTTAATTGGGGTAGTAGTGGGGGTTAATTTCAATTAAAACTTCAACTAATGGAGGTCAGGGAAGCGTCTGCAAACACCTGATTAAAACAAATGGTCCTGCCAGTCAAAACTTTATCTTGGTCAGCCTCCAGCATAGTGTCCTAGAGTGAGAAAGAACAAAAAAGGGGGAGCAGAAGGAGGGAGAGAGAATGACTAATTGGGGGACACTTGTTAGCGCAACATCTGCAGGGAGATCAGTGAGTTAAGGGTGTGTGCGATCATGTGTGTGTGTCTGTCTAAACATGTTTATTGTGGTTCAAGTGATGGGGATTTCTGTAATCTGATGATATTTTTTTTGCAATTAAAGCAACTGATATCATAGCTGATGTTCTTGGCCATTAATAGTTTTTTTTTTTTTTATTATTGTTTCCTTGCTGATAGAATGTTTTTTGAACAAGTTTGATACCACTAAAACCAAAACTAAACACAGCATAAATAAGACTCTAAGTCACAATTTAATGAGCTTCATCACAACCCAGTATGTAAATGTGTCAAATGATTTTGCTTATGCCTGTGCCCTTCCATCAATGTGGTGAAAAACAACTTTGTCTTGAAGATCGCAGTTGAAGAAAGGTCATGGCAGTCACATAGATCAAAAGATTGTATTCAATGTGGGGGATGAACATGCGAGGCAAATTTCATTCTGTTTGTTTATTGTAATGTCGACATTCTGGTTTGAGGTTGATCCATGGAGTGTCATGAATGTTGGAGAGTGGAATTTTTGGCCTAACCGTGGTGCTAGAGTAAAGGCAAATAAGGTATCAAAAACATTGGGATTCATCCTCTGGGAATCACAAATATCCATACTAAATTTCATAGAAATATGTCTTGCTCTGCACCATAGTGCTGGAACCAAGCCAGGCAGAAGGAAGTGAACTGTTTCGCATTTAATGACATTAAATGGACATTTTAGGTACATCTAAGTAATTTAGGTGATGCGTTTATGCAGGAAACTTGGAATAAGTGTGTCAGTAGGATACGTTGTTTCTCAAATCACCAAAAAACCAATCTGTCAACTGTCAATGGGAAGCTTGGCACAATTTCATTAAAATAAATTAATTCATCCCACAGAAAGAATAAATGCACTCAGTAACTAACACTGCAATACAATATTTTCTCTGTACAAATGGAGTTGGCCAGATGAGGGTGAAAAAAGCTGAGGACTTTTATTTTGACAAAGTTTAAGACATTTAAATTGATGCAGAAAAGGCACAAATCAGTGTGCATTATTACCAAAATGCTCAGAATTTTCTGGAAGAACACCCCCAACCCTAGGTTTCAAATGTGCCCCGCCCCCCAATATTGACACTAAAATATAAACACAAGTTCACCAAGTGTGTGTGTTTGTGTGACAGTTGACACTCAGGTACTGTCTGTAACTTTTCACAAGATTCTCTCGTTTTTCCTCTCGTCTCAGTACCATCATGGATAAAGTGATAAAGCCACAGGATTATTGGATTTTTCTTTTCTAAAATTGAAGCATTTCTAATTCAGAATTTAGACAGGAAGACATTGCTACCCTATTGAAAACCATGCAAACATCTTATTAGAATATATACACAAATAAACTTTCTGCAGATACCCAGCATAGTATTTATCACGTAAAAAAAAATAAATAATAATAATAATTAGTCAAATGTCAGTTAACAATCTCACATCTGAAGTGGACTACAACAAGTGTGCCCACATTTTTTTTAAATGTAAATAAAATGCCAACAGTATCTCATTCTGATTGATGTAGTGCAGATTCTTGCTTATAAGTGAATGAAAGGCGGTTGGCGGGAGGTTGGTATTTTCCTCACCGTACGCAGGCTTGCTGTGCCACCCTGCTGCCAACCTGCTCTGCCAGGCGTGCCGCAGCAGCTTTCGACATCTGGCGCTGGGCCTCAGGGAGATGGCAGGGGACGGGGCGCCCCGCCGTGGCTAAATATGGCGCAGGGTTACGCCACACGTCCCTAATCACTTAGCCGCTGTCTGGCAGTTCACACCAACACTTTCCCAGATCCCTCATATATCACCACTGCTAGACATCTGTGCAGCCGTTAGGCATTTCTTTTTACTGCCCCCCACCACCTTCTTTTCCTCTTTACTATCCAATGACAGGTTGGGTTTACATCAACTTCTCATCCCATTTGTTTTACAATGAGGAAGATTACCGTGTCTGCGTTGTGCAACTCTAACACGGGAGATAAAATCGTATCATTGAAAAGGTGTTTGCTTTGCACGTATTTAAGAGCGAAGACCTTCTCCACCACTTGGACCAAACTCAGACTAAGGCATTTCACTATTAGACGCCACCATGAAGTTATGAAAAGTAGTATGTCAAGCCCCTCTCACACATGCACTGCAACCCTGAACTTGTCACCTTGGGGAGCTGAATGTGAGAACATAAATGTCCAAATCCGTTGGACCAGACAATAAACGGCCTTTATCCTGCCAGCTCACTAGTACAAAGTCTGTGTAATGTCTGATTGGGCCCATGCGTGACTAGAGTAGGTGATTGCCCAGAGAATTCACAGCTAGCAAGTGTGCGTGTTGATGATGTTTCTATCATGCGACTGGTGTGAAACTGGAAGAATACAAAAAACAAAGAGTGAAGACGAAAGGCAATTTATACAAAGACACCAACAATAACGTCTGACAGGAGAGATGACGACACTCAGGACCTTCTTTTGGTAAGAGACAACACCAAAATTGTCAGAAAAATTCAGAGAACCAGCCATGTTAACAATACACTGTGTTTTCTGCAGTGTACTTTTTACACCATGCCCCACCTCCTGCAACGCCTAAACCAAACAATATTTCCAGTAGGTGAGAACACTTTTGACAGACAATTTACTATTGTGTGCTGACATTGTCCACTGTTCATTTGAGAAAATAAAATGTAATTTGTAAATGTAAATATAAACTCTTTTAAGTGATATGGTTACAGGGGAACTTTTCATGTACTATGCTGCATGAACATCATTTTTTGTTAGGAACAAGAGAATATTAGCAGTTCTTATCCCTCTTGTTTTTCTCTGTCTTCTAGCCTCTGCTTCTCCTCTCTTCATTTCTTTTCTGTTTTCACTCATCCTCATCTATTCTCTGCTTGCTTTCCAATGTCCTCCACCTCCTGCTCTGTGTCTTTGAACTGTTTCACACTTGCTTGTAAGTTAATAACTCCTTTTCATCTTAAGTTTCATGGCCATCTTATTCTTGGTGTGAATGATTAGTTCAAGTCATTTTTTTCTTAAGACCAATGTAATGAATCTTTTAACTTGTCTACTAATTGTCAGTTTTAGTGTTTTCCTATTGTGGTCAAAGAGCTCAGAAAATGTCCTTACTCACATACTAGGGAAGGCTGTGATCACATGACCAATGCATAGTATAAAGACTGAAAGTCCTCATAGGAAGGCAATTTGGGTTGGTGGATGGGTCAAACAACACAGGACTTTCCCCCAGTGAACTTTGAGTTACTTCAAGGCAGTGTTAATTTTGACAGCTATTTTAGATTTAGCCTTAGTTTTGAGACAAAAATGCTTGATAGGTTTAGTCACATTTTAGTCATTTTTATCCTTCATAGTTTTAGTGTAGTTTTAGTCGACAGAAATTCATGACATTTTAGTCATTACTTGTAATCATTATGTTTTCTATGTTTGTTTATCTTAAAGTTAATCCAGTGAAGCTGATTAATGTATCATAAACTGGAATCCAGGTGACAAGTTGCATAACAGTTTCATTTAGACATTTTTTCCCCCACAACTGCAACTAATTTCTACACACTTACAAACTGTCATTTCTCCAGCACTTTTGGCAGGTTTAAGTGGTGGTTTGCTGGCACACACTTACTGATCATCATTTGAAAAGCTCAACAATTCTCTATTCATGCTCTCAAAACGTTAACTTCACAAATAACTAACCTGAGAAAACTAGGATTTGTACCCAGGTTCACTGTAAACTCTGACGTATCGATTTCACTGATAAGAGGTAGAAAAATAACTAAATAATTAAAGCCTAAATTTTTTTCTTAATCTGCAGCATGTTAGCCTGGAGGTTTAAACTTGTGCTCTTTCACAGAGTTGGGGATTAAAATTAAACTTTCATCTCTGTCGGAGAAAACAGTTCAGAGTGTTTATTTACAACACAGCTACACCCACAGATAACTGAGCCACCTACCTGTCTGCCTAGCAAACAGCATCAAGTCACAAAGCCTAGTCATAAGCTAGGCCATAAGCCTACTGTAGACAGTCTGAACCTAAGTGGAGTCCTGCGGGGATCAGCTGTGATGACCGACAGCTGGTGGCTGCTTGCTCTGCAACCATTCAGCGGCTAACAAGTGGAGCTAACTGCTAACAGCCACCGCTCCAACTAACAAATTCGACAAATCCTTTCAACAGCTCCACCATCCACAGTCAGACACACATGGCTGCTTACCGACTGCTGAATTACAGCTCACAACTTGCATCAACAGCTGACACTGCTCTGGTATGAAAGTGTTTTTGCTGGCTTGCGAAACATCCTTGTGCAGACCATTTATTGGAGTTTGCCAGCCTGTTGCTCATCTGGCATTTGAAGATAGTTGTAAGCACGGCTGTTCTCAGCTTTCAATGTCAGATTGTCCACCACTAACATTTTCATCCCGTCTCATCAATAAAAATGAAACAGAGATTTTGTCTTAGTTTTTATTATTGAGATCTATTTTTAGCTTGCTATAGTTTATGTCAATGAAATTAACACAGTTTGGTCCATTTGTCTCATCCACATCATTTTCCCTACTCGCCTGTTCACTCTTTCTTTCTTTCCATACACTCTCATATTGGTTTACAAGAGTTCAAATTTTTTCTTGTACTTGCAGCCAGATTGCCATTAAAAATTGCTGAGCACATTCAAACTCCCTTGATGATTAACCCCTTCCATTATGTTACTTTGCAAGCTTTCCTTTAACACCATCCTAATTCCAAACTGATGACTGTACACAATATATCTCATAATCTTATTGGTAGTGATCATCGTTTCCATATGATGGGGAATTTTGAGTGAATAGAAGCACAAAGAACTCCTGGATTGGACCTACCTGCCCCCTCCTGTGAGTCCTTTGACAATCTGTAACTCAGCAGTACAAGGCATTGATCAGTGAAATCGATCCATTGTGTACGCATGCATGAGTGCATTTCCTGTTGTGCCTCATGCTCAGAGAAATACTACATGTCAGATTCTGAATGAGAAGCACCATCTGCCTGCCAAACATGGAGTTTTATTCCCATCTAGACAGACTGACATAAAACCGTACAACCCAAATGAGAAAGGAGGAATGCTTCACTGGAAAATGAATACATCTTGTGAATGTTTGTGATTTTTAGAGTGTGACCATGCATGTATACGTGCGTAGCAGGTATTGTTATGTGCATGTGTGGACAGCAGTGTTTAGACACCAGAAGTGATGGTGATGTAATAGCAGTGACAAAGTGGTGGATCAGCCGGCAGCAACATTTTGGGGGGTGGCGAAGGAGGGGGTTGACATGGTAGGTTAGATAAACACAGCCACACAGTGGGTTGGCTGGTGCTTGCTTGATAATGAACTTGTAGTTGTCTCTTCCTTGTATTAAACTCCAGTGCTGGGGAAAATGCAGGGAGACAGAAACAAGGTAGGACAAGGGGGAATGGGAGTAAAAAGGAGGGGTAGAGGTGACAGAATGAGAAAGGGTGAGAGAGGAAGTGAAGAGAAAAAAAGTGGATATCAGATTGTAAGAAGAGGTGGGTGAGAGGGAGAGAGAGAATAGCAGCTCTTTGCTGTGTGTTTCTGTTGTAGGAGAGCTGTCACTGTGAGTAGTTTTAACTGATGGGATCCCAGATCTGTGGCTCACCAATCATTATCCCTTGTCACAACTGGAAAGTGTTAGCACAAACATACAGGGGCAGAGAGATGGAGAGACAAGGCACTCCTCTGATGTCAGCATGATATACTGTAGCGAGGCAGTGCTGAAGGCTGCGTGTTGGTCAGTAGGAGGATTATGACCCTGCAGACGCATATAAGGAGCTATTTATCATCTTTTCATCTCAGATGCTGTTGAACAGATAAAGAAATACGTTTCATGTTGAGTCAGTAAAAGCTCTCTGTCAGTTGGCTGAGGCAGTTAGACACAAATATACAGTTTATCAGGGTTTGTAACACTGGCATCCCAATCTTGATACAGTACAACCTCAAGAATTCTGTATTTGTACAACAGCATTACATTAGTAGTTAATAGTTAGTAAATTGACATTCGTCATTTATGTTAACTCATAGTATGCAAGACCTGCAACCAAAATCAATCATTTGTTGGTTATCAACAAATGACCTATTTTGGTTATCATTGCTGGCTGGTTTTATGTTGAATCTGGTTCCCATTTGGCAAAGTACCCAGATTTGCTAAGCTCCAAATCTCTTATCAAACATGTTATCTCTCCTCCCTCTTTTTCATTTGCCAAGAGCAACTGTAGAAAATGTTCAGGTACTGCTAACAGGCTTTTCAGTTGACAAACCACCAGCAGCAGATTATACCAGCGCTAGCTAATTAACGCTAATTCTGTGGCTGTCAAACTCTTGGCTGATGTCTGGTTTATGTGCTCTGTGTTACTTGGTCTCTGTACATCATTCTAATACCACTCTATGACTGTGAATAGACTGGCTTTGTAGTTCAGCAAGACCCACTGAGTGACAAGTTCTTTCTAGAGAGGAGATCCACAGCCAGATGTATACTTGCTTTAACAAAGCGTCAGAGTATGCATGATAGTTGCCTTGAGTATCTTGTGTCCATGTGGAGAATTTTTTCCAATCACCGCAACTTTTAAGCAAATTTGGCCAATCATTGTAGGTTCCCACATGTCACTAAACTCACTTTCTTGTTTCTGGCTGTAACGATGCAGACATCTGCTACACAAATGTCTCACATTTACCAACAAGACAATGCCCCAATGCTCTGCAAGAAAGTGGGGGTAAACTGTTTTGCACCGCATACAAGGTTGTGGTGGAACACAAACAAAAGTTCACAAAATTACAGATGTCCAGTCTTTAACTATGAGCCATATGAGTGTTTTCTGTTCTGCCAGCTAAAAAACTGATAATGGCTTTTTAGCTATGTCTTTACATTTTTGCTCATATTAAATGTGTGAAATTGCCCATGTTCTTATACATTGTCTAAGATTTTTGGAATTGTGCGCACAATTTGTCATCATAGCACTAGTAATAACCTCAGGGGACAGACTGCAGTACCCGCACTTTATTCAGTTATTAATATGCAAGAGTTTTTGACCAACACATGTATCTGCCTTTTTGGGAGACTCTTTGCTGCCTTTGCTTTACTTTTTTTAACTGCTCTTGGTGCTATATGCACTGACCATTTTTCAGTGGTCTTAAAGTTAAGTATTTGGTTGTTTCAATGTCACATTAAAGCAGAGAAACATTAAACCAAGAGAACTACGGCATCAAAACTGATAGTTACATCGTCTCACGTCACCTGTGTCTTGGCCAAAAAGTAGCACATGAACACACACTAACTAACCAGTCTGTTTGTGTCTTTAAAAAAAGGAAAACCAGAAAACCATATTGACACTAGTTAGCCATTTAGCACATTATCTACAATCCAATGTTAAAAGACCAAAGCATATTTACAGTGCACCAGTTAACAATAACCCAAATCACTGTGAAACATTTCTGCTAAAGAGCTCAATGGCCATAGAAAAATAATCTCACCTTACAAAACAGGTTAATTTTGATCTCACTCCCCCTTGACTTAAAGCAACTCTTACCTTTCTTGCATTTCACACAGCATTTCCACAGCTCCCGCCTCCCTCCAAAGTCCCACCCCCCCTCTTCTATTATATCCTCCATACATCTATGATAGATGTAGGCGTTGGGAAGGTAACGTTAGATACACGGAGGACGAGAGCGAGTGTAATAAATTAGCCAAGCAACTAGCAATCTTTTCCTCTTTTCATATAAAACCAGGGACAACAGCGACATTTAACAAAGGCACAGTTTTGCTCCAATACAACTCACAAAGTTCACTGACAAACTGTCCTGTACTAAACATGTTTTCCAAACAACTATAACATGCTAATGTTATTAGCACAAGCCTATGGCATTTTTCATTGTATAGATTAGCCTAGCCGTCGGCGATCTTTCCCTCTTCTCATATAAAGCCAGGGAAAACAGCAACATGTAACAAAGGTAATGGCACACAATTTGGCTCCATTACAACTCACTAGATTCACCGACAAAACAACCGTCATACTAAACATGTTTTCCAAACAAATATAACATGCTAACATTATTAGCACAAGCCTATGGCATTTTACACTGTATAAATTAGCCTAGCGCGAGTGGAGATTTCCTCTTCTCATATGAAACCTGGATAAAATCCCGAGGTATAAATCCCTGAAGTATAAATGAAGGATAAATCACACATAAGACTTAAAAGGTGGAGGCTTTACTGTCTTCACAATTTATAGTTTCTTATCTGTGAAATAGAAGTAAAGAAAAGCTTCATTGCCACTGAGGAAAATGGTGTCAGTATACAGAAACAGACAGGAGGTCTGCAATGTTACGCGAGTGGTTACGTCAGTTGGAGGCCTCCACATGGGGAAGACAGACAAGACGCTCGGCCAATGCAGTGATTGGTCAGATATTTCCTAGAACCATATGAGAATGGTATAATTTTGAGTTTTTATCTCTGGTGGAATTCACTTACATTGTATTGTGCCATCAGCTTATTGTATTTTAACCTAAACCAAGGCAATCGTGAAAATTTCCAGAAAGGTAAGTGTAGCTTTAAGATGTTTGTTTGCTTTCCTCACTCCAGTTTCTCTTCTCATGTGTTGAGCTGAACAGCCAATCAGAGTGATTTTATTCACCAGTGGGCTTTGCTCATGCTGATTATCATGCTGAATTGGCCAAAACACCAAACTGCTGCAAGGGGCAACAGTTTGGGACTAGGGCAAAGGACATGCACCGATGGTCCAACACTGACCATTGGCTTGGTGTGTCAGGGCCTTTAAAGCCACCATATGTAGATTTAAAACATACCCAACAGGGTTTCCGTTATCTGGTAATTACCGGACTTTGACCGGTAAAATCTGCCCAAGTCCGACATTTTTAACACCGCCGGTCAAAACGTCCGGTGAAAATTTCCACGTGTCATTTTATTAAAAAACAACAACAACAAAAAAAACGTGAATCTTATTTTTTATGAATAGGCCTGGTCTATGTGGAACAAAACTTTTTTTTTTCACGCGGAACTAAACTGGTAGCACTTGTTTCATTT
>JAPZEB010000024.1:1706004-1716887 GCA_029783705.1 Chaetodon striatus
CAATGTGACCTCACAAAACATGTTTTTGGCCATAATTCGTGAATTAATATGCTAATTATGACAAAATTTCACACAAATGTCTAATAGGATAAAATGATGAAGTGAAAACGTTTTATATTCAAAAGGTCAAAGGTCAACTTCACTATGACATCATAATATTCTGCAAAAACACTTTACCAGCCATTATTCAACATGGTATCTCAGGAACAGAAGGGGAGACATTTGTTCAGATACTGAATTGGTGACACTAATCTTGGGTGTCCACCTTGAAACTGTGCTGACTGTATAGATGTTCTGTGCTGTTGGGGGGAGGATGTGTGTGAAGCCTCCATGTTTTCACAGACACAGATGTAAACTGCAACTTGACAGATTTGTGGAGACATACAACTGCGAGGCAATAATTCTAGTTTTTCTTTGGTTGTTTCTGACTGTTATTGCTGCCTATCTTGGCCAGGACTCTTGATAGATTTTTTTTTTTAATATCAGTGAGGTCTTCCTCGCTAAATAAAAGGTTGAACGCAAAAAGTTAATTTTTAAAGTATGATGCAGGAGGGTAAGGAAAACAGGAAAACTCCTTTAAATTATAAAAAAATAATCAGGGTTCCATTTGTCTGTATGTACCACAATTTCTTCATTTTAAGAACACTTACAACTGGCTTTCTCTCCAAACTTTCTATCGGGTGAGTGTATCATGACAACCTGAAATGGTGACTGGTAACACAGTATGATGAAAAAGTAACTGTTGAGGTTAACCATACCCTGGGTAGTGATTTAGAACAGCTGTAGTGTTAAATGATTTTATCAGAGGCCTTTCAGCCAATGTGCACTGAGTGTTTCCCATGGCCATGGTTTAATCTGTTCTTTCTAACCCTGGAGTATGATGAGATCAGTGAAGTGCTCTCAGCTGGTGAATAGTGAATAATAGTGAGTGAAGAGACTGCTGCTGCTCTGTTGTAACTGAGCCAGCTGCTCATATGATGCTGTAAAGTGTTATAGACACACAGCCATTCTTGCAGGTTAACAGTTCTTTCATGTTGAGTACTGGCAAAGTGAAGGTGAAGCTGTTAGCAGCAGCAGCAGAGTAAACACCTCTAGAACAAAGTAGATTCCTCTCTGTTAATGCTCTCAGCCTCAGCCACTCTGTGCAAATGTCTATTTCAGTCGGCCCAACTCAGTCATTTTCATCAGCTACGTTGTGTCTTCTTCAATGGAGGAGTGGATGAAGGTGATGCAGGCAGCCTCATTAGCAATGCCACATATTCTGATGATTGAGCAGGTCTTGTTTTAACAAGACCTGCTCTTGATTCGTGGCATTTGCAATGGCTGGTACTTAGACCAGTGTTGGGCTAGTTACTCTAAAAATGTAATAGATGATGTGTTACTAGTTATTTTCATTTGAAAGTAATAAGTTACTGTACAATATTATTCTCTGTTTAGAGTAATAAGTTACTTACTACACTGCTTTTGTGTTACTTTCACCAAATGGACTCATGGTCATTTTAGATGGATGAGGGTCGTGTTGTTTCACAGCAGCTAATCAAAGCATAGAAGCTCCAGTTTATTACAGTTCATTTCAAATCCAGTGCTGTGCAGGTCTGACCCATTCGTGCATTCACTTACAGTGGTTACCACTTTGTATTAAAATCACCTGCTTATAATAGTGTGATGATGTAGAACAATTGAACAGCCTAGACCTTTTTAAATAAATGAGTAGTCTTGTACACAGGGAGGACCACGCAGAGAATCAAAGTCTGATCATTTTGAGATATGGATAAATACTTGTGGCCTATGATAAGAAACACAATAAACAAATATTGAGGTTAGCACAATAAACAGAATGGCATGCGAGTCAGTCACTATGATGAGTGTAAATAAATATACCGGAGCTGGAAGACCCACTTGCCTGTTCCCAGTGTGCCGGTCAGTTACAGCAGCACCAGAGAGAGAGTTATGTGTGAGAGCAGGACTGCGTGCTGGCTTTTCTCTGCAGTTGTAGGGGATGTGGATGGAAACATCCAACATATACTAACATCAGCCAGATGTCGATCACCAGGACAAAGGAAAAAAAAAAACTGGAGGTTAGCTCTTTATCCCTGCTGCTTTGTAGCAGCCTTAGGTGCAAAAGCAGAATGGGATACGTTGTAGATGTTGCAGGTGTATTAATGGTGTGGATCTGTGTGGATGAATGAAAAATGAAAACAATGAACAGTTTATTTTGGATGGTAATGTGTTACAGTAATTCCTTGAAATGTATAAAATCCTGTTGGTAGTGCGCTATATTACTTTTTTTTTACTGCTAAAATGTAATATATTTTTGTAACACATTACTTGTAACCTAACACTGATTATGAACAGCAGAGAGAACAACAGCATATTAACCCCTACTTCCAACCCACTGGACTTATGCAAAACAAGCTGCTGCAAAAACCTACATTTGTTCTCTCAAATACATCACTATCCCTCAAGCATCACACTCTTCTAACTATATTCAGCATGCAGTATACACTGTCTTTGTCACTCCATCACATCAAAGCCAATAAACAAGTGTGCTGATATTGAGGAGCCAGATACAATGTGCACTATTGATCCGGTGTGTTTCTGCTGTGGCAATGTTTATTAACAATGGGAATGTTGTCCTGAATGCAGCTTCAGTCTAAACACTGACAAGGTGTATTTCCTCATGCTGCCAAAAGCCCTCAAAGCAAATATGGCATTAATCTACCAAGCCAATGTTCATATGAAATATGAAATGTCAATGAATGTACAAAGGCACATCTTGCGTCTTTCTTTTTCTTCCTTAATGGCAGTATTCTCAGTGAAGAAAAGTACATGTTGAGCAGCATTATAGCAGACAGGGCAGTCAAATTTTATGTATTCATATTACTCAAAAACAATATTATAGGCTCACTGCCAGGGTTTTACAACTTCTTAAGGATTCTCATTAGGTTTAATAGGAGGACATTATGACAGCAGCTAAAATGACAGTGTCCTACTAGTATATGAATGTACTCATACATTCCCATGTAATAAATTAAGCCAGCATAGTGCTGCTTTTCATAACCATTTAATTGCCATTGTTGATTGAGTTAATATCTCCAAGACCCACTGCATCACTTTGAATAAGTTAAGACTACTTGGATTCCTTTCTCTTCAGTAACTGGCTTTGTATACTTACAATGGTGGAAATATTTAATGCCAAAGATGAATTTCCTACAAGCCTAAAGCTAGCCCTGCCGGCAAAGTATAGAAAGGCAGTGCTCCTATGCAAATATAAAAGACTTGAAAGGAGTCAGCTACTACTACTATGTTATGCTAGTTCTGCTAGCAACAACATATATCCCATCATGTACCCCAAATTCACACCTGAGTGCTCATCTTCAGCACCAAAGCTGTGCTCAGCCTTTACCCCCCCATCTGTGTGTCCATGGGCGTGTAGGTTGTAAAATGAGGTGTGGTCAGGTGCATTATTGGTGCATCGCTATTTTGAGGCAACAGAAAGCAACTGCACCATTGACCAACAAAAAACTGGTCTAAAGACAAAATGGCACAGTATTTTCCTGCAGTATTCAGAAAGATGCACTTACATAGGTGGGTTCACACTCTGCTTGATAAACACAGGGAGGTGTAGATGGGTTGCAGGTGGGTGAAATAATACATCATTATTGGGGAAAATATTAGAAAAATATTCTCTGAAGTGTCAGTGTAGCAGAGGTTAGAGCAGAGCTGCAGAGCTGCTGTCTGACTCCCCATTAAGAGACACACTGTGCACATTTACACACGAGAAGCAGCAGAACTTCATTGATTATGTCGGAGGCTAAAAGTTTAGTTCTTTTTCCTTTGTCAAGTTTAGAACTACAGTTCTTAGTTTTACTGCTTAAACGTCCCATGACTGCATAACTCTCAGAAGAAAACTCCTCTCCTCTCCAATTTCTCAAATTTCCCATATAAAGGTGCAGGCACAGCAGCCTATCAAAGAGAACAGGGGATGACATTTTGATTAGTTGAATTTATGTTATGCTCAAAACACACCTATGATTAATTAAGCAACTAAAATAAAACCCCTCTGCCCCTTGTGACTGACTTTGCGCCCAGATTATGCAACATTTAACCAGCAAAAATTGGAGATGGACATGCCCTAAATGTATTTGCACCATACACTTTAGACCATGAGCTATAGATTGTTTAAACAGGTCCTTAAGCATCTATAGCCATATTAGCATCTCTATAGGGCTGTACATAGACATAGCAGTGCTTCGAGGTAAATGCTAATGTTCTCCAGCTAATTAGTGCTACAGACAAAGTCATTTGATCATAAAATTTGGTCAAAGTTATTACAGTTCACCCCGAGGGGAGCATTAATACATGGAGGAAATTTCATAGCAATCCATCCCATAGTAAGAGATATTCCAGTCTTGACCAAAATGGACAACCAGCATTATCACCTTTCTTAGGGCCATGCCACAAGCATGGTTGACAAAATCTAATAAATGCTTAAGTGTTGGAGACACAAAGATTGTTTTTAATATCCAAGTTGATTTGTGGAAAACTCTACCAAAGCTTGATGTATGCTATTCATCTAAGTGGGAGCAGCACTGTGCATAATATCTTGATCCTTTTGTGTCTCCATTCTATCTGTTTGTCTCTTTCGATCTGCCATAAAGGACAAAGAAGACACTTAGAAGAAAAGTACAGACCACCTGAGTATCTCTGAAACACTCAACTGTACAAGGTTATGTTGTTGAAGGGAGGTTGAGGGTTATTCAGAGCAGCTTGGCTCTGGCTACAAATGAGGAAGGAGCATTAGTAAAGGTGGGAAAGGTTGCCATCTAAGAGTGAGCATGATTGATGTGAGCACAGCAACATGCAGCAGCGCTCCCACGGAGCCCTCACCGACTGTCGCCGCAGCGACAGGCAGTGAGAGGAAGTGAGTTGACCTCGGGGTCATTGTGACAAAATGCTTAACAACAGTAGCAAAGCACTCTGGGTTTAGGTCAGGGTCATATGCATGAACATAGAGGAGGCTGGCTGCTGCCGTGTATTATTTGGAATCAGTTGCTGAATGCCTAAATGTTGCTACATTGCAATGATTACCAGCAGCGACAGCAGGGCTGGCATCATTTTCACCTTGTGAGTCTGTGTGTGTGTGTGTGTGTGTGTGTGTGTGTATCATCATGGCAAAATGTGGCCCTGGTGGTACCTAATGTAGTGACAAATTCCACAGAAGCAGTTTTGAATACTTTGCTAGCTTTGCCAGGATTTTATATGGCAAATTTTTTTATATTTTATATGATTTTATATATTTTATATTAAAATGGTGTGATTTTCTATATATGCCCTCAAAAAGGCAAACCCATCTCCATCGTGGTTTTCTGTTTTTGTAAAATAGTACCAATCTATAACAAAATTCTATGCTTATTCTACATTAAGTATAAAAAGCTATAATTTAACTATAAAAATCGGTTCAGTTAAACTTATCATTTCCAATTTTCTTTATAGTTTTTGTCATATACAGATATATAAAGATGATTGCTGGGTAATATGTATATTGTTGTCTAATATCAAGTCTCTGTTTGACCATGTAATGACACGATAGATTTAAAGTAGCTAGTTTAGGTGCAAAATCTCTCAAGGCTGACAGTCAGAGCACATCTGCAAATGGATATGACATAAAAGTGGCAGTAAGACCCATTTCGGTAAAATATGTATTTGCCTTAAAACTCTGTGTGTGTGTGCTTCATAACTTGTAAACAAGGTGCACGAGGCCCATTGTAACTACTTTGAGCCACTGCTTGGATTACTTAACTGAACAAAAACATTGCAGAGTTTAAAGCACTTCTTCTTCCTCTATAGTGTTCTATTTCATATGCTGGATATGATTAGTCTTACTGTAATTCCTTGTGGTCATGGGGTAATTTAGTGTCTCATGGTATTAATCTGGTCTTATATTCTTTACCCCAAGAATAGCATCGTTGTCATTCTTGAGGTTAAGCGCCAAGAATGAGATTCTTGTTATTCTTGGGATAAAGAATTGTCATTGCCAAACTTAAAGGTTTTGAATTACAACACAAAAAACAACAGCATGAAAATGGCTTTGTGCAGCTTTAATTCTAATATATAGGCATCAGCCTACAAAACCCCACAGTGCCAGAGCCCTTGTATCTACAGTACATGTGTAATCTGTTTGATGTGTATGTGCATTCATGCCTCTTAAATATATTTGTGTGTGTCCTTCAGACCAAACTCAGCATGCGGAGCAATGGGTAGCAGTTAGCTGGATTTTATATTCCGAAGCGAAGCCAGGGGAGGCAGACCCTGACCTCAGCCTCAGTCACCCAGAACCACGGCTGCAGGCCTCATCTCCATAGGAATCAATAGACTACAGTAATAATGGTGATCTATGGGGGCAACATCAAAGAAGGCACTGACCTTTACGTGTTGGGGGTTGGGGGATGACCACCAAGCTCCACGAGCGCGTGTGTGTGCAGAATAAATGTTTTGTCAGAGAACAAAGCTCATAGCTGTGTGTGCTAGATACACACTTGTATATACACACAGTCTGTGGCCTACATGAATATGAAGCAAAAAAAAATGCATATATAGAAGCCAGTGCTGTCAGACTTTCATTTACACATGAAATAAGGAAATGTAAGCTTTTCTCACTTCATGGCTGTCCCCAGCCCCATTTATCAAATGTGTCATTTAGTTTGATTTGCCATTTGAGATTATTTATTTTATGCTCTTGGCGTCATTTCTTGGTAGGTCCTTTTTGAAATACAGCTTTTCCATTTACATAAGAAAGGAGGCTAGAGTGCCTCAGATTTGGCTAATCATGTTAAACATTATCAACAAGGTAATGTACATATTATTTTAGTGTTAAAAATGTGTGCTTCTGCTAGGTGAGAAAAACATAACAACAAAAAAAAAAGGAAAAAATGCTTTATTCGATCTTTATTTAATTATTTTATTATGTATTATATTCTATCTCATTTTCATATTTACCTAATTCTGCATTCAACTTTCCATAGCACTGATTAACCTTAATTTATAACAAAATCCAACTAAAGAAAAAGTTTTTGAAACAATACCAGTTGTGGGTTCAAAGGTGTACACTGATATTTTTAATAAATCTGCAACCTTGTCTTTGATGGCTTCCTCTTCAGATGACAATGAATCGTGATACTAGAAAGCAAATACATTTGACCCTAACTCTTTTTTACAATTCAATTGTAAAATTGAGTACGGAATTATATATAATTATCTTGGAGATAATAAGTGAAAGTAAGTGATATATAAAACATCAATTCGAAGCCCTGTTTTTGGCTGATCTAAACTGCCCTGTGTTCACTTTATCCTGGTATCTGGCAGCTCCTGGCATACTACAGTAAATTGAAACTAGGGATGGGATTGGAACCCATGCAGGCCGAGCACAATCGATTAGCAGTCCATCGCCATAACCTGGGAAACATCATCTGTGGCTCTGTGTGTTTTCCATTAAAAGTCAGATCCAGGTCACCTTCCAGAGACTTTGCACTGGACCTGAAAGTCAAGAAAAGTGTGGTATTGAGGGGAGGTGGACGGGATGAGGAAGGTGGGTTGGTACGATAATACTTTGTACAGGGCAATTAGCTCAAATGGTGGAGCCCTTGTTTAGCATGTGAGAGGTAGTTGGGTTGATGCTTGTAGTCTCCTGAGGAATTTAGGTTGAACTGTGTTTGTAATTAGTGGGGAAAAAAAAGACTCAATTAAAGAACATAGTGGAACTTCTTGCACCAATTAAACAAAAAAGTAAAGCTGTGTTTTAGTTTCTGGTAGGTTTTAGACCACATCATTGCTGTGATGACAGTTTTGACATCTACCACCTTAAAAGAGGATGGCGATGAGATGAAGCAACTTCATGTGTTTCAGAGCTCTTGAAGGCAACAATCTAGTCACTGTGGTGAAGACACTTGCTTTCACACGTAAACTGCACTGACTTGCTTTGGAGGATCTGAGCTTTTTGTTCCAATGATAATGGAGGCTGTTATTTTGTTGACATGTAATATTCCGGGCAGCTTAAAATCAACTGACTTATGACAAGGATGGGATTCAAACCAACGCGTGCAGAGCACAATGGGTTAGCACTCCATCACCTAACCACTCGGCCTCCTTGTCTCTGGTATGTAGCTTTTCAGGTGACAACCAAAGCGGATACCAAAAAAACAAACAAAGTTGACCCTAGAGGTATCAATGCTCACATTTTCCACATGCTTTACTTCCAATTATGAGTGAAAGTAAGTGATATATAAAGTAAGTGATATATAAAACATCAATTCGAGAGACAGAGTGACATACTGTAGAGCACCACACATTACTGCCTGAGGTGAAACCAGTGATTTGGAAGCTTACTTACATTGCTCTTTGCTTGAAAGGGTGTAAAATGACATCCCCTTGAGAGGGCAAGTAGGTTCCCTGCAATATCAGCCCATAAAAAAATCTGAGTGCATCTTGCAAGAATGGCCCTCTTTCCTAACCCATTGTCTTTGGTTAGTATGGAGACCAAAAATTCTAAAAAAAAATTGCCTCAACCACATGGCAATATCCATGCCACTGAGCAAGCGGCGCTCTGCACACGACACTTCCCTTCAGACTGTCCATCACAGGAGTGAATTCAGCCCTGTTTTTGGCTGATCTAATCTGCCCTGTGTTCACTTTATCCTGGTGTCTGGCAGCTCCTGGCATACTACAGTAAATTGAAACTAGGGATGGGATTGGAACCCATGCAGGCCGAGTACAATGAATTAGCAGTCCATCGCCCTAACCACTCGGCCACCTCGTCTCTGGTACGTAGCTTTTCAGGTGACCACCGAACCAAATGCTATAAAGGCAAACAAAGTTGACCCTAAGTCGACTTTTGTTGCAATGCAATTCATCAGTGTTCAAAGGGGAATTAGCTGGTAGAGTGCTGGCTTAGCACGCAAGAGGTAGCGACGAGGGGACGTGCAGGGGACGAGAATGGTGGGGCTATTTGATCTGTAGTTGGTACAGGGCAAGTAGCTCAAATGGTGGAGCTAATGCTTAGCATGTGAGAGGTAGTTAGGTTGATGCTTTCAGTCTCCTTGGATTTTAGGTTTTTGTTTAAGACTTTTTAATTACTAAATAACACAGACACACATCACCTTAGCCAAGATTCCATTCATATAAAATAAAAGTAAGATCCAGGTAACCTTCCAGAGTCTTTGCATAGGCCTGGAAAATGTGGAAAAGTTTGGCATCCAGGGGTGGTCAACATAACAACAGGAAGATGGAGCTACACAGTAGTACACTGTACAGGGGAGTTAATTCAAATGGTGGGGCCCTTGCTTAGCATGCAACAGGCAGCTGGAATGGTTGGAGCATCTGAGCTTATTGTTCCAGTGATTATGGAGCAAGTCATTTTTTTGACATTCCAAACCTGGCCCTGAGCAATAGTCAGTCTACGCAACAGAGTTTCAGAGTGCTTTAGATCTGTACTCATATCTGCTGCTCTGTTATGCTTTGTTGCCTGATTAACCCTCCTATAGAAGTCATTTGCATGGATGAATTCATTTCCAGGACAATAATATGTAAAAAAAAAAAAAAAAAAAAAGGTTCTAAAATTGTTGATTAAGTGGATTAACTAGTTAGCAAAAAGCTTCTGGAAATATTCTTTTTTTTTCTGAACACACAGCAACACACACACACACGCACGCACACACCTTGTCAGACAGCTCGGTACAGCAGTTTCTTACCTCTTGCCTCTAGGCCTCCATCAACACCCAAACCCCCAGGCACCTCCTTGGCCCTCCCCCAGCCTAGGGCCTCTCTCTGGGGTCATTATGGGCTCTGACATGCCCCGCTGGCTCCATGAATGTTAATGCCCAGTGGATGGAGCTAGGGGTCCAAACACACACACACACACAAACACAAACACACGTACACACACACACACACACACTCATGTAATTACATACACACGTTTCTCTGTTTTTATGGAGTATGCTCACAACCTGAGCAAACGGCGAACACAAATACAAACACAGACACACACACACACACACGCACGCACGCACGCACACGCACGCACGCACACACACACACACATACACAGACACACACACAGATAGCAGTTCCACAGGGCCACTGCAGTCACTCACAGTCATGCACATGTGGGCAGACACTCATACACAGTCTCGCTATCTGATCAGAGATCACACAGATGGCAGATAGCCTGTCCATGTCATGCAGACAGCCACAGGCTCAGCAAAGATCCACGTTAGCGTGGAGATGGAAGGAACAGGATGTAGAGGAGGAATGGAGAGAGAGAAATGCTGGATTCAGGATGATTCCTCCACCTCCCTCCCATGGTCCTCCTCAGGACTCTCCATGCCTACTTTTGCCTCCTTCTTCCTTCTAATCTGCTCTTTTCCTTGTCATCTCCAGATTTATCCTTGTCACTGTTCCTCCTTTCATCCATTCTTTTCCTCCTCCTCTCTAGTCAAGCTTTGATCCCATTGCCAAAAGCAATTCTCCACTTTTACCTTTCCACCATTCCCCACCTGTCCTCTTTCTTTTCCTTATACTGTTCACATCATTGTCAGATGCTTTTAACTATTTTAATCCTTAAAACAATTTGGTGTTGGACATTGGTTTTCATACATTAGATTGTACTGTGAGTGCACACTGCACTATGAACAATGTTTGTATTAGAGCCCTAAAATCATTATTACCAACATTTCAACCGCTCACTTTCAGTTTTATGCCAAAAAAAAGTTTTTAACTTGACTTGTTTACAACCTTCTTGTGCTTCTAGCCCCATCAGACTTCACTGTAACGTCATCACTGTGTTCTCAGATCACAGCAACTATTTTTTATTGAGCACAATGTTA
>JAPZEB010000024.1:1741678-1752747 GCA_029783705.1 Chaetodon striatus
CAGCATGTCAAGTGGGCCAAACCCGAGCAACATTTCTGATTTGTTATCCACACTCTGGCCCACAATAGACCAGATGATGAGGTTCAGAGCCAAAATAAGTAAGTCTACGTCTGACAAATGATCAAACTCTTGAAAAATGAAAAGTAAAAATAACCATTTTTTCCGTCTGTAAAAAGATAGCGGTAAGCACTGTTATTCAATTCAGATAACTGAATTGAATAACAGTGCTTACTGTGTCAAATATTGTGATTTGATAAAAATGCGATTAATCACGATTAATTAATCACAAAGCCTCTAATTAATTAGATTATTTTTTTTAATCAAGTCCCACCACTAATATATATACATGCATATAATTAATTAATTACACTAAAATGTATTAATAATGGCAACGTCATAATTTAAAGTAAACATTACAACAAGCATGTATATCAGTCTGTTCTCAAATGTCTTTGTCCAGGGCATCGAATATGGCAGCTTGATCAGTTCCCCTCTGTGTTTGAGGCACCCTTAAGCATTGGTATGAGATGCACCAGGGTTTCAACTAATTGCAATGTAAACCCACTCATGGCAATGAGGTAATATAAAAAGGAAAACAGTGGTAAGTGGCAGGTGGAAGGGACGGGTGGTGCACAGGTCAACAAAACAGAGGACTTAAACCCAGAAGACAAGTCTCGTGTGAAAACAAAAATCTGACAAAATTTTTAACTACATTATGTAGTTCTATGTCACATATGCTACATACATCACGTGAAATTCACATTATTTACTTACATGTAAAGGTAGGTAATAAGTGTACTTATTTTGTCCTGAACCATGATTTTCTAAACTTTACCATGTTTTCTGTGAACACGTAAGTTTATTTTAAATAGTAACTATGCATGTAACTAATAGAAATTGACCTGCCGTCCAAAAGTAGACACTAGCGAGGTACCTGGAGCCTCATAGTTCGTAGCATAGGGCCCCTCATAGAACATGCTGTGTATTTTAAAGGGTGGCTGTGGCTCAGGAGGTAGAGCAGATTGTCCACTAATGTTAAGTTTGGTGGTTCCATCCCTGGCTCTCCTGGTCTGCATGTCAAAGTTTCCTTGAGCAAGATACTGAACCCCAAATTGCTTGTGATGGGTGAGCAGGAAATGTACTTATTTTTTTTTTTTTTTTTTTTTTTTTAGCAAATTAGAAGGTTTTTCTAAAGCAGTAGTTACAATCCTCTTTAATTTCACATGTGGCTAAGACTGCAAAATCCACAGTATGATATCTTCCAACAATTTTCATGGACGTCACCAATTTCTTTGATGGACAAGCCCACACCTGCCTGCAACAAGCAACCAGTAGTGTGGCTAACATTAAAATCAGCAGGACACTTTGTGGTCTGTATACAAGGCTGTTAATCACGTTGTGAGTCAGCTTTTGCAGCATAACATTTCATTACGATACTATTTTTTCCCTTCTTTCCTTTCACATGCTATTATAGTTATTTTCTATTATTAACTGATATGGAGAGATTATACTGCAGTCTGCACTGTCGTATGAAAGAGGTGTTTGTGTGGATAAGTGTTTGCTGAGGGTGGATTTGAATTTCACAACAGTTTGGAGAGCTCATTGTGGAAGGTGATTGCTCACCGTGTGTGTAAGTGTGTGTGTATGGTGTCCCTGCTTTCATCTTGATGGTACAGAGCATGTGTTTTTCTGTCCTCCTGTCACCCTGAGGTCAATATGAAAGACGCAAGGCTGAATGGAACATCTACAGGTCTTTGAAATCTCTTGTCCGGCCTGTATGGAAATACTGCAAGCACACACATACACAGACTGTCATGCATGTAGACACTCTCTTATACTGAGTGTACAAAGTACAAAAGGTGCTTGTGGAGAAACTCATTCACACACACACACACACACACACACACACACACACACCTACACACACACACACAGATGAAGCGAAAACAGCCATTTACACCTGGTGGGTGTTTGATCATCAATTAAGCTCCATCTCTCTCTCAGGCTGTTTAGTCTCCAAGGTGTTCAGCTCAGCCTCCTCAATCAATCCACATCACCATTTAACAGCCAAATTGGCACATTGTCATCTTGTGTGTGTCTGTTGTATGTGCGTGTGCTGTGACAAACTCATACTGTTTCCAGGATATGATGTCTAAAAAAGGGCGCCATTTAAGAAAAACGTAATCATTGTGAACTACAAGAATTTATAAATATTCAGCCTTCCTGTTGTCCAATTTATTCCAGTCATTTTCATGTTTTACTGTATTGTAATTGTTGATGAATGAAAGTTATTATTATAAACTAATGCGACAGGGTACAGTTTTTTATCATTTACATTTCAAACAAATTTAAAAAAAAATCTGAGCAATATCATCTACATACTACATAGGTACTTTACAATATGCATTGCTCTCAGTGTTGTACCTTGTATCCCCAGATAAGGATGGATCCATTACAGCCTTGTTATTGAAAATAAAATGCATCAAACTATGTTAATCAGGACACACAGCAGTAATGGTAACCTCAAAGTTGATGATATACAGAGTTTCCCTTTACTGCCAGCTCTCAGATGGATGCCCAGACATTAAAGCATTTCTAGCCAACCACTCTCTCACTTTTTACTTTGTTTGTTTGTTTGTGTCACTGTCACTTTTTTGATTTTGGTCATTTTTAACTCTATCTTCTAACCAGATTAAGGATTTTCTGCATCTAAAGTCATCAGAGAAACAAGCTGAGTTAATGCTAAAGTCAGCTCAGATCGCAGTCCCTCCCAACTCCCCTCACGTCCTGTGTCAGCTGAGGAGCTTCACAGAGACACTGATTTTTGAAAGTGCTTTACTCAGTGTTTTCCCTGGTTTTAATTATTGGGTTGTTTTGGAGAGGAGGATACTTCTGCAGATAATTTGGCTCCTGGTAAAAACCTTACAAACAGGGAACATTGATACCTCTTTCCCACCAAATTAACTCTTGAACCGGTTCTGTTAAGGACTCTTGGAATCTAGCGAACCAGTCCCTGTTTCCGACAGTTTTGATCAAAATCATTGTAATTAAGGTTGTGTCATCAACAGAGGTCGTTGCTAATGCACACCAGAAGTAAACAGTTTTAGTAAGAAGGCTAATTGCATTAATTACCTGCAAACTTTTGTTCTGTTATTTTAGATATTTGTTTTCACCATAAAACAAGCAAAGGCCAGCTATGCTCTGCTCTCCAGTGATTTCTTACGTAACATCTCTATTGTTGCCTTGTCCATCCTATCTTTCCAACCTGTAGAATATGACACACCTACTGATGTCGTCTCAATTCAGACCTCAGGTTAAAGAGAACCTGCTCTTGTTTGGTTCCAGCTGGGAACCAACTTTTAGGTTCCGAACCAGTTTATTTTTGGTTGAAATGCTCTGAATGGTTTAAAATTAGGTGCAGGAACCAAACTGAACCATTTCCATATTGGTGGAAAAGGGGTTTGAAGGAATCCTAACCTAGAAACAAGCTGAACATCCCTTCTGCAGGTGATGGTTCACCCCCCACCTACTTCAAACCATTTGAGGTGAATGTTTGGATTGTTCCAGCTAAATACTCCCCCTGGTTCTATCCTCCTTCACAATAAATGCCCAAAGGACTGTTTTATTTTGACTGACAGGACAACTGGTTTGACATTTAGCCTACCAGTCACAAGTAATTCAGTTCTCGTTCACTGGTTGTACTTCTACCTTCAAAAAATAATGCTCTACAATTGGTATATAACCCATGTAATTGTGAGCCAGGAGGCTGTGATAACTCACCTATGCACTGCAAGGAGCCCTTCCTCAAAGGACGGGAGCAAAGGAGGCAGTCGGGTGATGTATTATATGGAGCAACAGAAGTCTGCGTAGAGGTCAGGGTGGTGAACAAGTCAAATAAGCACAGGACTTTAACCCAAAAAGCCACTGTTTGTGTTGCGTGTGAAAGCAAAAGTCAGCACAAAGACAGCAGAGTTAGTTTAAGTTATATACGTATGTACCTCACGTCATGTTGTAACATCACATTAAATATGTGACATTACATTAAGTACGTAACGTTATAGTGATGATGCCCAACAATTATTATTTTCATAAAAGTAAACCTAACCTACCTGGGAAGGGGGGGGGGGTTGTAAGATATTGCATAAACTGCTGTACTGTATGAGGATATCATGATATTATTGGTCTATCATATACCAAAATTATTTTCCATAATTATGCCAAAAGAGAGGTATACATTTGATAATTATATGCTGACTCTTACAAACACCACAATGCATACTGCAGATTTAATTAATAAATGATAGAGCAGCACCTGTCTCTATCTAGTCATGTGATCACATCAAAACAACATCTCACAACAAAGGCTTTACACAGAACAAATTGAACCACGGGCAACACACATACACAACAACATAAACCACAAACAAGCACAAGCTAAAAAATGCATCCACATACACAAGGGGATACACATACAAACATGCACTTCAAGAGCAAACACCACAAGCACCAGCATCTTATCATAACCAAGCAATGCCATTATCTTTATGATTTGAAAATGTTATTATTCTGCTGCCTGCTTCTCAACTAAGACAAACATGAAGCTGATAATAATCAGCCCTGTTTTTTCCAAGTGCTGGAAAAGAGGCAACAGGAGAAGAAAGAAGAATAGAAAGCCAACTACACCAAAACCTAGAAATGAGTAGGGTGAGACAGAAAGAGGAAAGAGGAAAAGGCATAGAGGAGAGGTGTGAGAGTTTGAAATGTTAAAGGGACAGAGGAGGGAAAAAAGAGACAGCCTGGCAGCTGAGGCAAATGAAATCAATTTGAGAAGCATTGAAGTAATTGGTTTCTAAAGAGAATAGTGTCCTGGATGCAAGCTACCTCTTTCTATTCGGCCTCAGCGGCAGAATAAGTCCACCTCTCACCGGAATGACAACATCAACACCTTGTTTCTCATTCAGAGTTGTTACAAAGGTATGTATGAGTGTGTAGGAGTGTGTGTTGGGCAAAGAAAAACTCCTCTAAAATGCCATAATCAAAAAGGAGCCATATCAACAATTGCAGCATGTTTGGTTGAATAACATTCAGAATCCACCAGCATGCCCTTTTAGCTCATGCTATGTAAAACTGGAGCAGAAAGGCCTTTTATACTCAATAATAGGGGCAGAAATGTAATCAAACCAATGTGATTGCCCTGTGATTCATGCCAAAATGCATCTAATCTCACATTAAGATACATTAATCTGCTTTATAATTGACATTTTAAAAATAGCACTTATGAAATTAGCAGAGAAAAGGGGAGAAAAGGCTTGTATGGTCAATTACAACTAACACTTGGGCTTGGCACAGGAGCCATTGGACACAAGCCATGAGTATTTAAATTACACAGAACCAGAGGGCCTGATTACAGCAATGCTGAATTTAGAAGCAGTAATTGTAGTCGCAGGCTCACAATGATGCTATTCACAGCCTCTTGTTGGAGGGAAGAGGGCTTTCCTGACTTGTGTAAAGGGCTGGGATTTAAATTATGAAATTATGTTCAGGTGTAGTTTTGATTAGAGTGGCACAGGACATGTATCACTCCCATACTAAAAGAAGCCGATGTACAAATTTTACCAATACAATTTTTTAAAGGCTTCTACCAGTTGTAATGAAAAATCAGGAATTGCATGTAAAATTTTTATAGATGTACAAAAAGCAGGAAGTAGACCCGTTTTTTATTGTAGAGTAACTATAAATTATGGAAACGTTGAATTAATCTTTCCCCTAAAACCTCAAACTCTAAAGGCACGGAAGCAGTCTTCACAAAATATGGTAATGTTGAAAAACAAAACAAACAAACAAAAAAGTCACTTTTGCTTGTGTAAAATTCAATCTCTTTAATCTTTTTTTTTTCTTTGTAAAATGTCTAAACTTGAGTCAAGAGAACACATTTGACAATTACACTAGTTTTGCATAAACTTATAAACTTCAGAACCCAATTTTGTTCCAAACATACACACACACACACACAAACACACACACACACACACACACACAGAGCAAAGACAGGCAGTTGTAGCCTGTCAGCGGGGACAGTTAGTTGAATAGCACTTATTTAGATGGAATGGCCATTTCACACTGCCTGCGTGTGTGTGTGTGTGTGAGGGTGTGTGTGTGTGTGTGTGTGTGTTGGCAGCGTGCAGAGCTTTGGGAATAAGACACTATTACCTGAGAGAGTCTATGAGAAACTCTGTAAATATTGACAGAGAGGGAGCGGGAGCGCGTGAGATGAGGCGGAGATATGAACCCTGAGGGGGCTGGGGATTGATAATTTAATGGTTTCACTGGGAGAGAAGATTGGATCGAGAGGAGAAGAAGAGGGGAGGAGATTGGCAGAGGGGAGGAAGAGGTGGGATTTGAACCCTCGCTGTTGCCATGGCAGCATTTGGCTGTAAGACGAGGCGAATGTCCGCAGCTCCAAAAGAATTTGTTCAGGGAAACACTGCAGAGAGTTGCGTCGCATCGCCGTCAGCGTCGCCGCGGCTAAAAGACCTTTTAACTGGAAAAATAATTAACTTTTCTTAATTTTAAATTAGCCTTTGTTACGAGTGAGCTGCTGGGAGCGGTGCTTCAGCAGGACTTGAGGGCGTCTGTGGGCTGCCGTGTTTGTGTGTCAGGCTGAGAAGACGAATTAAACACTCCCAGAAGAAAGAGACTGAAATTTATTAGTTTCAATCCCACAAGGGATTTCCATCAAGCCAGCACAAACAGGGAGGTGACAGGTGTGAAACAGGAGCAGTAATTATCCTCGTGCCTTAACAGTTGGCAAATAAATTAAACATATATCATAAGATTTGCTGTTTCTTTGAACTGTTAGATCTGTTTTATGAGTCAGAAAGCATGTCGGAGCTTCATGAGAGCCTCGGAGCGTTGAAAAAGCGATAGGTCGCCTCTGCAAACCAAACAAGTCGCAGTCACAGTTTACATCCATGTGCGTCCAGACTCATGTGAAGCCATGACAGCAGACAGTGCTTCAAATATGGACGTTGATGCAAAGACGCTTCACACATCTTCCTCCCAGCGGCACAGAAGATCTGAACAATCAGAGAAGCTGTTTTTAAATGTACGATATAAATAAAAGGGACTTAAAATGTCTGCCCTTCTGTTCCTGAGATATGACTCTGAATGGAGATTATGCAAAACATGATGATGTCACAGTGAAGTTGACCTTTGACCTTTTGGATATAAAATATCATCACTTCATCATTTTATCCTGTCAGACATTTGTGTGAAGTTTTGTCATAATTAGCACATGAATTCCTGAGATATGGCCAAATACGTTTTTGTGAGGTCACAGTGACCTTGACCTTTGATTGCCTAAATGTAATCAATTCATCTTTGAGTCGAGGTGGAAGTTTGTGTCAAATTTGAGGAAATACTCTCAAGGCCTTTTTGAAACATTGCGATCAAGAGAATGACTCAGATGTGAGGTGACAGTGACCTTGATCTTTGACCTTTGATTGCTGCAATATTATCAATCGACACTTGTGCTAAATTCGAGGAAATTCCCCTAAGACCTTTTTAGATATCACACACAGGAGAATGATTCAGACATGAGGTCACAGTGACTTTGACCTTTGACATTTGATCGCCTAAAGATAATCAATTTATCGTTTAGTCTAAGTGGAAGTTTTTACTACATGTGGCGAAATTCCCTCATGGCCTTTTTTAGACATCATGTTCAGGAGAATGAGTCAGACATGAGGTCACAGTGACCTTGACCTTCCACCATCTAAATATAATCCCATCATCGTTGAATCCAGTTGGACTCTTGTGATTGAATTTAAAGGAATTCCCTCAAGGCTTTTTTGAGATGTTACATTTAGGAGAATGAGTTAGATGTCAGGTCACAGTGACCTTAACCTTTGACCTTTGATCACCTAAATATACTCAACTCATTGTTGAAGACAAGTGAAAGTTCACACTTAATCTGAAGAAATGCCATCAAGGCCTTTTTGAGATATTGCGATCAGGAGAATGACTCGGACGTGAGGATGCAGTGACCTTGACCTTTGACATTGGATAATCTAAATATAATGAATTCATTGTTGCATCCCAGTGGATGTTGTTTCTGAATTTGAGGAAATTCCCCCAGGGCCTCTTTGAGGTATTGTGTTCAGAAGATTGAGTCGGACGTGAGGTCTTAGTGACCTTGACCTTTGGTTGCGAAATATAATAAATCATTGTTGAGTCCTAGAGGACGTGGACGAAGAAAAACTTCTTTAAGGCATTCTTGAGATATTGTGTTTCTGAGAATGAGACGGACGTACGAACAACGTGACCGTCAACCTGAAAACATAACGTCTCTGGCATGGTGCCAGTCGCAGTGGCCTGAGAACTGTATAACAGGAAGTATCACATCCACCAACTTTAACGTTTGTAGAGTCAAGTGTAAGCAAAACCCACGGTACATGCTTTAATCTCTTCTTCCTGCTTCTTCGTCTCTTTTGTCTTCTTCTTCTCCTTCTTAGGCTTTGTCTTCTTCTTTGTCGTCATCCTCTACTTCTTCTTCATCGCCTTTTTCTTCTTCATTGTCCTTTTCTTTTTCTTCATCATCATCTTTGTCTTCTTATCATTCTTTTTGTTTTTCCTACTTCTTCTTCCTCTTCTTCCTCTTCTTTTTCTTCTCTTCTTCTTCTGTCTTTATCTTCGTCTTTGTTAATGTCTTCTTTGTCAACTTCTTCGACTTCTTTCTCATCTTCTTCATCATTGTTGTCTTGTTCACCTTCTTTGTCATTGTCTTATTATTATTCTTCTTTTTTATGTGCTTTGTCTACTTCTTCATCATCCTCTTCTTCCTCTTCTTTTTCTTTGTCTTCCTCTTCGTTGTATTTTTCTTCTTCTTCTGTCTTCTTTATCTTTTTCATTGTCCTCTTCTTTTTCTTCTTCATCTTTGTTGCTGTCCTTTTCTTCGCTGTCTTCTTCCTATTCCTCTCCTTCTTTGTCATTGTTGTTAAATAAATCAGCCATCACCTTGACTGCTGACAACTGCCTCTTGCCTGGTTGTTGTAGTTTCAGGGTGGTGGCCATCTTGGTTGTAGGCTGTTGCAGCCACCATGCCAAGACCCTCCCACATTATACTGTGTTTAAATGAAGTATTGTCAGTACTGACCATATGCTAAACCCCGCCCCCCTTAGTTACTGTTGCTATGCCGGTCAAGTCTTACACTCCAGCACTGCACAGATGCAGTTTACTGTAATAACTGTGGCAGACAGACCACTTAAAATTTATCACGGTTTTTGACACACTGGGTCTCGTTTCTGAGCTGAGAGGATAAATTCTGATATAAATTTTAAGATCAATAAACTCCTGATATCGTAACATCAGAGAGACGTGATAACAACCACTCAGAGGATGTTCGAGGTCCTCACAGGCCCAAAATACTCCAAACAGACGAGAGGAAAAACCCAACATGCATGAATCAATCTTTAAAAACAAGATACTCATTTGGTTTACAGCTGACGTGAGAGCAGACAAACACAGTGTTTAATCTGTTTGCTTGTGTATCTTTGGTTTTGGAGAGACGCTGAAACAGAGTCTTTGGACACTGAGCAGCACTTTTACTGCAGCTCCATGCAGCACACTGCCTCTGCGCTGGGAGAAATCCAATGCTTGAGAGGCCTGCTGTGTCACGATTGCGAGGCTGGACAATTGCTTTTTGGGTGAGGGGGTTTAGTGTACAATCAATTCAGCGTTTTAAAAGGCTTTGTCCTTAAACTTGGGCCATAAAGGTTAGCCCTTTGTCCTCTGCAGATACATGCTGAGGGTGGAAACAGATTTTCATGTGTTTTTGGCTCTTCTCTGTTTCAGTTTGGTTTTAAATGCACAGTCAGTTGTAACCTTTATTTCTATATGAGAGTTTATGCATATACTGCGTCACAAATGCTTCACAGAAAAGCAAATAATCATGACATTTATTATAAAACAGCAAAACAAGGAGAACTTTAATAAAATAGAATAAAGTTACTGACTCTTGACTTTTTAGACTAAAACAGTGCCTACATGGGCATTTGTTATAAAGATTGTAATGCTTTTTGTTTTTATTTTGCACTGATTTAATAACAAAGATTTGTTTGGTTCGCTGGTAAATGAAGTGCATCAGGTTGTAAAACAGGGAAGTAAATATTGATTTTATTGCCATCTACATTTGTAAATGTACACTTTCAATGTATCTAACTGTAAATTAGTTTTGAGCATCAAAGTCATCTTTCTAGTTGTTTACTCCGAACTGATTTATCTAATAACTGTGTAGCACGTTATGCAATTACAACCCCGAGTCCAGAAAAGTTGAGACGTTGTGTAAATAAAAAGAGAATGCAGTGATTTGTAAATACTTTTTGATCCATATTCAATTTAAGACAGTACAAAGACAAGATATTTAATGCTTTTTTAAGGAGTAAGACCTTTTTTGTTAAACCTGAAACAGTCCCAACATAGTTACTGTCAAACCCACCAGACTCTATTTAAAAAACAGTCATTTTAACATCATAAAATACACTTAATTTAAAGTCGACAGAAGTAAATCTTTTCACTGCTTCCAAAATCACGAACTCTGCTTTGGTTGAAACAAAGCCTTAATTCATAGAGGTAGATGTGAGAATATGCTGCTCTATACACACTAAAAATGACGTGAATTTTGCGATGGTGATTTTGGGTCTGTTCCCAGTTAAACAACAAAGATGTTACTCTTCAACAATAAGGTCTATACCCGTAGAGATCCCTCCTGCAAACACTTGCAATGACAATCTGAGCCATGCAAAAAAATAAAAAATAAAAAATTGCAGTCAGTTTTGCAGCTGCCTGCTGCAGCAGTCTCTGGCAGCACTGGACCAATTTCAAAATCTGGTCATTAGGGCACAAAAAACATGGGAAAATAGGGTTCAGGGTACAGTACCTTTGGCACCAACAGTGACCCTTCAGACGTGGTACCTAGACCCTCGGTCCATTTAGCGTTTCCACCACAAACAGTCCTCTTAAATGTGGGCGGGGTTGTTGTCACTCACTGCTCCGTCCAGCACTCGCTGTA
>JAPZEB010000024.1:1752847-1765012 GCA_029783705.1 Chaetodon striatus
AACACATATCCACAAATACACAGTTGAAGCTAGAGGCCAGCCGTGCAATGGGCAAGGAGCTAGGGGCAAGGGGCTAGGGGCAAGGGGCAAGGACGACGGGCAAGGGCCAACGGGCAAGGGCCAACGGGCTAGAGGCTAGGGGCTAGGGGCAAGGGCCAACGGGCTAGAGGCTAGGGGCAAGGGCCAACGGGCAAGGGCTGACGGGTGTGGGTGCGAGGTCCCCGACCAATGCTGCTTGCAGATTTAATTGAAATTTGAAGTTTGTGTAAAAAGTACAATAAAGTTGAGATTGATTGTTGCAATCCTTCTTGAAAGCATTTTTTAATGGAAGTTTGTGTAAATAGTAATAATCAATATTGTAGATAACCAAACGTACACGGTATGATAACCATCAACTTTAATAATATGGTATACCGTGAAACCGGTATACTGCTGCAAGCCTATCTTAGTTCAGCTGCTAAAGATAGTCTGTTGCTATGTAGCACCTCATACTTCAGCACGGGGATTGTGTATGTTACCATGCTACTGGGTTAGCTACTAAGGAGAGTCTGTAGCTGTGCAGTGGCTCATTCTTTGGCTCAGTGTGTTTTTTTTTACCATCACCCTCATAATTAACAATGAAACCACAGTGGCTCCAAACTCCACACAGGTTATTGGAGGATCTTCTATTTCTTATCTGGTAATGGTGTCACTAACCATCAGAGAGCTATCTTAGCATAGCTGTCTCCCAGTTTGTCTCACTGCAGTAGAACGTTCTGGTTTGGGGGTGGGAGGGGCAGACAGCATGTTGACTGTTCTGTCCTTGTTGAGCTCTTTTTAGAGAGCTGGTTCTTTTGGCTCGGCTTACTAAAAAGAGCTGGCTCTTTCAGCCCCCAAGTGGCTCCTCAGATTTTTTTGTTGCTTAAATGAATTCATTACCAGCAATAATGTAAAATAATGTGTACAATGAATTACTAATGTAAAAAACACATTATATCAAATGTTTATCTATATGGCTTTATTTGTATTTCATACATACCTACATTTATAGCAAATCCGCTTGCTTGTCTTCTTTTCTTCCAACTGCACTGAAGAACAGTTCTCATGTGCCTGTGCAGGTTGTTTGTGGAGCCTGTTCGATATGAGATTTTAATCTTGCAGACTCTACACTCTGCCTTTGTATTGTTAATATAATCTAAATTATTCTAATTTTTACTGTGTTTCCAGCTGTCACTCATTTTCTCAATGTTTTTTTTGGCTTTTCAGTGTGTTGTCTCTCTCTGTAGCACCTGCCTGCTTTCTCTTGTCTCCCTTCCTCCCAGGGGCAGTGCCAGACATTGTAGATATCCAGGGCTTAAGTCCAGTCTAACTAGGGGGGTCCAGGGGCATGCTCCACTGGGAGGAAATTTTGAAAAACAACCCCTTAAATGGTGGCTTCAGGCGACTTTTAAGGGAATTATAATGCCATGACTGACCTACAATAGATTCAAGTTACTGTATAATCAATTTAAGGCTTATGCCTAATTAAGGTTATTAGCAGGTGTCTGACTGAAATTAGAAACACTCCAGAGGAGCATTTCAGGTTTTTTTGCATTTCGTTAGTGACGATTGTGAATCTAGTTGACCTTATGTAGTTCTATTCCATGTATCTTTTTCATGCTGTTGCATTTGTTGTCTACTAGGTGGTAATGTCCACCAGTGGCGGCTGCTGGTCTTTCATAAAATTTGTCATATTGTAGCGAGGCAGTAACTTATAAAAGGAACATTTAACTGAAGCCGTTTTTCAACCACACTCATGTCATAGAACCACAGCAAAACACACCTCAAAGATTTTCTGTTGGGTTTAAACACATAAACGGCACTCTGTCAGAAGACTCCACTTGCAAAATCCGCGATGGGTCTGAGCTGAGCTGTATCTCAAAATAGCTGTCAATCAAAACGGGATTCAGCCTTTCGACTGATCCTCCAGTCATCATGCGTAAGCTCGGCGTCCAGTCCAGCCAAGGCCCGCCCACAGCTCCATTCACCCCTAGAGACGCTGAGCGTCCGGGGGCGGGACAAAATCGTAGCATTTATCCAATGACCGTCGAGTTTCGCAGCAATGAAAAAAACTGTTCCCTGCAGATAAGTAATCAACATCAAGTCAGTCGATTTGTGATAAGTAGCTGATTCTGAACAAACTTGTCTTCGAGATGAACGTGTTCTAACGCATTTGTAGTCAATGAAATGTTAACACAATCGTACATATTTGACCATTCAATTTCTGACATTTTAGGGGAAGCTGAGCTTCCCTTGCATTCTTAGAGAAATCGCCACTGCATGCAATGTAGTATGTTTCTTCCTGGTTGAAGCTTTTTTTTTTTTTTTTTTTTTTTTATGAAAGACCACAAAAGTTACAGAAGCTATCATGATGTGATAATACTGCTGCGAACACTGTTGGGCCAATATTAACCTTATAAACAGTTCTTGTATCGGCCAAGTTTTGTGTTGAGCAGAATTTTGATCATGATGATGGTGTTGTTTACATTCAGAGCCAGTGGAGGATGTAATGTGCTCTCTATGTTGAGGCATGAAATAATTGTGTAGAAGCATAGACTGTAGAAATAATGGATGTAGCTACCATGACATCACCCATTGGTTTGTGGACCCCTGTTTTGAACCCTTAAGTTCAGCATTTCAGCCATTGCCATCTTGAGTTTTTGGAGCCAGAAGTGACCATATTTGGGCAACAGGCTAGCGCTTTGGAGGGGTGAGGGGTGGATCTGACTGAGAAGCTGAGGAATCGTCTGGCAGACAGCCTGTCACTCAAAACAGCCCATCCTTAAAAATGCGTTAACTAAAATAAAATGTAAATGGGTGAGTTATAAAAACAAAAAAAACAAACAAACAAAAAAAAAAGCATCCCTGTACAGTTATCATGAATATTGAAATAAGGTATAGAGGCCAAAACTGATTTTTGTACAAGACTGTAACACATGTATATTTCTGCTGTAAAGTTGAGCATTTTAACATGCTGGGTCTATGGGGATTGACCGGCTTCTGGAGGCAGCCTCAAGTGGTCATTCAAAAAACCACAGTTTTGGCACTTCTGTATTGGCTTCATTTTGCACCCCGGAGGTTGCCACTTGTGTAGTCATGATGTTGGAATTTGTGTAGCAAATCCAATTTTCACTTGCAAGGGACTGCAGATGGTGTCCTGCCACATTTAACTGTTAAAGGTCTAATGTGTAGGAATTAAGGTGCATCTATATTCCCTTTACATACAAAAATAAATGTGTTCATTTCAAATGTTGTGCCCACATACCTCTATGTGTCCTGTTGGCATAGATACATCCATTGGATGGCACTAGAGGGCAGAGTCAAAAGTTTCTAACAACAGCAAACTAGGTGACAGCAGGGGAGGTCGTAATAATTTACCTTTTATAGAAGGCAGCGTTGTAGACATATTACTAATTTGTTCCATTACGCCATTTTGAAAGTGTTTTTTGACGTGTCCTTTGGTTGTATCTTGTTTGAACTTTATCCACAGTGTCCACTGGTACTGTTCCGTTTTGTCTACATTCATGCACTTTTAGAAAACTAGTACAAATACAGACGACAGTAATGCTGCATCTGTGTTTGTATCTAATGTTGAGCATAAATGAGCCATTTGTTGCATCTAACGGTGAGGATGCGCTTTGCAATCAACTGAAATTATGGGAGAACTATGGTGGTCGACATGAAGACACGAATGGCCCAAAGCTAGGGTTTAGTTTGTCCTTTCTGGGCTACTGTTGAGACAACATGGCGGACTTCGTGGACGGGGACCCACTTGTATATAGACATAAACAGCTCACTGTAAGGTAACAAAAACACATTTTTTCATTTCAGGTGATTTTACAATAATGAATTTAATATTCCATTTCTGCCAATAACCCCCCCTGAATCCTACACACCGAACATTTCATGTTTGATTTTTAACCATAATCCAGACATTTTAAGGGGTTTTCCATCTTTCCCTGCCCAAAACCAAGTGTTTGAGTTGCCTTAACCTAACCGAACCATTCCATATACCTTTACTGCAGACTTTCTGTATCCCTGGTCATACTGTAGCTGCCAAGTGCAGATATTGCCATATATATATATATATATACATATATATATACACAGTATATACATATGAATATCCATCAAATTATACATGTGGCTAACATTTTCATTTAATATACTGCATGGTCCAGACTCGTCCGGGATCAACAGCAATTTATTTGTGACCAAGACACAAACCTTGATACATACCTTAATGCTGTGACTTTACATTAAACATGTATCATTTTTATCTGCAATTTTGTATGGTGCCGAAGTCAGGGAGAAACCTTCAAAATACACATAAAAAACACTCAATATTATCCCAAATGTGACATACCTACATTCATGATTTGATATACACAGAAAAAAACTGACATTTGTTGTCAGAGCCAGGCAGCCTGTGGCCAGGAACCAGTTAACACAGAGGCCTCAGCTACAAAGGCAGACCACGAAATGTCACAAATCAAAAACTCAAAGTTTCACAGCCACTGAGGGGAAAAAATACCACACCACAGCCACACCACGATATTGCCTTTTGGTCTCGACTTGATAGGGGCAAAATGCATATTCATGAAGTAAGCAACTTGTGATCCCAAACAAAGTAAAGCCCTGGCTTAGGGAGATTGGGCCCGCCGTTAATGACTTCTTCGTTTTAAGCCCGCATAAGAAAGCCCCCCGATTTCCCCTCGCTTGTAGTCCATGAGAATATTTAATACCGTTATTAATCATTTTTAATCCGTTTGCTTTTAATTAAGAAACAGCATGTTGCTGTCCTATCAGCCTGTGCCAGCGCACAGATTAATTGTAGCTTAAGATAGCCGGCCGTGATTGGTGTAATGTATTAGCTAACAAGACGCCCGGCTTCTAAAGATACTTGTACACTACCTTGGGAACTTGGCACCACTCCAGGGCCTCTCTCTCCCTCCCTCTCTCTCTCGTTCTCTCTCTTCCTCCTCTATCTCTTGTCCCGTGTGTCTTTCCTGTTTGATGCTGCAGTCAGGCGTCTTTGGGAAACCTTCTCTCTCATCTCAGCATGCCTCTGTGTTTGTAGCACCATTACTCTGATGGCAGGCCAGGCTATCCCTGATGAGGGAACATGGGGGAAAGGAGTCTTTCATTCTGTCCCTGGCCAGGGGCGATACACTGTAACCTATAGCCCCTGGTGCCAGGCCCGGACTTTTTTTCCCAGACTGGTTCAATTTGACTCACTTGGCCCCGGGTCTGGATTAGGATGTCAGGGAATTGTGGCTTTATGGTTACATCCTCATTAGGTTGTTGTTTCCTCCTGTACTTTACCACAAGTATGATTGGAATGGCACTAAGACGGAAGCAAGAGGGAATCATGGCACCTAAAGGAGATGGCAATGACGTGATGTGATGCCAGAGGGGATGTTGTCAGTGATGGCACGTATTTTTAGTGCTATCCTGCTCAGTTCCTCCTATCCTTAGCAGAAATTCTTGAAGCGAGAGGCTGACCCAGTCAAATGTGAATGGACAGTAGGGGGTACTCAGCTTTGACTCTGTGCTGGGTGAGAGGTTTACATGGTCTGTAAGCTTTATATGATGCTGATCACTCTATTACAGCTGGCAAATAGGGGGTGACAGACAGTCACAGACAATAGTAGCATACATATGTTCACATTTACTCCCATGATCTCGTGGATCTATGTGTGTGTGGGGAGTGTGGCAGCTAAGACTCTGTTCAGGGACAATGGACACTATTATCAGGCTTTATGAAAATCAGTGGTTCATGATGAAAGTTAGTTTGACCTTATGTTGGGATTTCCCTCTCTTACTGGGTTATTTGTGTGTAATAAAGGTCTACCAATTTTAGTTGAAGGACAGAACTATCATTTTGGTTTTATTTGTTTACTTACTATCAAATTGTGTATTCTACGATTCTTTTTTTATATTTAACAGTTGCTGGTGCACTTGTTAAAGGTCAGAGTTTTTCTACTGCATTAGTACGGGATTCCAGAGTTTCAGAGCAATTTACAGGTGTGCACAAATTACAATATCCAATTTATGTTCCATCTCTTGTCCCCCCAGCAGCAAAAGACCCAATGAAACACAGCAGAGTTCTGTCAAACCACATACAGTCACTAATTAGAGTAACTGTCCACTAAAGTTAACTTAAACATACTTTACTCCTGCCGTGCAGTAAGTTCTGCCCAAAAGTTAACAAATGGTTCATTTCTACCGATACCTTGGCAAGTTTGATTGTTACTGGATCTGCACTGGTACGTACTGCTGCCACTAAATTGCAATATGCTCTCTTGACCTGTCTGCCTTAATATGTTACCAACTTAACTGCCAGGCACAGAAATTGAAGCATTACAACCTCAAACAGTGTTATAAACTCTGTGAAGAATTGTGTGACAGAATTTAGCTTTAAGCAAGCCAATTGAGTTATTTCAGATCATAAAATGGCCGTTAGCAGTGGTGATAACCGTCATAGATATGGGTTAATAGGGGCCTGCCACGCCTACTATAAGTTGAGAAGGCCATTATCAGGCCATGAAATAAAACTCTCTGCTAGAAAGGGCTTTCATGAGAAAGTCCACATAAAGGTTGCGAGGGATGGGTGGCTGATGGGTCACACACGACTTTCATCCAGGATACCAGGGTTCCAGTCCCATGTGAAACCAATATTTACACCAAACCATGATCCTTCTCTAAACCTAACCACGCTATTTGGGCATCTAAACCTAAGGATAACGAAACCTAACCAACACTTAACTATCATTGAATGGGCTAAAAATTGCCTTCTGAACATACCAGTAGGTGTGCAGACCCCTACTGACCAATGTTTATGAGGTTTGTAACCCCAGATAACGGCCATTTAATGGGCTGATAACTTCCCCATCAGGTGTTAAAGTAGTGCAGGTGGTGACTGACTAATGTTGTGTTCATACTGGGCACGAGTAAAACAATTTGTGTAAATGAATTACATGTAAAGTCACTGGAAAGATGCAATTTAAGATACACAATGCACGCAATGTTAAATTTGTGAATTAAGTAGGACAAATTACAAGTATGACGCCGAGGACGTACTGGCAAAAGCTCATTTATAAATTCAGCAAATTCACGCGTGTATGATGCAAGTTATCCGTGTGTATGAGGCAAGTCAGCACAAAATATTCTAGCATTCAAACTCGCGTAAGTAAAGCAACACAAAAATTCACATCACATTTGGTGTGAACACAACATAAGACATGTTTTCACCTTGGGGCTTACTGTAGCTGCTGACACTGGTACAACAAACCCATATACTCAACCCAGCTCTCCTACAAACTCGCTGCCGTTGACAGTTCTCTCACATAACTAACTGCAGCCACTGTTCGAGACCAACTCAACCAGCTGTGTTTCAACAAGTCATTGCTGTGTTTCCAGTAGCTCTTTAGCCACCAGACAACACATGTTTTTAGCTACCTGACACTGTGTTTCCAGCTGGTATAGTGCCACATAAAGTGACTGTTTTTTTACCAAGACATCAGTGTGTTGCCTGCTGGAATTGTGCCACCAAAAGCAGGTATTTTAAGCAAAAACATGATCTTTTCCAAACCATGACCAAATAATTTTGGTACCTAATTGTAACCACACATTAGCCACAGCATTCTTGAAAGATAAAAAAGATTAGGTTTCAAAGTATCTGGTACATAATGATGTTCTAATGTATACACGGTTTGGAGAAATGTACAATGTCATATTTATTCTGGCCATGAACCCATACGTGTGTCTCATAAGTTTTTCTTGGAACCATAAGTCCTGATATAGTGTCTTTTGTCCTTTTTTCATTGAAGACAGCTTCTTCAGAGAGCCCTTGATAAAGGGGGTCTATGCAATGTCCTGTGCCTTGGAAGAAGTTCCAACAGTACTTTTGTTCTACTTTTATCCCACTGATTGCGCTCAATTTGATTTTGTTGTCAGCTTTTGTTGTTCCGCTCCGCAAAGATGCCTTTTTTCCCTAAAGTGCAGATATTTTAGGAAGCTTTTATGACTTCTGCCGCTATTTTACAGCATTTTGGCATTTCATTTACTTCAAGTAAAACATTTCAATATACCGTTATAGAGCAAGTGTAAAACAATAAACACAGAGCAAATGAACAGTGAAGGCAATACAACCAAAGTGTTGAATTCGGTAGTTTCGTTTTTTTGTTTGTTTGGTTGTTTTTTTTGCTGCATGAAAACAGGTTGTGGAATAATATGTGATGATCTTAACTCTAACTGTGATGAAAATGGAAGCCTGCCACCAAAATCAGAATACACAAGTGCCATACAGTGTGTGTGTGTGTGTGTGTGTGTGTGTGTGGAGCAGAGTGTGATGGTAATTTAGTGTATGAAAGAATAAATAGATGGCTATTTTCAGTATTAATTTCAGCATGTGCCTCTAAGGGACTCTCTCTCTTTCTGTCTCTCTTTTTCACACACACACATACATCCACTACACACACGCACACAGAGTCTACTCTCTCCAGTGAAGAGGAGCCCATTGTGTGTGATGAGAGTTAGATTGGATGGCTCCCCAGGGAGCTGCTCTCCATTAGCTAAGGTGATCTAACAGGTAATCAGCAGATAATTAAAAGGCTTCACTTCTCTGATGGGAGGGGCTGAGGGAGTCGCAGTTGAGTGAGTGTGTGTGGGATGTGCGCACACACATGCAAACTTTTGCATGTGTACCTGTGTCTATGCAGTCATTTCTGAATGTCATCGGGGCAGGAGGCTTGTGGTCGTTTTGTATTATGGTGGGACATGCATCACTTTTATAGACGTTCAATCCTTCCTGGAAAGTATCTTTGAATGGATATTGAAAGGCGAAGTCCAGGTCAAATTAGCCAGGATGTGTGCTGTAAACAGAAATGGATGAGTGCCACAGTCTGGAACAGTCTATGGGCTAAGTTAGTGTATCTGTGCTTCTTACTGCCACAGTAGATGAAACGATAGTCAAATTTACCTCATGCCAGATAGGAGCAGGTGAATCAGGCTGTTGCTGGGGTGGATGCTGTCTTTTCTTTGTGCTCTGAGCTAGGGCTGTCCAAATATATTTTTAGGGGCTTTGAAGCTTGATAATTACCAGCAAATATTTCTGGAAATGACTCTAGTTACTACTCTCTTCAACTCGTACTCACATTTCCCTGTCTTTCTGCAACAAGTCACATCTCATGAGATTTCAGAAAGAGGCTTCCACTTGATGTGACAAACAGACCGGATTAAGTGAAAAGTGAAGAGACACTTAAGCCACTTAAAATAACAATCTGAGCCCACTTTTAATTGAGGTACAGTAACAGTGTTTCATTGCCCCATATGTTTACAGTGCGGCCATTGCGTGGCTGCTGGCTGCTGTCAACAGTCACTTAAAAAAGCGCCAAAGCTATCCCTTAAAAATAACTGTGTTACCACACAGACATTCAAACAGGCGTGCAAAAATAATAATAATAATAAAACAAGGCTTGAAAGTTGCTTGGCTGTGAAGTGGCCAATGGAATCTTTATTGTGAAGGATAAATGAAGAAACAGTTTGTGGTCTCATTAATGAAACCAGATGGTGGTAGCGGTGAAATCCTCATCAGGAAGTACTCAAACAGTCCTCTGTGGTCAGCAATGCCATTCTCTTGTACAGTGACTTACCAATTTTAGCTTTAGCTTAGCACAGGCACTCTCACATACAAATTTTCACCTAATCAACAAAGGTTACGCAACAACTGTGCTTTACTGTCTACAGATACAATTTTGTCTGTGTAATTAAACTTTCACCAGGCTATCTATCCTAGTGTATCTCAGTATTTCCACTGCTACGTGATTTCTTGTCTCTCCCCAACCTTTGTCTCTCTCCTCCTTTTCATGTCGTCTCTCCTGCGCACTTTTTTCCCCTACGCCCTCTCATGTTCCTTTTCTTACTTACAACCATTACCATGGGTTGCCTGACTGATACTGACATTAACCAATCAAAGCAAAAAGTACAGAATAAAGGCACAGTCTCTTTTTATTTAGTTTTCCACATAGTTTGCCTACAGTAATTTATTTGTTTAACTACAGATTCAACTGTTTACAGCCTACCTTGTTTATAAATGGATTATTTTAAACCCTTAAAACTGGACATCCTATGGACAGCCACAGAGAATTGTTGTTTGCATAATCCTATATGTATATCAATCAAAAATAAAAACTACAAGGCCAGGGCATCATTCTTTTTGCAGCAGAAAGCTCAGGCTTCTGTCTTCCGTGTCATTATGTTGTACGCTCATAATGACATCATTGCACGACGTTACATGTGGTGCCAATTCATGCGAATACACACAGTGGTGTCAGAGGAATGACTGACAAATCTCTCTTAATGCCTTTGTACTCCGCTCATAAAAATGAGCATATCTCAAAAAATAAATAATGTATACAGTTATATACTTATGGGGTGTTAAGAAATATTTTGTTTATGTTTCTTCATGTAGAAATATTTTGGGTCATTATGTTTTATGTTTTTATTTTGTAAAATCTGTTGAAAAAAATGTTTTGTTTTTTTTTTTGTTTTTTTTTTAATGACACAACACAAAAACTGTGAGGAAAACTTAGCATTTATTTTAGTCACTTGATATCTATGTCTTAAATGGTTTGGCATTTAGCCAAGTTGGTATATTTGGTTAATTTGTCTGTAGACAGGAAAGCACATTTGTAATTGTCATCATCATCTATTTACCCATCATCATATCTATCACCTTTGTAAAGCTTTTAGTTATTATTGAACATGCATTTAACAATACTACCACCCCAACTCTTACAATAATGCGGTGAGACTGTCCCGACAAGCCTCACTACAGGTGAATTCAAAGCTCTTCAAAGACACTGATTATTCATGACAAATCCTTCCCCAGATTGTCTATCTCATCCAGGACAAAGTCCATGTTCTCCCTGCTGACTTGAGGGCTGATAATCACCAATCCTGAAAAAGTTGGGCTTGTCACCATGGGGCTGGTAGCCCACCATCATACTGCCCTTCCTTATCATGCGCTCTTCTACCACTGGGGCCACATACAGGAGGAGGGAGGGGACAATGTAATGACCTGCTACTGTCTGACACAGTATTCATGCCAGAACTGAATATGGACTAAATGCAATTGTTAAATTTTTGTGCTTCAGTGTAGTTTTCTATCATTTCCATTTTGACTGTTAACACATTAATTTTGCAATCCTACATTAATCACAAGGTGCAATAGTTATTTTCTTTCATGGATTAAAAGCATGTTCATTTGATTGTTTTCTACTCTGATTTTTAGTATAGGTCAAGAGAGAATTGTAGCCCAGGTTAGCTATAATCAGCAGAGTTGATATGAGGCCATCTCGTTATGTTTGGTACTCAGCATTTTGTGTCCAAATCACCTTGAAAAACCAGAGGTGGACACAGTTTTAAATTTGGGGATGGGGTGCTGTTCTACTAATTGATTTACTCTTCAGCACAACAGGATTCAAGCAACAGCAGAGCTAAAACTAGACACCGTCTTTTGATGGGATCACTCCAGTGTAATACAGCGTTAAGCGACTTAAATGGTATGTGGCCCAGGGGCGTAAAGTGGGGGAGCCAATCCTCTCCTACTTCCTGCCCCCTTGCTCTTGCAACAGCCATCTTTGAACTCTTTGAACACCTTCATTGTGACCTCAACTACACACCTGCAAAGTGGGACTGCATCTTGCATGGTTGTAACGCTATAGCCCTAATCCACAGACAGACATATAAATGCCTTGCAAAATATTTGCAACAGCAGTTCTGGGGTAGTACCCACTAGGGGTGGGAATTGATAAGTTTTTATCAATATCAATGCCATTGTCGATTCTGCCTATCGATCCAATTCCTTATCAATTCTCTTACCGATTCCTGAGTAGTTCATTGAGTGGCAAAAAAGGAGTTCCACACAGTCTTCTGCACCAAAAGCAACCATTTTATTTTTACAGTATTGCACTGATTACACACGGCAGCATTTTAATCGCGTTTGGTGAAATGGAGCCAGACTTTGGATCGCTTCCTCCTCTCCATGATGCTGCCTCGTTGTTTGAAAGGGGAACTATTATGCTTTTCCACTTTTCTGACCTATAAATGTTGTTACAATGTGAGATACTCGTGTTAAACGAT
>JAPZEB010000024.1:1765112-1776674 GCA_029783705.1 Chaetodon striatus
ACCAGGAACTCTTTTACCCAGGTAAATAAGTTCCTGGTAATAAAAGTTCCTGGGAATGTTGGTGGAAAAGGGGCTAAAGAGTCAAAGTGCCTTTTATAGCTCCTGTGGTGCATATATTGACAATGAGCAAAAGCTGAACATTCAAGTAACTGAAACACAACATACACAAAGGAAGTGAATGTGTTCAGAGCTGAGTCTTCTTCCACAGGCAACAATAGAGGCAACAAATAACCTTAGAGATGTCAAAAAAGAGGGTAAGAGACATGATACATAACTTTGATAAAAAGAAAACATACAGTACATAGTCAGCGTTAATTTTGACAGCTAGTTTAGATTTAGTCTTAGTTTTAAGATGGAAATGCTAATTAGTTTTAATCACATTTTAGTCATTTTTATCCCTCAAAGTTTTAGTCTGATATTTGTTGACGAAAATTTAAAACATTTTAGTCAACGAAAATTCATTCATAAAAATACATGTGAAAACATTACAGAAAAAAAATGAGAGAGCTATATAATTTATTATACAAATTTGGGGTGACATGAGGGGGCATGGAAGCTTTGTAGGCCCACCAATAGCACCGGGTCTGCCTACAGGTATCAGCTGTGAAGACCACCAGACAATGGCTGCTTGCTCCGCTGCTTTTCAGTGGCTAACAAGCTGCTATTTACTGCTGAATTGGAGCTCACACTCCCACCAACGGCTGACACCATTGCTGTGTGTGTTTTTTCTAGACTAACGAAACCTCCTGGTGCAGACTATTTACTGGAGTTTACCAGCCTGTTACTCATATGGCCTTTGAAGATCATTGCAAGCTTGGCCTTTCTCAGTTTTCACTGTTCAATAGTCCACCGATAATATTTTTGTCATATCTCATCAACAAAAATGAAACATAAAGTTTGTCTTAGTTTTTATTATCAAGATCTATTTTAAGCTTGTTTTTGTCAAGGAAAAAAAAAAGTTGATTGACGAGTGATTGATTTTTGTCATTGTTTTCTTCAATGAAATTGACCCTGTATATATGGTAAATGGACTTGCACTTTTATAGTGCCTTTTTAGTTTTCCAACCACTTAAAACGCTTTAACACTACGTGTCACTTTGACCCATGCACACATTCATACAGTGGTGGCTGAGGCTACAGTACAAGGTGCCATCTCCTACTTTATTATTTTAGACATTTACATCAAGAGTACTTTAGGGTTCAGTATCTTGCCTGAGTAGCATCCACCGCCCATCATCAAATATTAAGTCAATAGTAGTAAGGAGTGTATGCAACTGTTCACAATAATATCTACATATGCTTTCATACCTTTCGTAAACATTTTCAGTTTCAGCACTTCACGTTTCCCGACTCATCAAGGAGCAGACGACGCTGCTATACATATGTGCTCGATACTCACCCTGCTGAATAAGTCCGCCACCACTGCTATGCTGCCTGTAGAGTATGCGCAGACCACAGTGGGAGGGTCCCTGCCCTCCTGCCTGTAGTGAGGGATGCACTCAAAAAGCCATTTTCCAAGGCATTTCTTGGATAGGGTCTTACCAGACACACCATCACAAAAGCACACAAATAGTTGTTCAGTGCGTCTAATGCACAAAGTGGGCTTAGCAGATGCAATTTTGCCTCCCTGTCCGTCTTATGAGGCGTAGGACAAAAAGCATCTTACTGTATTACTCTCTACCTGTACAAGCTCCTTGTGTTTTTGGGAACAAAGAAGGGATTTTGACTGAGAGAAACCTCACTGTGGTCACCATGAAGCAGCAAGCAACTGTGGTGCACCAATAGGGCGGTTAGTTCACACACTCTCTTAGCTGATGTCATCAGCAGCAAAGCTGTCTTGGATGACAATGCCTTTAGAGAGGAGCGCTCCAGAGGCTCAAAGATATCCTTCACCAGGGTCTCAAGCACCAATGGCAGGATCCATCAAGGGAAGGATCCCTGACCTTACAAGAGGGTGGGCAAAGACCTGTCTGTTGCTAAAACCCTCATGACAAGAAGAGATGGCTGCTGCATACACTTTGATGGATGGAAGGCTGTCACATGCAACTATCAAACACTGCAAAAAGTAAAGAATAGAGCTAGTTGCACACGACAGGGGATCCAGCCTGCTTTTCCTCACACTGACATTGGAACCCCAACCACTGATCCCGCTCTCGAAAAAAAGTTTATAGATGGATGGTTGTTCATTCTGTGTGGTATGGACAGTAATGAGTGGAGGATACAAGTTCAATAGAAAACCAAAAATTACTTTTATCTTCTTTAAATTAATAAGAGGTAAAATCCCTTCACACCACTTTATTAGTTGGTCCATACAATACTGATGAAGACAAAGACCACAGTGTAGTATCATCTGAAAACATAAAAGTAAATGTATTTGAAATATCAGTTTTACAATCATCTAAGTAGAGTGTGAAGAATAGAGAAGAGCTCACATAACCCCGCAGTGTTGTAGAGTTAGTAACAATGAAGTTGAAAATGTCTGATAAACTTAAAATATCTGTCCTCTATTTGTAAGATATTAACAGTACCACTGAATCAGGTGAGTATTAAACTCTAAATGAGTCATCTTTGCTTAAGACCAAGCGCTAGGTGTAACGTGTAAGCTTTTGCAGACACACAGGGGAGTTCCCACTGTCCCACGGGCATGACAGAACAGGTTGGGGAACCCTTTTGCTCCTCAGTTGGTCAGTGTATTAAATCAGAGTATTGCTTCTAGTCTCAGTGTGCCTGGGTCGAACACTATATGCAGTTAGCACACACACTTGAACAAAAGGCAAAGGAAACTTAAACGCTGGAAAACACATTCTGTTTAACATGTAGAGAAACACTTGTGGAGAGCATTGAAAGCCAGTGGGGAGGTGAAAAGATGGAACATTTAACCTCGACTATAAAACATACAGAGACAGGCTCATATTGTATGGGGAAATGTAGCCATTTACCTCTTGGGGTGGGGTGGTGCCAAGCAATGATCCCAGGGTGTGTTTGTGTGTGTGTGTGTTTGAATTTGCAAGCACGTGTCCCTCTGTCTGAATGCTCCTACCCATGTGTCCATGGGGTATGAATGCGTTTGGTGATATGCATTTGCTTATGTTTATGCGCACACACATGCACACACTATTTGACTGTTTTTGAGTGTGTTTGCATGCGCGCAGTCGGCAGAGAGGTGGGGGTTAAGCTGGTGCCGAGGCTCCTGTAATGAGTAAGCATTGGGTGGCCAGGGCTAAGATAAATGGCGGGGGCCTGCCACTAGTGCAGCAGTCAGCAGGATGCACCAGGGCCGCAGGCTTGTTTGTGCCAAATGGAGCTCGCAAAATATCAAAGGCCAGCCATCCAGAAGACGCAAGCGTCTGACAAATTTTAAATTAGCCAGAAAGAGAGAAGGGGGTGGAGGAGGGGGGAGGTTACAGGGTGAGAGAGGAGGGGGGAGGTGGGGTTGGGGGAAAAAGAGAGGGAAGTCTGGGAATGGAGGGAGAGAGAAGGTACATGATGTGGGAAGATGGGAAAAAAAGAGAAGAAATGGAGGGATGGGATGTAAGAATGAGTGAGGATGGATGAATGAGAGTGAAAAGAAAAAGACGACTAAATTATGCAATCTTTTGTTGTCCAGCGATATCCATACTCCCCCCTTCCCTCCCCATCGTTCTTTTCTTGTGCTGTGGTAATCGCTAGCACCATTATCGTCATTAGCCGGTGAGGCTGTTATTATTCCAACTGCATAGTTACAAGAATTGCTCAGCTGGGGTGGGGAGTGCAATACAAACATAAACACACATACAAACAGATGAGTGAAACATACTCATCCAGGCTGTGTATTTGGATGTGTGTGCATTGGGTCAGTCTGGGTGATGCGGTCTGAATCGTTGTGGAAGCACATCTAGACAATCAAATCTATCAATTTATTTATTACACAGACACAAATTTCAAAAAGTTTACATTTTGGGTACCTCAAGGTGTTACACTGTATATAAGTTTTATTTAGTGCAAGACAACAATACAAAACCAAAAATAAGGTAGACAATGCCTTTTAATATTCATGTTAACAAAAGACAATCAAATGAGAGAGAAACAATATAGGCCAAAGGTGTACCACATAAGGCCTGTACAGTAAATATGATTTTTTTAATGAGATGACACACTTATGCTAGGGCCACACTGCCTGCGTAGGATGAAAATAGGAAATGTTGAGTTAATAAGAAATGTCTATGACAGATATAGACATTGAAGCTGTTGTGAAAGGTGATTACAACAATTACAACAATATGATTATCAAAAGACCATCAAGCAGGGAAAATAGGCAGGTTCTGCAGCTGAGCAGAAGCCTGTACAGCACTGCTCATGCAGACAGTGTGGCTCTGGTGTTACATCTGTGCATAGACCAGGGGTGTCAAACCCAATGTAGTTCATGGGCCACATACAGCGCAATTTAATCTCAGATGGGCTGGACCAATAAAACCAACACACAATAACCTACAAGTACCATCAACTCTAATATTTTCCCTTTTTTTTGTTTAAAGAATTTCAAGTACATTCTGTAGACCTTCTTCCTTTTTCAAAACAGATAAACAGCCTGAGATGTCAAGAAAAATAAGTGCAATGTCAATGTCATGTGTTTTTCAACATTAAGTCAGTCTACTTCTCACTGTCATTGCATGTGCATTTATCCATACATTTATATACAGACTCTTTTGAAGTAAAGCTGCTGATTGACGGTGTTTTGTAATATCTTTAAACATGGTCACACCAAGTATTCATTGCTATATCAGAGAACTGTATTCGGGTCAGGGTGAAGCAGATCTTTACATGAAAGAAGCAACACATTGTTTGACTTGCACCTGAAACCTGGCACCTCTTAGTCTGGTCATCTAGTGTGCTGGATTGAACCCTTTGGCAGTCCAGTTCTTCATATGTTTGACACTCTGGCATAGACCCTTTTACTATTAGTAAACAGTATGAAGTTTTTTGGTGAGTGGAGGCAAAACAGTTCTACACGGACATTAGCTAGCGCTAGCTAGCAAGGTCTGTTGGCTTGTTTTACACAATGTAAGACAATGATGCCAGTGGTGCATCTGGAAAAATTCATTCTGAGCACTGGAGTGCACTCTGGCACAAACTGGACCATTCAAAAATACGGAGCACTGTCAGAATGTACCGTTCAGTTATCTAGAACACTGCACTCTCGGAGTGGCAGAGCACACAGTATACAGTACACAGTAGGACTACAAGTGATACCTGAAAAAGTAAACATCGACCAATAGGACCAGACTGGCCGATTGATGATCACCTGCATCCAGTCCTTTCATCTTATTGCACTTAACTATAGTTGCCTTCTTTTTTGATGATTGGGCAACTGTAGCTGGTATGCAATAAAATTTTAGTTTTGAGCCATGACTCCTTCTATTCTGGGGCCCAATAACACGACAAGACAACATCTTAAGACTCTGATGTAGTCTATAGCCCTGTGGTGGCGGGTCGTGTTTTGCCTCTAGTGACTAAAATGACATCATTGTGATGTATGCCCTATAAGGGTCTATACAGGGCCCCCTTATCTTAAGGACAGCTATGTTCATCAAGGAGACTGCTGCAGCCATTCTGTGCACACCTTTCATCCAGTGTTTAACCCATAGACTGTATAAAATAATGGATGCAGTTACCGTGACACACCCATTGGTTTGTGGACTCTCCTTTCAAAGCCACGCATTGGGCATTTTGGCTGTCGCCGTCTGGGTTTTTTGGAGCTAGAAGTGACCAAATTTGGACCAGAGGGTGGAGCTGTAAAGGAGTGAGGTGTGTATCTGACTCATACACTGTGGTGACGCCTTGCAGACAGCCTGTCAAGTCATAATGAAATTTTAACAGGTGAATTATATAAAAAGTCACCCTCCCTAAAGTGTCATGAAGGGGAATATTAGCTTTAGATACCAAAACTAGTTTTGTACCAGACTGTAAACATGTTTATTTCTGCTTGAATTTGGCATTTTGTAGAGCCTTAACCATTGAAAAGCCAAACATTGGACTGGCAGACTTAATACCATTTGTCTCCCCGTATCTTAAACAGCAAGTTAACTTAAGTAATGTTCACTCATTGTAAAGTAAAGAAGCTGCTTTTCTTAGAGTGGTCCCTTGTGTGTCCAGTGCATTGTTAGCTAGCTAAAAAGTTAAGTAGGAAAGAATACGCCTAAAAATCAAAAGCAAGGACAAGATAAAAGAAAAATATTGTCCACTGATAGCAGACAATAACGGTGAACACTGGTGTTGCCTCTGAAGATGGCAAAACAGATAAAATAGAGTGAGAGTGAAGTTGCATGGTTTCTGTGAAAAGGTGATTGACCAACAGGTCTGAAATGTTCCAGTTCCTGCTAACAGCAGCATGGAGCTGAATACTCAGTTATGTTATGCAAGGCACCATCACTTTTGCTTCCAGTCATTCTGGAACAATACCAGAAAATCTTGGCAGTTTGAAGGGAGCTGACACAACATGTCATTCACTTCTTTCTTCTCCTATCTATGCTGTGTCTCTTTACTGTTACTCACTAGTAAAGCCAAAACACTCTTACCTTTGGTTAAAACAGCCCAAAAATGTTATGCCTCTTTATTTTAATCTAATTATGCAATTTAAGATATTCATCAGGGGGTGATGTCCCTGCTTCCTGAAGATCTAGATTATTTTTTTAAACTGTGTTAACTATTTTTTTCTGGCCTTTGGGGGACAAGAAACGAGCTGTAACATTGCTATTCATTTGGAGTTGTGTTTGTGTACAGTCCAGTATTTACTATTATCTTAGCTCTGTTTTTGGTCTCTACCAACTCCTCAGAAAAGCATCTCTCTCTTTAGCTGCTCAATACTCCACTCTGTTCACCAGTTTGTTGCAAACATTATCTGTCTGCTGTCTGGAGCTGAATTCTTCAACTAAAACAGTTTGCTAGCAGCTGGAAAAAAAGTTAAAGCTGTGAGACAGAACCAAAATAGTAAAGTTGTGGACAGTAAACCAAAATAATAAGTTAAAGGAGGCCAAAAAGTTACATAGAATTGATGGAAACAATACACAGTGGTTTTGTTTCAGGCAACCCTATCATATTACATATCGTCTATCATAATTTACATAATCATTTATCTTCATTACAAAAAATATATATGGACTGATGCAGAGAAAAAAAAACATGCTGGTAATTCTGGAAATAATTACATCTATCCTTATTTAATAAATTTTACCTTGTAATTTTCAATGTTTTGGAGTTAACGTTTATTGGAAATGTTTGGATCGCATCGACTTTATTGGTGAGTCAATGAAATGGCGATATGTTAAAAATAGCTTAAATGTGAAGTTTGCGATTGTAATCTGTTCATGGAAAAAATGTGTTTTTCAGCAGATACCTTAGTTAAAACAACTCTGTAAACCCCAATCCATCCATGACACAAGAGTTTGATGTATAGTCTACACAAATGCCCCGGATTGTCAAAATGACATAAAATATTTATGTTCATTTGACACGTATTTTTTTTTATGTTAAGTCAACAATTTTTTGAGTTTTGAGTTAATTTGACTAAAATTTATAAAGATGATTTTGCTGGCCTTTTTATACTATGTGTGTTTATTAATTAGCATTGTCCTGTCTTAAATAAAATAATTAGTTGAGGCCAATAAACAACATTGTCATTGCGCACTTAACATATTGTAGTGTGTTAGGACTAAACTGGTGGAGTTTTCCAGTATGCCATGAGACAATGTGTTTAAGGCCATAAGCCAAAAAAAAAAAAAAAGTGTTCTAAATCACTCACACTACCCATTACACAGTGACTAATGTGATTAATTTCACAATGTTCTAACGGGTAACAGTTAGTGTTGTGGTTAAAAAAAAACAAAAAACAAAGAAAAGCATTTTGTAAACATATATTAGAGTGTTTAACAAAGTTGTGTTGAAACTGAAAATAACTGAAATAAAATTCCTATCAGACAAGGGTCATGTGACACATTTATTTTGTGTCTGGTGTACTCAGATCTCTTATGTTACTTTATTGTACGAAACTAAAAGTTCTGAGCAGAAGCTGTTTTCAAAAAATGTTGAGTGAGCAAATTAGGGTTTACAGTGTAGATCAAGCCAGCAAGGCTCAGAGGCAGAGCTGGTCGTCCTCTAATCAGAAGATCAGCGGTTCGATCCCTGGCTCCTTCAGACTGCATGTCGAAGTATCCTTGAGAAAGATACTGAACCTCAAATTGCTCCCTGTGGCTGCGCGATCAGTGTGTGACTGTGTTAAATAACTGAGTAGTAGGTGGCACCTTGTATATGAATGTGTGTGTGAATGGGTGAATGTGAGTTGTAATGTAAAAAGCACTTTGAGTGGTTGAATGACTAGAAAGACGCTATACAAGTGCAGGTCCATTTACCATTTACCACTTTTGTGTTTGTGTGTGTAGTATTTATTTAGTATGGGGAATCCCATAATCTCTGGGTTGCTAGGATGTTACTGAGGTTTGGCCTGCTTGCTGCAGTAGTAACTTATATAGGAGTCTGCTGATATGACTGATTGTTTTCCATCTATTAATCAGATCCTATGTAGTTTCATGGAAACAGAGATGAGACAAGCAAAAAGTGTTTTATTTTGAAGGGGAACTGCCCCACAATATGAATATATATTGATCTTTAGTTTTGTTGGTAACTATTGTATGAATGCAATACCACTCTCGGGGGTGAGCTTTATTGTCATCATTTACCGTGCAAGCGCCTCAGTCCAGGCTGCATCACTGTTGCAATAATGACGGAAAAGCAAACTCTCATGTAACATTGCTTATCACTGCATGGCTTGATATAAAGAAAACAACTTACAACAACAACATAAAGTTATTCATAAATTGCAAGTCAATCAACATCTGAATTTAAATAAGATTATAAAAGCCTGCGTAACTATATTTTTACCTCCTCCTACATTCCACTGAGAATACCATGTAACTATATGGAAAGTGAAAATAGCTTTGACTTCAGCACTCTCCCAACGCACAACAGCAAAACTGCTCTTCAGCTATAATCTTAGTGTCTTCACACACTTCATTCCCCATCTCAGTGTTTGTCCCAGCCCCCACCCCCCCTCCTCTGTTGTCTAAATGAGACTGCTGGGCCCGCCTAGTAAAAGAGTTTTCTTTTACTAATGTCAATTTACGGCCTAGCAAGAGCTCCCTCTAATCTTTTCCTACTCATTACACACAATTTCCAGGGCGTTCAGCCAGGGTGCTGATTGGTTCCTTGCAGTGTGTGCAGCGAGGGGTGCCATGATTGTTTATTATTTATTTATTTATTTGTTTATTTATTTACACCAATGCCCCTTCCCACCCCCTCCACCCTCCTCTTTGCCTGTTTCTTCACCCACCTACATTTCACTTCCATAGTCCCTAGTCTGCATTTTCTATGAATAATCAAAGTGGCGCTAAAGCATGTGGATCCGCTTCCCTGCATCTGTTTTTCCAGAGAAGTCTGACCGCTTTCTGAAGGACAAGTCTCATACTGAAGTGTGTGGAGACCTCCATGGTTAACACTTGATTTCCACCCTCCTATATAAGCAATTGCAAGCATTATTATCATACTTAATAGATTTTTTTTTATCATTTATTATGGTTGAACACACTATAGTGTAGTTGTATACAGATATAATGATATTTCTTGGGTTGTACGAAGCATCAATAACTTGTTTATAAACAGTTGATGAATGTGTAATAACACCTTATAACATATTTATAATCATATTTTTACATATCATTAATTTTTACAAATTAAAGTATCAATGTTACTATATACCGGGGTTTTAGAAATCCCAAAGGTATGATTTTCAATACCATCAAAATTACAGATGCTCTTCTTCTTATTAAGGCTCATTTATGCTCAACACTAGATATAGAGACAGAGACATATGGAGCCTGATGTCCGTACTCTGCATTTATTTCATCTGTATTTGTTCATGTTTTTAAAAGCTTACAAATACAGACAAAACGGAGCAGTATAACAGGAGATCTTGGGGGCAGTGTAGGGTACTGTAAGCGAGATGCCTCTGTGTGAGACGACAAAGAAATTTAAACAATAGTGGAACAGAACAAATCGGTAATATATAATAATATATAGTGATAATAGTGAAAAGAATTGTTCATCCACATGTCTACAAAGCTGCCTCTGTTTGATGGTACAATTTTATGACTTTCTCCACTGTCGCCATATTTGTTGTGTGAAAATTTTGACTCTGCCCTCCAGTGCCATCTATTGGCTGTATCCGACATATAGGAGGCATGGAATTGTGAGGGCAGTGATGTTTACAACGTTTGAAACAGACATATATGTTTTCATATGTAAAGTGCATATGAATAAGCTTAGAAATGTTAAATACTGTATTGAGATGATGTTGTGCACAGCACACACAACTGTCTTCTGGTGGAACAGACACCTGAGCTGAGAAAGGTGACAATGGTGAGTGGTGGGGATAATGTTACAGGATTAGTTAAAAAATAAAAAATAAAGGTCCATTCAGCCCACTAATGTGTCGGCATCTGCAGCAACAACAGGTGTCATCAGGTCCTCCACCAAAAAAGGGTGCTTATTTCCTATCATTCTTGTGTGGGCCATCAGTATTTAAATCCAGCAAGACCTGTCTAAGTAGGCTAGTTGCATTATAGAAAGAGCATTATAGGTTAGACAATGACATACATGCTACAATGACTGTTTTTATTTGTTTCTTTGTTTCTTTGTTTTTACACAAATCCCATCATTTACCATATAAATGTCAGGAAGATGTGAAGGTATGCAGAAACAGATACTGCCCAGGCCTACCACATATGTGGATTTGTTGATCACTTTATAAATGCTTTATTACACACTATGAAAATTTAACAAGCAAATATCTTATTTGACTGTTTGTGTGTTCAAACATATCTACATTTTAAAATGAAATGTAAATAGCATGTTATATTTAATATTTCCTTCGCACTATTACAGAAGTGTGAATTTACTGCCAGCTCACCTATACTGAGCTAGCTAACGTGACAGCTCAGCCGAGGAGGAGACTTTTAATGTTTATATCAAGCAAGAGCCTCTCGTCCATGAATAGATCTGCTTCCTTGGTTGGAAGGTGTAGTTTGGTAGAAAGAAAATAGTTTGTACATGCCACTGCTCATAATAAGGTCTCTTGAATAATTGGATCATGATTTCTAGAAAGAGAAATTGTTAACGAGTTTAAAAATATATATATTTAGTTCTATTACATTATCTTGGCAAGAAGGCAGAAATTGCTACCGACACTCTGAACTCACATCTAAACAATCTAGACTTGTAACTAGGAATATGGGTAAGAGAAAAAAATGTGTTTTCTATTTTAGGGTGATCTGTCCCTTTAATATCCACCAGACCCTGCCAAATATCCCATTAGGAGCAAATGCTGACTCTAAAAAAACTAAACATAGAGTCAAAAAATTACTACTGACTCTGACTACCATGTGCTGTTTCCCTCTACACCCACACACACACACACACATACACACACACACACACACACACACACACACACACACAAACTATCCACTATCTCAG
>JAPZEB010000024.1:1783006-1801878 GCA_029783705.1 Chaetodon striatus
ATCTTTTGTGTGTGTGTGTGTGTGTGTGTGTGTGTGTGTGTGTGTGTGTGTGCGTACTGTGGTGTTCACTTGCACGTGCAGCAGGAATGTTACTAGCCAAAGGGAAGTCGTCTAATCTGCTTAAAATCCAGAGACCAGCACTGGTGAAAGCTTTATCAGTCCATTTAGGTTTACTGAAGTTTCTAACCATCATCAACATGGATTTATGTCCTCTGAAGCATGATTATGTTGTTCATAACCAACTTCATTTTAACAAAAACAATACCAGTATTTATATGTGTCATACATTAAATACTTAAATAGTTTTATTTCTGCAACAAGATTCTTGATGGAATTAGAAAAAAAAACTGATCTAACAAAAAGATTAACTTTCATTTACAAAAAAAATAAATGATACTATCACATTGCTTGGAGGTGTGAGAGAGACAGAGTGGAAAAAGAGAAATTTATTTGGCCAAGTGATCAACAGACGGAGTGCTGAAGGCCTTGATGTTACTCTCACATGGTGTTAAACACTGCCTCTGGACTGCCAGACGCCTGGTCACTTCAACTGCCTCCAACTGAAGAAATGCACAAATTAATGATTCAGTTGGGATGAAAAGCTGCCACTTTGAGAAATATGGGCTATTGTCCTGTTTTCTTTAAATGATTTAACTTTAAAAGGAAGAAAACCAAGTCAGGACTTTTGAGTTTGCCAGAGAGATGAGTCGGCATCGAGTGATTGTCTCTGGTCCCTTACCCGTGACTAATGAAATGCACAGCAGGCTTACTTCACTGGACAGCTGGCTGGCTCATTAGTTTAGTGAACAGGGATTTGGTTTTGTTCATAACTGGCCTTCTTTCTGGGGCCATCCCAATAGGGACTTAGTGCAGGTGATTAGTAGGGGTGTAATGATACATCGATCTGAATCGATGTATGGATTCAATGATCAATGTTTTATTAACATTGATGCAAAGAGTGAAAACAGCAGCAAGCAGATGGTGAACAGCAGGGTAAAAGATGATGAGGATAACGGTATTGGAATAAATGGGGAATAAATCAGCAGTGTGGAAATATTTTTGGTTATAGAAAAAAAAAAACAGACAAATAATAATAATAATAATAATAAATTTTATTTATGTAGCACTTTTCTTAACAATGTTACAAAGTGCTTTACAAAAGAAAATAAAACCAACAAGGCAGATAAAATAAGCAAAGAGGAACACTGAGGTAAAAGTAGAAGTAAAGAGTAACAATAGAAGATGCACAATAATAGTAATAATAGGACAATAGATTACACAGGAGTAAAACAATGATAAAAAATAAAATAAAATGAAGAATAACATCAATTGATAGGTGTAAAAACAGTAAATAAAACACATCAAACATTTCCAAAAGTTTTCACAAAGAAAAAGGTTTTAAGAAGAGCTTTAAAAGAAGCTAGAGACCTAGTGTGTCCGATTTCAGTGGGCAAGGAGTTTCAGAGAGTGGGGGCTCTGACAGCAAAAGCCCGATCACCCTTTGTCACAAGCTGTGACCTGGGAGTGACCAACAGGGCTCCGTCTGTGGATCTTAAGGGTCGAGGGGGCACATGCCAGTTCAGTAATGCAGATATGTAACTGGGAGTAAGGCCGTGTAATGCCTTAAATTTAAGAAATAAAATTTTAAAATCGATACGAACCCTAACTGGGAGCCAGTGTAGGGAGGCAAGCACAGGGGTGATATGCTCACACCTTTTTGTCCCAGTAAGGAGACAAGCAGCAGCATTTTGGACCAGCTGGAGACGGTGAAGGGAGTCTTGGCTGATACCTGAATAAAGTGTAGTCAAGTCGAGAATATATAAACGCATGTATAAGTTTTCAGCAAAAGATAAAAATTACCTAATTTTTGAGATTATCTTCAACTGGTGGAAACACACCTTGACAACATTTTTGACTTGGTTCACAAAGCAGAGGTTGGAGTCAAATATTACCCCCCGATTCCTAGCAGCCTGATCAATGTTCTTTGATAGATCTGCAAGGTTTGCTCCAATAGAGCTGACAGAATTTGGGGGATCGAATAGAATGACCTCAGATGTTTCGTCATTAAATCTGAGAGAATTCTGGGACATCCAAGATTTAATGTCAGAGAGGCATGATTTAAGTTTGACTAGGCTGCTAGGATCGGAGGGTTTTAATGGTAAGTATAACTGTGTGTCATCAGCATAAAAATGATAGTGCACGTCATGATTGTCAATAAGCTGGCCAAGGGGCAGCATATATATGGAGTACAGAAGGGGGCCAAGAACTGAGCCTTGAGGGACCCCACAAGTCAGCTGCACTGTCGTGGAGGTGGAGTTACCCAGAGTGACAGAAAAAGTTCTACTGAGGAGGTATGATTGCAGTAGAGCCAGGCCCTTGATGCCCACCCAGTTCTCTAGGCGATTTAGGAGGATACAATGGTCGACAGTGTCAAACGCAGCACTTAGGTCTAAAAGGACTAAAATAGAGCAGTCACCTCTCTCTGCAGCTACAGTAGAAGTAGGTCATTAGTTACCTTAACAAGAGCTGTCTCGGTACTGTGAAATGCTCTAAAACCAGACTGGAAGCAGTTAAAAACACTATTGCAATTCATAAAAGAAATCAATTGAGAAGAAATTACTTTCTCCAGAACCTTAGATAAAAAAGGCAGTTTGGAGATGGGCCTGTAGTTGCTTAAAGACAGAGGATCCAAATTGGGTTTTTTAAGTAGTGGTTGGACAATAGTGTGCTTAAAACTATCTGGAAAAGAGCCAGAGGTCATGGAATTATTAACAGTGTGCAAGATAACAGGACTAACCGTGGGAAATACCTCCTTGAGCAGCTTGGTGGGGATGGTGTCTAAGGTGCAGGAGGAAGAGTTCATGTGGGAAACTGTACTTTCTAACTCTACCATTATAATGGGTTAAAATTGGGTAAAAGTAGCATGATGATGAATAGAGAGAATGTGGGAGGCAGGCTGGATTTGGGACCTGATGTTCTCCACCTTGCTAGTAAAATGAGCAAGAAAACTGTTAGAGAGCTCAACATCCGGTTCAGGAGAAGGGGTGGAGGTGTCACGAATAGCAGAGTTAATAACTGCAAAGAGAACTTTATCTCTAGGGTCAACGTTGTCTCTAGAGTCAAACACAATTTATATGCCTGGCTGGGCATCTCACTCTTCTAACTTCTCTCTGCAGCAACATTAGCTGCTCTGTTTCAAAAATGTTCGGCTGAAAAAACATACATGCAGGCTAGAATTCAACCATGCTGTTCTGTCGGGAGATGCAGGGACTTGAACAAATTGTATGTAAGAAAAATATTAATGTTACATGTAATTTGATAAACTATCAGTAGTGGGGAAAAAAAACGTGCTAGCCGCTAGGTAATAATGGTGACTAGCAAAAGACAATTTAACTGTCCACGAACCTTGACCATTGTGACTTATTTTAGAGCTTGTTTTAACGTAAGGGTTATTAATAAGTAACTATTTCATTTGGGAAACAAACTAAGGGAAAATGATACATTTAATGTCATTTATTGACTTCAAAGAAGTAACAGGAATTTGGATGCAGTTACTTATTCTTTGCTACTCATAATGATTGACAGAAAAGGAAAGGAAAAAAGTAATGTCTTGTTAGCATAGCAGAGTGTAGCTCACATTTAGCAACCAAGTTGTATCTACGTTTCACAAACTGGAAAGTACCTTTTTTTTATGTTCACTAAAGCCATAATCAGACTCCAAATAAAGAGCCTCATCTCATAATTTCCAAGCTAGACTGAATTTCAACATTGACACTTATTACTGAGCTAAATGTAATATATTCATTCATTTTCCATAACCGCTTATCCTGTTAGGGGTTGCAGTGGGGGCTGGAGCCTATCCCAGCTGTCATTGGGCACACTCTGGACTGGTGTGTCACACAGGGCTATCACAGGGCTGACACATAGAGACAAACAATGATTCACGCTCATATTCACACCTACTGCTAATTTAGAGACACCAATTAACCTGCATGTCTTTGGACTGCAAGACAGAGCCGCAGTACCTGGAGATAAGACACGTTGACACAGTGAGAACATACTAACTCCACACAATGGCAGTATAACAACAAAATTGGGGAGTGCAACAAAATGCCGCCTGCCTACTTTTGTTCATACAGAATGTGCCTTCTTCGGGGCAAGGGGGGGCGTGAGCAAGTAACAAAACGTGTAGCTCAGCGTGTGATGTAAACAGTGATGTCCTTCAACCTTCCGGTTATTTGACAGTTAATGGCCTCTTCGTTTGCGAGGGTAAGGAGGGTGCACAATTCCTTGTCTCCCTAGTTGCTCATCTTTACAGTTCCTTTCAGGTTGGTGATGACGTTGTTGGCGTTTCCCTCTTGCTACTAGCTGCTCATTCCTACTGTCAGCTGTTTCCTGTTTTTCAGTCCACCGCCAGTGGGTCGCACGTACGGCTCATCCCACAAGTCATCACCATCCGTGGTGGAAGGGCGCTTCGTTCTTTTTAAACCAAAAACGTTCCGCCAATATGTTTATCCCTATGCAGCGGAAAATTGGGCACCTCAGATCAACTCGCCAATCTGGTTCTGTGTGTCTAAATGTTCGCAGCTTGCCTGCACTGAAAATCTGGCAGTGTAAAAGGGGCTACTAAAACTTGGCAATGCTGATCAAATGTAAATCAAGATTTTGTAACTGCAGTGCCTTTTTCCTCACCTAAATTGTTTACAGAACAGTATTTTAGTTACTGTGCGCTTGAAGTTTGTGAACAGAGGCTGAAAAAATAAAGATCAAAGAGTAAAACAGTAAAACTGGTCAGTGTTGATCAAACATAAACCAGGATTATGTGACTGCGTTGCCTATTTCTCACCTTAAATGTTTTCAGGAAGTTCTTATAGCTTACTGTTTAACTGTAATACGAGATTGTATGTTACCATATTGTTTTGGGAGAGCAACTTGCATTACATCACCCACCAGTGAAAGCAATTATTGGTCTGGTGTAGCACAGTGCATTCTGGTAGTTGTAGGTTTTCTACCTCTGGGGCAAAAGCAAATGCCACAGCCCTCTTTCTCTGTTTTCTGTGGTCATGTAGCACCAAAGTATTTGCATCTTTCTACTGCATAGACAGCCCTTTAAAAGAAAAAAAAAAAAAAACCACCTTTCTTTCCAGCAGTGATATTGTTCTTTTAAAAGCCATGCCTTGATCGAGGGTCTCTTGAATTATTATTGACAAGTCTCTAACCTTATATTCTTTTCAAAAGCACGGGAAAGAGTTGTGTCTCAGCAACCTCTGACCCACAGATTTAAAAGTAATCTTTGTGAACCTTTTTAATCTGCTTTCAGAGCCTGCCACTCACCAAAACTGCACTTACTAAAGTGATAAAAGACCTTCTGCTCACTGTGGTTTCAGATTCCATCACTGTGCTTCTATTACTGAATCTCAGTGTGTTGATACCATACATTACAATACACTCTGTATCCAACTGGAAAAACAATTTGGTGTGTCTGGCCTGGCACTTGGGGGATTTAAGTCTTAAAGAAACCTATTATGCTCATTTTCGGGGTCACATTTGTAATACTGGGGTCCAGTGGAATAGATTTATGTGCTTTAACGGTCAAAAAATACACTGTTTTTCTTTTACTGCCCATTTCTGCAGCACCTCTGTCTATAACACTTTGTTGGTGCTTATGTCCCGCCTCCTCAGCAGCCCAGTCTGCTGTGACTGTTCACAGTCTGTTGTAATTAGTAAAACGCTAAGCGGGCGTATCAGAAATGTCACGGCCCTTGCCCTGGCTGAATTTCAATCAATAATACTGTAAAACTGTATCTCAAACACAAAAATACATATAATTTCTGTGTACTTTTGCTTCTCAGGCTGCTCTGTGTGCATCTTCTGAGATGCCACAGACTGTGTGCCCACTGAGACGGTTTGTGGAGGGTCCATTTGGCATCCTACACCCTGGAATCTGGCTGTAGTGGAGAGGTGTTTGGCACCAGGGCCTGGCTGTGATGTACTCTAAAGGACAAAGGAAAATTAAGTAACTGAAACTGATCTTGCACCAAATGAAAACTGTCAACATCTAAGACGCTAAAAAGAGTTGTCCCCTGTGAAATCAGCAGACCAAACATACGTATTCAATCACATGTAGAGACAGACACACACACACGTCCTTCCATCACATAAATACTTCCCCAGCTATGTAACTCAGACTAACTATAATGTTTAGAAACAATATAGTAGTAACGGTGTGTGCGTCTGTGCAGTAATACTGGGGTAGTTGTGCTGCATGCTGCTTCTGCTTGCTATGTTCTGCTTTCAGCTACTGCCACCGACTAGTCCTCTTTGAGAGGGTGAAAAGAGGAGCTGAGTGCATAAGACTGCTCCTGCCGGTACAAAGCCTTTTCACTGCCAAGACTCCTGCAGTGCCTCCTCGCAGCCACACACAGTAACTGGGCCCACGTGGACCCAGGCTGAACTGCAGGGGATCTCGGAGCAGCAGTGGGCCCGCCAACCACAGCCCCAACTATGGGTAAATAGCGCCACTGCCTTGTGGGTTAGCCTATGGAGGCAAGGCTAAGGGAGCACAACCTGACAGAAAAGCAGAAGACCTCAACGATAAGGTGCCCTAAAAATAGCCTGCCTCACACCTCCCGACTGGATCACCGCGTTCAGAGTGAACACCATACTGTGGTCAGAAGCACAGACAATTTAACTTTGGAGCCTGGAATGTGCGCACCCTTATGGATAGCACCACCAGTGATATACCTGAGAGACATACGGCCATCATCGCCAGAGGACTGCAGAGATGGCGGTATTGACATCTCTGCCCTATCCGAAACCCGGTGGGCAGATGAAGGGCAACTGAAGGAGGAGAAGGGTGGCTAAACTTTCTTTTGGAAAGGAAAGTCTGCTGATGAGCCTAGAATCCACAGGGTTGGGTTTGCCATTAACAACCAGCTTGTCAACCACCTCTGTGAAAGACGCAAGGATCGGCAAAGAGGGCATAGGGAACACAAACTCCAATGGAGTGCTGCTTCTCAGTAAATGTGCTCAGCACAATCTCACCATCACCAATACTCTCTTCCGACAGAAAAACAAATGTAAGGCATCCTGGAGACATCCTCGCTCTGAACAATGGCATCTTATCGATTATATTATTGTATGAGCCAGGGACTGCTGTGATGTGAACATTACAAGGGCCGTGATAGACTCCGACAACTGCTGGACAGACCACAGCCTCATCTGATCCACAATGTCTATCAAAGTTAAAAAAGGGAGGAAGATTTAAAAGAAGCAAACCCGGCAAAGACTGAACCTGGATAGCCTGAGTGAAGCCACCACCAAGCAGCCACTTCAGGACTCTCTTGGGAAAGCCTTCAGCAAGAATACCCTGATAACGTTGAAAAGCACTGGGGCCTTCTCAAATCCACCATCCTCGACTCATGTGAAACCACCCGTGGTTATTAGTCCAGGAAAAATCAAGACTGGTTTGATGAGAATGACACAGAGGTAGAACAAATCATCTCCTAAAAACAGAAAGCCTTTCAAGCCTGGAAAAATGACCCAACATGTGAGGCTAAAAGGACAGCTCACTCCAGAGCCAAGGCTGACATTCAAAAACGGGTGAGGGAGCTCAAGAACACCTGGTGGACAGAAAAGGCTATTGAACTCCAGAGATTAGCAGACTCTGGTGATACCAGAGGCTTTTTCAGTGCCACTAAGGCTGTCTATGGTCCTAGTTACCGCCGCTTAAACCCCCTGCACTCAAAGGGTGGGCAGATGCTTCAAAAAGACAATGATTCCATCAGTGCACGTTGGAAAGAGCACTTTCAAGAGCGTCACACTCACAACAGCTCTGCTGAACCAGACACCATCAGCCCTCATCCCCCAGACTCCCATCAGAGAAGACATGGGCAATCCCCCCCACCATAACTGAGGTCCACAATGCTGTCAGGGACCTCAAAAACAACAAGGTCACTGGTCCTGATGGGATCCCAGCCAAGATCTTAAAGGAAGGTGGTCCAAAGCTCTGGCTCCACATCAACCATCTCCTCCTCAAGGTCTGGGAAAGAGAAGAGCTTCCCTCTGAGCTTAGAGATGCCCACATTGTCACCATATTCAAGAAAGGGGACAAGGCTGAATGTGGAAATTATAGGGGCATCTCACTCCTGTCAACAACAGGCAAAGTCCTTGTTCGTGTTCTCGCCAACTGCCTTCTACCACTGTCTGAGGAAATACTCCCTAAATCTCAGTGCGGCTTCCGCCCCTCCAGAGGAACAGCAGACATGATCTTTACTGCTCGCCAATTACAGGAAAAGTGCCGGAAACAAGGACTGCCCCAGTACATGGCCTTCATAGACCTAGCAAAGGCCTTTGACTCAGTGACGGCATGTCAGCCACAGTGCTCAGCAACAGCAGCTCTAAATCTGAGCCTTTCAGTGTGGAAACTGGGTTTAAACAGGGGTGCATCATTGCACCCACTCTGTTAACCATCTTCATTGTGGCTATACTACATCTGATTGGACAAGGGCTGCCACAAGGGATCCCAATTCTCTACAGAACTAATGGCAGGCTCTTCAACCTTAACAGATTCAAAGCCAAGAGTAAGGTCAAGCATTCCACCATCATGGAGCTGCAGTACACAGACGATAATGCCATTGCAGCACACACCTCAGAAGATCTCCAGGACATTCTGAATGCCTTTGCCAAGACATAGACAGCCCTGAACATCCAAAAGACCAAGGTTCTATATCAGCCACCACCTAATAAGCCATCCTCTCAGCCTGCCATAAAAGTTGACAAAACCACACTGGAGAATGTGGGCTACTTCCCCTACCTTGGCAGCCTTCTCTCCTCCAGAGCTGGCATAGACTCTGAAGTTAACCATCGTCTGAGCGGACTATAGTGGACTATATGCCAGACTCCGGACCAGAGTCTTTGTCAACTGAGACCTGAGGGCCCAAACAAAGGTCCTGGTTTACAAAGCCATAATCCTCCCCACCCTGCTGTATGACGCTGAAACCTGGACCACATACAGTAGGCACCTGAAAGTGCTGTAACAATTCCACCAAAGAGCCTTATGTAGAATCTTAAGAACCAACTGGGAGGACAGATGTACCAATATCAGCTTCCTGGAAGAAACAAACATGCCCAGTATCACAACCATCATAATGCAACACCAACTGCGATGGCAAGGCCACTTTATCTGCATGCTAAGCAATCGCTTACCAAAGCACATTCTGTACTCCCAGTTAAAGGAGGACAGCAGGCCCCTGGTGGGCCAAAGAAGCATCATAAAGATAGCATCAAGAGCACCCTGAAAAAGTTCAACATCATATCAGCCAACTGGGAGTACCTTGCTCTGCACAGACACAACTGGAGGAAGGCAGTGCAAGAGGGGGCAGCACAGTACGAATCTGAACTTCGCCACAGAAGAAAAGCGACAACACTGCAAGGACATAAAGAAAAAGGCTCCACCACCACCACTTGCCACCTCTATTTTCCGTTGCTCACACTGCACCAAGATATGTGGATCATGGATCGGCCTCTACAACCATCTGAAGACCCACAAGGAGACAACCCTATGAAGAGGACAGTCATACTCGCTTTCAAATGACCACTGATGATGATGATGAGTAGTAATGATATTGTGAATGGCCTCCATGTAGAGCTCCAAGGGAAAGGAAAAACATGTAAAACGTACATATTAACATATTAAAAGCCAATTTACAATCAAAGTTGTGTAGCCACACATTTTGACAAATAAATGCCGGTCTTAATTTCACCCCAGGTCTGACTGTTGCCGAACTGTCAGCTAATCGCTTGAGCTAGCGGCAGTTTGCTGCTTAGATCGGGCATCACACATAGAAATTGAGAAAATTTAGTCAATATTCATGCTGCCTATCTAAGCTCAGTTAAGATTCTCCACAATTTAATCGTTAAATTCATCCTATCAAGACTAGCAGTGTAACTTACTGTATGCTGAGTAGCAAAAGTATTTCAAAACAATAACACTGGTTAGCCAGTTTGCCAAGACCTGCAGCTATAATGCTGTATAAAATCCAGTTCACAATCAAACTCCGAGTACAGCCATACATTTTGACAAATAAATGCAGGTCTTACTTCCACTCCAGGTCTGACTGTTGCTGTGTTGTTGGCTAATTGCTCAAGCTAGCGGCAGTTAGCTGCTTAGATTCGGCATAATCTAAAGAAATGTTGAAACTTTTGGCAATATGGACATGCTACACATCTTAGCTCTATTAGAGTCTCCACAATTCAGTCATTAAATTCTTCTTACTGAGACCACCCAGCTAGCAGTTTAACTTACTGTAAGCAGAGTAGTAAAAGTTTTAAAACAATAGCTTTAGTTAGCTAGTTAGCCGAGGCCTACAGCTAAGCACTGGGTATACAGCCTAAGGTTAACTCCTACAGCCATCTACTCCACACTTCAACACTCGGTAGCAGCTTTCTAGTTTGTTTTTACACAATAGATAAACAACTCATAAAGCATACTTACAGGTTGCGATCCCGAATCTCCAGTTTTGTCCAACAATGTGGGAACTGCCCCATCTTTCAGGAGTTACTGCTGTGAAGATCAAGCTGTAAATTGTTGTCAGTTTGTGAAGCGGTCCTCAGGAAAATAGAGGGAACACAATAAAATGTCTGGGTTGTATTGTGGAGGAATTGTATTGAAAAATTAATTCCAACCACTTCTTCTTTGTTCCCTCTTCCTTCGGCAGTCTAAACAAGGGCAATTTTTGGTCACAATGAAAAAAGCAGATTCTCCTCAACAGCTCCTCAACAGTTCACACTCTCTGCAGCCTCTGCTTCGGCTCTGCTCGGAGCAGGTTTGTTTGGGGGTCCGGCTCAGTGGCCTGCAGGGGGGCACTGTGTGCATAGCTAATTTGTTATATTGTCAGCCAATAAATTCACTGAAGTAAAGGCAAGAATTCAAATGAGCCATTTCAGGCAGCTGAGGAGCTGTGTGTCTGTGGGGTGCTTTTTAACACTGTTGTTTACCTGTGGTACTGACGATTCAGCCAGAAGAGTTTCATGACCACCCAATCCTAACATAGTCTATGAGAACATGAATCAGTCTTTAACCTTGGGAACCCTGGACACCTCAACTCAACTGGTTTTCTAAAGTCGATTTGAAAATGAAGCTGGATTAAGTTCAATTCTCTCTCTCTCTCTTTTGGGGGAGTTGGAAATGAACTTGTATCCCTGGGGTCCTTTAACACATGCAGAGTAATAAGATACACACATTTTACTCAGTGGACACATCTGCTACTTGAGGGCAAACTCATAAGCTGTTTGGCATTGGCAGAGAAGATTTGGCAAATTTTTCATGGGCTCAACCCACATACTCAGCTCTGCTGCTCATCCCACAAATGCATGTTCCTTACAAATGTGGCACCATTTAAAAGGGAATTAAACAGGCTTTCCAACAGTATAAGTTTTATTGCCAAGGAGAATTGTTACAACAAAGAAATAATATACCAAACACAAATTTCCTTAGTTTTTGTGTTTAGTTTACATACAGTACATATAAGTTAGCTGCGATAGTATTGTTGTGAATATGAATAATAAGAAAGTATGTACTTACCCATCTTGTCAGTGGGTACTCTGGGACCATAGCTGCTAGGTAAGTGGTTTGTTTACAGATAGAGTTCCAAATTTACCGGATCCACTGTAGACAGAGAGGATCCGATTTAATGCGATGTGACACGATAGTCTGTTGCTTGCATTCAGTTAGGATGCAGTGTTACACAATATTTATAGCCTGATTACGATGTGACCTGGAGGAGATCCTAATACACTACAAGGCAGTCTAACTTACATATACTGTAATACAACAATACCAGCTTCTATAGCAAAACAACAACAATGATTGGTATGGGTGGACATATCTCATAGACAAATAGCTATCGGTATCAGCTGCAAAAAGAAATAAAAAGCATCTCTAATTTAAATCAAATATGCTTAACTTTAGAATACTTGCCAGTTTTCAGATTGGACTTCTGTGCTCTCTGCTAAGCAATGGATTTCAATAAACTGGAGTATAAGATCTTTTACTGAGTGTTTTTGACAAATTCAGTCAGCCACATTTAAAGTCCTGATTTCAGTTGGTAAACACAGCAATGAAGCAATAGCACAACAGGATGTAGAGCATAGCTAAGGGAGGATACGCCACTGAGATGACCACACAGAATAACAAGGCTGGGCTCTCAAACACACACAGACAACACACACACATACAGTGAGGATGAGTGTTGCCGACGCAGCTGTCCATAGGACATGCAGCTCCATATGCCCTAGCCAGTGGGGGAGTGGTGGTCCTCTCAGGCCAGCTAATCAATCACTGGGCCCCCCGTCCCGCAGAGGTCATCCTGGCTCCACAGGGCAGGGTGCAGAGCCCAGAGTAGTGTGCCAATAATCGCCATTTCAGCTGAGCCACAGTGAATTCCAGCTCGCCATCTCAACTTACGGGAGGTCAAAAGGAAGAGGGACAAATGCTGGGAGTGAGTTGGATGCAACAAGAGATGTGCACAAATTGAAAGACTTTTTTTAGACCTTTTAAAACATCCAGAAGGTTGGAGGACTTAAGTTAAGAAATTACAGGAAGCAGGATGCTCCATCGAAATTCTTTGAGTTATCCTAAAAACTTCTCATTCTTATTAACATCTCTTGAAACTTTTGAAACCACACTTGCAGCATAGTTCACTTCTCCAGTGTGCATACTGTTTGTATACCCATTATGTTCTAAACTCCAAGTTTCTCCACAACAAGGCTAAAAACATTATTTTTTGCATCATGTTACCACCTTTTCATACAACTAAAGTGGTAGATTGCTTACTGATAAATAAACAAAGGATTTTTTTAATTAACCCTTAGACACCAGCGATCCTTAGATCGCTGGTGTCTAGAACCCTATCATCACTCTGCAAAACCCTGGATAACATGTTCACTGACAACATTTTTTTTACATCCAAAACCAATGTTTCTCACTTTCTGCATTATCTGCATGTCGACTACAGTATGGTACAGATAAGGAAAAAGATTACACATAAACTGATTAAGATAGAGTTAAGGTTAGACAAAGATTGTAGGTTAGGGTTATTTAAAGGTTGCACGTTAATTGTATGTTTGTAATGGTGTGCAAAGTCTGGTCTCCTGCTTAAAAATGAGATGTCCTGTATACACATCCACCACCACAACCCCCTTTTTCTTACTTTCTGCCTTGCTAAAACACATACTACCACATAGAGCTGAATGTTAGTATTAGTAAATAGTATTATGAGGTGTGGAATTATCCAATAAGGATACTCTTCCCAGGGGTTTCGAGCTGATATGTTACCACTGGAAATATGTGTGTTTATGGGTGTTTATTATGCCAGAACTTAAAAGCCTAACTTTAAGGCCACACTCATAGGCTCAATAGTGGCAGCTGAGTGAGTAAAACGTCATGCATGACTCTGTGTTGTAATACCAAGTACTTCGGACTACTATGTTATCTCCCGTTTGGTAGAACTACACAATGTTGGACCACCTGGTGTCAAATGGCTGCAAACTGTAGTTCAGTGTAAATTAAATAAATATTAACGTTAATACAAACAATGCAGCTTTTTAGTGAATAACGCTGATGTTTGCCTGAATCACATAAAAAATAAAAAAAAAAATGAATTAATGCGGCATACTACCAAGTATTGAGTGTGTCTGATATATTGTCATCCTCTGTGCCATAAAGCTCTATTGTTGCTGAAAATAGTCAAACAAACGGAGTGTTTCCCTCTGTTTGACTAACGTTTCATAAACACCAGCTGTTTTAGGAGATGAAACTATATATTTGTGACCTGTGTTATGGCAAAACAGTCCTGTAGTAGAGGTTTGGGAAGTCCAGGAAAACTGTGTGTATCAGAGTAAGCAGGTCAAGCCTTGTAAGCCTCTCCAGATGTTCTTGGGCTTTTTTTTTACTGCTGTGGTCTAAAATGCCTGATTTCATGGCAACTTTTTTTTATATTTTTCAAATTGCAAAACATGATATGAACGTGACATTATGTGTGTGCGTGTGTGTGTGTGCATAATTCATTAAAATCCAAGGCAACTTGATCCAGTGAGAATAGGCCTCAAACCACACTGTTTTGAGGTGTGATTTATATTACACTAATGTTACCACTAACAGCCTTTTTTGGACCTGTCTTGTGGTGCTTATCAATTAATGTTGGACAATGTTGCGCATGGTGCAAAGCAGTTTATCCCCACTTTTGTGCAGAACATCAGGAAATTGCTTTTTTTTTTTTTTTTTGGTAATCATGTTTGCAACTGGAAACAAGAAAGTGAGTTTGATGATGTTATGCAGGAGTCCACTACGATTGGTAAAACTCATGGAAAACTACGACAATTGGTCAAATTTGTGAGAAAAAAGTTACAGTGATTAAACATGGACAGAATTTATTGTGATTCGTTGATTTTGTATTAATTGCAATTGCAACATCACAACATTCTGCGGGGGCTGCCTTCTAAAGCTTTTCAATTCACTTCAACACTTACCTTTAAGTCCAACCAAAAATGAGTACAGAAATGAACCCCCTTGATTAGCATTTGTGACTAAATTCAACAGAAATCTACTCTTGAGGAAACTTTCCAGCTAACTAAGTCAAATCAATAATATAGAAAAAAGCCAGGTTTATCCTTTAAAAAGGAGTTATACCGTGTTTATGTTTGGATAACTTGTTATGAAACCAGCTTCAAATGTGTTGTGATAAAACAAGCTAACTTAGCTCACATTTTATATATCTGGTGTGACTAGAGGGCAGTAACCAAATTGGAATCATCTATGGAGCCATGACAGCAGGATCTGTTTCTGTTCTTTCCATTCTGCTGACATGGCTTGAACGCAGCATAAGCCATTTTGATTCTTTCATCTACTGCTCACTTCTCATCGTCTGCTCTGCTGTGTAATACTGGTCAGAGTTTGTGGACAAATGCAAGAGTTGGTCGAAATCCTTGACAGCAGCTAATTCTCTCTCAAGAAGTTCACACGGAGGGTCATCTGGCTGCCACTCCTCCCGATGTCACGTCCATCTGGCCTGGGAGGTGTAATAGCCCTACTAATCTCCCAATAATGGCAGCAGGACTGGGGACATGTCACCGGGGGACCGTGGACCTACGGTCCCCCAAAATCAATACCTCGCCCCTCAGGGGGACCCTGCTACCCAAGGGGATGTCAATACTGTCGATTGGGTATTAAAGAACATTTCATCAGCGTGTGTGACAGCAACAGAGAGAGAAAGAGAGAGAGGGAGTGTGTGCTGAGGGTCAATGAGGGCGTCTATGGATGTCCAGGGTGGCCTGTGTGTATTAAGCCCCCCAGGGAGGTCCCAAGGTGATGTGCCATCCCTCCTGACTATCGACAGCCGCCATGACAAACTGTGTCATCTCGTTTCACTGCAATGTGTTATGTTCAGCCTAAATAGAATGGGAGGATGGATGATGGCCAGTTTGTAGGCATTTTTCACTTTTTCTCCCTTCAATGTAGTCTTTATTACACAGCTGTTTACTTTACTGAAAGGAAAGGTTACATGAATTGAAATGTCTCAGTAATGCAGCAGCTGATTATTAGTTAGACTGACATATTTAAAATACACACAGGGGATAGATTACTATGACTATTACTGCACAATGATCTAATTTTCCTTTTGTACTTGGTGTTCCCCTGTGACATACTGTGTTAGGCATACATGTATTGATGCTGTGCAGGATATATTGGCAGAAATTGAATATAAGGTAGAAAGTATTTTTTCTTTAGTGTATAATCACCTAAAAAATAAGAATTTGTAGCTACATAGGGAGCAGGTCCCCGTCTATGGAGATCACCATGTTGCACTGCCATGTTTCTACAGTAGCCCAGAATGAACTAACCAAGCAATGGCTATATAGACAGCCATTCACGTTTTTGTGTTTTTACGTTAGCCACTACCTATACACACATTAATGATAAAAACTGAACAAGTGCATGTCATTTTCTGTGATGAATCAGATTTTTTTTAACAAGCCATTTGTCGAACCTGGTCACACATTAATATGTGAAATGCAGCATTACATGGTGGTGATGTGTTAAAATTACATGCCAACACCAGTGCCAATTCAGCTTTTGTTATGGTGGACACACAAATTCCCCAGTTCAACGACATCACAAAAGAACATGGTTAGGTTGGCTCTATATTCATTGGTAAACAACGGCCTCCAGGGTGAAAGTCTGGGATTTGTTGGACGCATCCACCACCCCTCCTGCCTACCCTACAGGCTTTCCAGCTCCTTATATTACATCATCACTGGCAGTGTTTTAACTTAACGCCATCCTATGGCACGTCATATCGGCACAACAGGTGCTATCCGGCCATGTTATGAACTGACACCACCATTCTGTGTATCATCCTGCTATGACAGATGCCTTCCAAGTGACAGGCAGTGTATCACATCATCATGAAAGGTTACATCCAGCCACATTACAAACTTACGCCGCCAGGTGGCGTATCATACCACTGGAAAAGGTGGCTTTTGGCATCGGTGTTTGACGCCAAAATCGCTGACAAAGCAGCGGTATTTGACAACTTTTGAATAAGAACAGGCTTGCCAGTTCTATCAGCAGGATGACATTCAATTAGGAAACTAAACAGTGCAACAGCAGCGAAAAATCTTGTTTTTGCTGACCCCCAGTTATGTAAGTTATCACTGTGGTGCAAGGTGTGCCAGTACACTGTGACATCATTGTTGAGTGTGGTTATGGGTGCAATACAGCACACCTCTGACTCACCGAGGACAGCTAAACATGTTTTCTTAACCTAATATTAAGTTAATCTTTACGAACAGATGACCAAAACTCATTTTTCTGGTGAGACCAGTCTCTGATTTTTACAGCAGAAAATCAGTCGCCCATTAATGGATGTGTTTGTTCAATCCGTTGTTGGAAGAGTTCATGTTAATTTATTTAGGATTAAAAAGTCAGTCATCAATATTCTGTTAACTTGAATGCCATTCTCAAGCTAATGCCATTGCCAGAGCACAGTGAGACGCAAGCATCGTGGGATAGTTTTGCCAGTCTATTGTACCAACTACAGTCATTCAACCATGATAGAAATATATATATATCCACACAGAGACAGCATGTTTGCAGTTGACTTGAGTAAAGTACTTGAACAACAACCCAGCGACTTGGCTGCCTTCCATTTTCCACCAGCATTGTGCTGTGGGTGCAACTTTTCCTATGAGAAGAGTAATGCAGTGTTTGTTCCAGTGAAGAAGAAAAACCCTGCATCAGGATTTTGCTTGTTCTCACCCAGCGAGGCCACGGGATCGACAGCGTTCTCGCTGTGCCCGCTGCCTCCGTGCCCTGCCGCCTTCCCACCCAGCCACCACCATCTGTTCCCTGGCGTAGCCCTCTGCCCCCCATGCAGGGCAGACCCAGAGTGCTGACACCCTCACACCACACACAGAAGGGGAGGATGTGTGTGTATGTGTGTGTTTGTGTAATGTGGTCATCCACACATGTGGAGGCACAATCGGATCACACATGTAAGGATGGACAGAGCATCAAAATATCCCTTTCAACAAATCTAGTGCTACTCATTTTGCTGAAAAGAAAGGAAAACTTAAGTTATTGCTCAAACAGGTTGTCACACACACACACAATTTTACAAAACAGTGAATAATTATGTTACCAGCATTACGGTTACCGGCATGTTCACATTTAGTTTCACATTTAATTTCTAACAAAGAGCTGGTTATAGTAAGATAAAGTAAAAACTTGAATATATCCTCTGTCATTTTATGACAATAGTGGTATTTGCTCTTTCGGACTTTGGTTATGAAGCTTTTTTGAGCAATGTCATTGCATATCCAGATTCCATCAATTAAGTTAGTAATTAAAATGTTAACAAGACCAACAGATACATGTATGGTGGCCAAGGCTTCAAAAATAAGACACAGGTTGTCATAACCTTACCTTAAAATACCTTTTTAAAAAAACATTCAAAGAAAATAACAGTAATACTACAAATGCTACTTGTGTTGTTAAGATCACATGTGTTGTTCCTGATTAATAAAGTACTAGGCTGTCATCATATTGTCATATTTTGGCTGATATCACTCCCTTATTCTGCATTTTGCTGAATGTGTTTAATAGAGGACTGCTCATTCCTGCAATGGCCAAACATTTTGGAGCCCTGTTTGTCCAAAAAATGTCCCATTGAACTGAAATGTTTCATTTCTCCCATTGCTTCTAAGTCCCATTTCTCCAAAAATGCACACTTCCTGCAGTTAGACAATCAATGTTTCTGTAAACCATGGATAAGTTACATTTGTCCACAATGCTGTAGTGAATGTGTGGTTAGGTTTAGGAACAAAAATCACTTGGTTATGGTTAGGAAGAGATCATGTTTTGGCATAAAACACCCACATTTGGTGGCACAAACGTCACTGGAGAAGCAGGGTCAGGTTGGTGAAAAACAGGTGGGTTTGGTGGCTCAAGCATCACTGGGAAGCTGAAACTAATTCTAGGAAGTGTGTATTTTTGGAGAAACAGGACTCTGGAGCAACGTGCTTTTGTTTTTGGGATAATGGGACACTTTCAGTCGAATGCGACACTTTTTGTACTTTCTGCTTTGGAATTTTGGGCCATCAGAACAATGGCATACAGTGTTTAATATCACAACTAATAAAAATGATGCAGCAGGTGTGTGTTGCTCTTTCCTGTTACCTCTATTCTTTTGCCAAAACACTCAGAGAGACAGAGCTTGTACAAAAATGTGCACTATTAGATGTCTGAAAATGTAGTACTTAAACTGTCAGTGAATGAGTTAAGAGAATACTTGAAACATGTACACTAAAAAAAC
>JAPZEB010000024.1:1801978-1814570 GCA_029783705.1 Chaetodon striatus
CACTAAAAAAACACACAGGAAACAAAAAAAACCACAAATCAAATGCACACACACACACACACACACACACACACACACCAGGCTGGTCTAATAGAAATATGTGAAATGGACACAAAGTCATAACAATGCATCATGTGATAGGCACGTAATGTGTTAAAATTACATGCAACAACATGAAAACAATGCAAATTCAATGAGGGTCTTTTGTTAAGGTGGACACACAATTAAGCATAAAGAGCGAGACAGTCCGCAGAGTGGTGGTGGATGGATCAAACAAACATGGAAACTACCTATGAAAACTAAGTACATTTAAATCACTTACATTTAGTACAGTTAACCGAAAACTGAAATCATAATCTTTTTCTCAACTTAGATATTTTTTTGATCTCCAAGCCTAACCAGGCACTTTTCTTTCCCTAAGCCTAACCAGACTGCAACTGTTTGTGTTAGACTTTGCAGTGGCATTGTTTTTTGTGTTGTTAGCACATACTTTTAACACATTTTCTGTCCATCACTTAATGCATTGTTAGGAGCTCCTGTCCATTTTATGTATTTCGGTGAGATTGTTTTGCATATACACATACACTCACACACATAAATACACACACATACACACACACACATAGACATGCAGACCAAAGTGCATGCACACAACTTACCCTGCTAGTAGCTGTGTTGTATGCAGCTCAGGCTCAGTCTTAGTAAGGCGTCACAGTGGGAAACAAGAAGACCAGTAGTATACAACATGTGCATATTGAAACAGACAGACATGTTTGTGTGTTCATGGCCATTTGCTCCATGCATAATGCTAGGGCTTTAAATGAGTGTGACCGTGAATCCAAATAGGAACAAACAAGAATGACAGGATACTGAGGACTTAACAGCAGCCATTTTTAAAATCAGCTGATGACGATAGATATGGAAATTGGTGTAATTCAGCACAGAGGTGATGTATGATGAAAGTCTGTTAAAGGTATGAAGCAGACAGGTGGACAAACTGAATTAAGGTGAGCTTAGACTGGATGGTGTTACATGTGTAATATGCGTGCATTTACAGCAGTGTTGAAAACGGTGTGTGAGTGTGTCTGTGCATCTTCATGTGTGCTGCTCTTATATGTGTGTCCAGAGGCGGCAGCAGCCCCATGAAGAATGGCGCCGAGGCCACTGAACTCATTTTCCTTTCCCCTGCTTCAACCCTTGACCTTTGACCTTCAAGGTCAGATTCCCCCCTCTCTCTCCCCTCCCCATCCATCAGGCTCTCTGTCCCAAACAGGGGAGCATCTTTGCATTCAACCCACCTCTCATCTCTCACCTCTTTTTGTTTTAACCTCTTTAGCCATCACTCCTGGTGAGGTGGGGGGGTTGGTTTATAGCCCTGATGGGTTATGGGTACTGGTGGTGGGCGGAGGAGGAGGTGGGGCAACAAATCTCCGACTCGCACCTAAAGCTGTCAGTGGCGCCCCGGGGGCCCTCAGGCGTCAGCCAGCACGGTCACCTTGGATGGGTGGACGTATGAGACGGAGACACACACACATACAGACAAACACACACACAGATTCGTGCATGCAGACGCCTGGGCGAGATAGCAAACAGAGAAGATCTCACCATCGCTTGTACGATCCCCACCTTCACACACAAACAGACGCACACATGAATACACATCGACAGGCGAGCAAACACTGAGGTTGTCACTCTCTACACTCTCCTCCTCTCACACACACACACACACACACACACACACACACACACACCTCCTCTTCCTGTCAGAAACTCAATTAATATTCTAGAAGAGAGGAGGCCAGCGTGTGTTTACACAGATTACTGCAGACTTCCTCTTCCCCTCCTCTCCTCCTCCTCCCACCCAGCGCCCCACCCTCATACTGGGAGATCTCTTTTCTCTCCCAGTTTGCTCACGGCTGAGCGGAGCTGTAGCCATGATAACCAGATCAAGATGACTACGATGCGTTTGTTAATGAAACAGAGGGCTCCTTTCCAATCCCTCCCTCCTTTTTCTCCCAGGTGCAGCTGGAGAGGATGTCGAGATGCTCCCCCCACCTCCACCACCATCATCACCATCATCACCCTGCTGCGCTCAGAAGCACCCTGCAGCGCGGCGTCCCGGTGAGGTGTCGGTCAAGAGGGCGGAGTTGGGTAAGTTGTGTGGGTGGGTTGATGGAGGTGGTGGTGGAGGGGGGAGGTGTTGGAGTGTCAGTGGGATGGCCCGATGGCCCTCGCCGTCTGGGGTCACCTCGTACCACCCACCCACTCTCCCGCTTGGTGGCAGCTGTGTGGGGAGTGCATCCTTCATGGGCACAGCAGGGGGCGAAGGTGGGTGATAGTGTGTGTAAATGTGTGCGTGTGTGACAGTGAATGGGAGCAGATTGGAGTTTTAGTTACACAAACATTTCCCAGAGGCAGGGCTGCTTTGGAGGTGGAAATAATTTTCATTGGTCGACTTAAAACCTCGGTGGATGCAGCCAGTTTGACAAAGTGATACCCAGTGAAACAGGGCAGGTGCAACAGAGAGGGTAGCTATCATTAACAAGTGCAGTGCTCTATATGCTAACTGAAAAACCAAATATGAATAGCTGAAGTTGAACATGGCTGTTGAACTATTCTGTGTTTCCTCAGATATTCTTTCAACATCATGTTACACGAAAACAACCAAAAACTTTTTATTGTCAACATCCATCGTAGTCGACAAACGTACTTCATTTACTGTAGTTGTGCGAACACAGTTTACAGCAGGGGCATGCAAAGTTTTAATGACGAAGTGCCAATTTAGGGAGCCAGCATATGAGAGCGAAATTCCCACAAAACTCGCGTTACTTGTTGTCTTGTAACCAGTAGGTTCCTACAAGTTGTCATCCCTAACCTGACAGACATTTGTCCCAGGGGCACAGCTTGATGCACTAGCTGTGCAGTCTACTGAGCATAAAAATCATACTGTAAAAATAATGGATTTAGCCACCATTGGTTCATGGACTCGTGTTTTAAAGCCTTGAATTTGGCATTCTGGCTGTTGCCATGTTGGATTTTTGGAGCCAGAAGCGACCATATTTGGACAAGAGGGTGGAGCTGTTTAGGTGCGAGGGGTCTCATAGACTGTGGTAACACCTTGCAGACAGCCTGTCACTTAAAGACTAAATATAATTTAAACAGGTGAGATATGTAAAAATGTACCTCTGTGCAGCTGTCACAAATTGGGAAATTAGCTACAGACCAAAACATTTTTTTTTGTTTGTTTTTTAACCAGGTTGTAAACATGTTTATTTCTGCTGTAAAGTTGGACGTATTAACATGGGGATCTATGGGGATTGTCTGGTGTTTGGAGGTAGCTTCAAGTGGACATTTGAGGAACTGTAGTTTTTTGCACTTCCACACTTCATTTTTAGCCCACTTGACCAAATGTAGGTATTGAAAGTGAAGGTACTGAAATGGCTTGTGGATTAAAATACAATGCATGCGTTTCATGTCACATTCAGGGGCCCCATGTTTGTGCACTGCTATTGGCCCACTGATCGCACTTTGAGCAACTATGGTTTAGAGCAGGGGTAGGCAACCTGCAGCTTCAAAGCCACATTAGCCCCTCTCCAGTGGCCCCCTGTGGCTTTGACAAAAAATTATATGGAAATGAACAATAGTTATTTATTTATGTGTTTTGCCATTTTAAATTTCATACATTGTTGTAGGCCTAAAGTGACTCTAACATTCTTTAACTGTAAAAATACGTAACCTATACACCAATTAAAACATTTTTTGTTTTCAAATTTTGTCAACTAAAATGTGCTTCATACATCTGGCCTGGCACCTTTTTATCTAAAAAGATAACCAGCGAGAGTATTGAGTCTCAATGACTAGGCTAGCTGTGTATTCCAAGTCCAAAATAGGGAAAAAGTCTCAGGGGAAAATAGAGAATTTTATGGTGCATGGACAAATTTGATTGCTTTCATCAGCAATGCTGCAAAGTTTAAGTTTATTTAAAAGAGCCTACTGCAGAATAGCCACCTTCTGCTAAAACATATTAATGAATGCTCAATTAGATCTATTAGTGATGTTTATAGGCTAGAATTTGATTTGAAAGGCTGTGTTATCTTTATTGTGAGGCTCAAATAGGTTTTACGGAGCCAGATAGATTTTTTTTTCTCTTTTTTGGCTAAAAGTGGCGTTTTTGATAGTAAAGGCGGCCGACTCTTGGTTTAGAGGGTAGAGTAAAGTGATTTCTAACTCGGGGTAGTTGTACCCCAAGAGGTTCCTGTGCAGTTCCCACGAGGTCTAGAAACATTAGATTTTTTTTATTTCTAGTGTTTAAGCAGACATTTGATTTAGTAACCAAGGACATTTGTGCTAAACACACATTGTCCTAAAAAACTATCAGCTACAAAAGGCCAGTTGCACAGGACATGCTTCACACCCAATGAGAAGGGGCCGGTGGTTAGGTTATGCAACAAAACTACTTAGGAAAAGATTGCAGTTGTTGCAAAAAAAAAACCCAAAAAGCACCAGCTCAGAGAAGCACAAATGCAACCATTGTTGTTGTTTGTTGGTGTTGAACACTGGTCTCCTGGGTCAAAGTCTGGTGTTTGTTGGACTCATCCACCTCATGAGCCAACCATCCTGAGTGCACCTCCATGCTTTAAAGCCCAGTTCAGACTAATGATTCATGACAAGATGTAACAGTTTTATGAAATCGCAGAGAAAAGTTGCAGCAGTGTGAAGTGGCCGGTCTGACCTTGACTCAAGCTTGCTGATGGTGTCGCCTGAAACTCAGCTGGTCAAATCACAATGGCTGGTTTTAGAACATAAAGAACTTCACCTCTTTAAACAGCCAATCAGCTTGGAGTGAAGTCTGCTGGTTGGTGTTGGATGATGGGTCGCTGCTGCTGCTTGCTGCATGTGCTTATGGCCCCCCAACACACATTATCATTGAACAATCAGCATTGTTGTTTTTTTGTTTGTTTGTTTGTTTGTGGTGTATTAATTATGAATACAGTCCATCTGATGCTCATTTTAGTTATGTTATTCGCCATTTCATCATTACTACAAATGAAACTGTAACCAGTGTCTCACTGTCACTATCCTCATTCATATTTTAAGAAGCTACAAATTATATTCAGCCACAAAATAAGCCTGAAAAGCTGGAAATCAAAATGGAAATACAGAGTTGATAGACCGTCTCATCTCGTTGACTTGGTGTGAACCGGCATTGTTTTTACAACATTGCAGAACGGCACATTGCAAGTAGTTGCTTGTTTCAACTTGTCTTGGCACAAATCTTTGGTCTGAACTGGGCTTAACGTTGCTCTGAGCATCAGATAATGACGCGGGTGGGTTGGAGTTGCCAAAAAGCCCTGTGCATCTCAAACAGACATCAAAGGTTTCCCTCTGCATCATAATGGTGACACTGAGGACACTGCCCAAGCAGTGTATTTGACGCCCTAAGATTGAGACCAGACTGAATGTAACAACAGCATTGTAAACATATACAATACAGAATAATGAACATATATCACTTGGCTTATAGTAGCTGGACGTAACTAGAAAAGGTTTTGTAATGTCAACACTTAAAAGCTGTGAAAAGAAGAAATTAAAGTTAACAGCACCTCTACCACCTAGTGCTGTTTATCATGCCGATTTAATGTCATACCTGCTGCCTCATATGCTGCCTGCACTTCATTAACCAAGTTTCCCCAACCATGCTGCTACGAAAAAAAATGGCATAATGGCACAGGCATTGGAACACAGCCTTATTTATTAAGCAAGCACAAAAGTTGAAATAAATGAAATAAAATCAAAGAATATTTCTTTACCATACTTTTTAAAACTAGTTGACCTTTTTTTATTATTTGTGCTGCATTGTGCCAGGACCAGCAATTACTTTTGTGAATATAGTGTTACATAACTAAATCCTTTAAACCACTGTTACCCTCCACAATAACTTAAATGCAATATGGCACAGTAATAACGTGGGAAAAGAATGATAATAAAATGCAGAAAGTAGCAGGATTTACTGACTCTTTATCATGTAGAGATGGACAACATGACTAGCCAATATCCAACATGTAAAAACAGGCTAATATCGGCTTCATCTACGTATCGGTGTGACCCTAGTTGGCATCCAGCCTAGCACTAAGCCCCACGACTTGTCTGAGCACATCAGCGGAGTGGCCAGTCAAACACCCTGCGCCGAGCCAACACCAAGCCTCCCTGCCCGGGCCGAGCCGTGCAGCTCAGCAGCAGAGCAGTCACACCAGCCTTACCAAGGGCAAGAGAGGAGGGAATGGTTAGTGTAAATACAGTGATGGAGACTTTTTATATACTCAGTCAGGACACAAACAGAGTCAGAGTCAATATTATTTACCTGCTTTTGTAAACTGTTCACTGTGAAACTTGTGTTTCTCTAAAGGCGCTTAAACCCCATTAAAGTTAACTATCTTAAAAAAAAACTTTATCTCTCCTTATGATATAGGAGCAACTCCTTCTCCCAAAGGTGTTTCATTCCCATTAAGAGTGCATTCACAGTGCATAATGAAGTCCCTGGGTGTGTATGTGGCTCTTAGTCAATTATATTTACACTAAATTCAACCAAACACAAGAAAACCTCTGGGAAGTCTCCTCCTGTGCATTATGAACAAAGTCAAGTTAGGCTGATATTCACACAGAGAGCAGTCATTTTATAGAGTGATGAAGAAAACCTGTGCTTTTATTCTGCAGCAGTCAGCTTGTGTCTTCTGAATCAAACAACACTGCACAAATGATTACAGATGATTGTTTATGCATGTTTGAAGCTTTATTAAACTAAAATTTAAATGAATTATAATTGATCTATGTTAAAATTTTGTCCAAATTTAAGTTTATTGTTGTAAAGGCAACTGATGGTTTGTAAAAGAAACATTTTCTGTTATTATCTACTGAAAAACAGAAAAATATTCTTCACATGGAAGTCAAACTCGATTATTTATGAATATCCCTGTATTTAATATTAATACGGCTTAACTTGTGTATGGTAAACTTTTCTTTTTAGAAATTAACATATATGGTAATTTATTTATTTAATTTTTCTTTTTAAGAAATTGACTTAGTAATTGTAATTCTGATTTCTAATCTTTTTTAACACTTCAAAAATCAGACCTTGTTGTTTCTGATCCTGTTTAAATAGATCTAAATTTCTAAAATAAGAAACATTAATAGCTGGAGCAATTATTCTTTTTGCAGCAGAAAGCTAAGGCTTCTGTCCTCCTCATCATTAAGTCATTACTTTATGTAACCTTTCCTTATAGCGGTGCAAGCGTAATTTTTAACCATAATTATGCCAAAATTTCCCCATTGGTGTTTGCATAATCCTGTATATATTGACTGAAAACCATTATAGCTAGTGTTCTTTATCCAGCAGAAAGCTAAGGTGTGTGTCTTCAGTGTCATCATGTTGTACATTTGTAATGATGTCATTGTGCTATGCTGTGTGTAGTGCAAAACCACACAAAAAGGTGTGGTGAACCAGAGGAATAAATGAATGCCTTTTCACTCTGCTCATAAAAATAAGCATACCTCCGACATGAAATAATGTACACAGTTCAAATAACGTGTGAAGAAATATTTTCTTTATGTTTCTACATTTAAAGATTTTTTTAGATTATATATTTATTTATTTTTTTTGTATTTCTTATTTGTAAAATCTGATTTAAAAAAAGTCCAAATTTTGTATTTTATTTATCACACACTTTTAATAATTGTATAAATTATTATGGTTTATTGACTTACATAACCATTTAGCTTGGGTTATACAGGTTTTAGAGATATGAAGCATTTGAAGATACTCTAAGAGATGAGCAAAAAGCAAAAGAAATACTAATGTAGGCACTGGCAGACCATTTCTTTTGCAGAGTTTAAAGGATTTAACCTTTTCATAACAAATATTTGATTTGTTATTTTTTTTTTACACATGTACCTAAATATTATATGTGTTTAATGTTTAAAACAACATATTGTATTTGTTTAACCATATTTGCAATTAAATTTATGGTTTAAAGTTGAACAAGAACAGAAAAAAAGTGTATCAAATGATCATCTGTTTAACAACACAGTACAAGAAACATTTTCTGTCCACAATAACTGACAGAGGTATACTGCATTTTAATTGTTTAATAGTTGATCCAAGTTTTTTTTTTCTTCTTTGTGTGTGTCTGTGTGTGTTTCAGCCACTTTACCGGACATTTTACCAGCTTGAAACATCCACAAAGCCTCCTCACCACAGAGAAATCTCCAGTCCTCCGTATTTCCTACAATGTTTGACACACTGCCAGTAAGACTGACGTGCTGGTGGTGCACAGCAGCACAATACTGATGTGTCATCTAATTTCAAATCACACTGTGCTACTTCAGAAAGGGAAGAAGAGAGGAGAGAGCGCCAGGATCGGACGGTATGGAAGGTACAGAGGAAGAATGGAAATTGGGAAAGGAGAGGAAAGATGGGGGGGAGAGGGGTGGTGGGGGGTATAGAGGGAAAGAAATCTCTGTCTCAGCAAAAGTTTTCATTAAAATTTTGAGACAAATGATCTCTGTGTCCTTCTCCTGAAGCTGCCTGGGGCGTCATGCTATTTCTATGCAAATAACAACCTCACGCCTTTGCTCCTATTATTTCTGCTGGAGCTGCTGCAACATGACCCAAGAGAGCGGGGGAGGGAGAAAGGAGAAGGGGGGAGGAGAGAGAGGGAGGGAGAGGGAGGAAGGGTGATATGAAGTGAGAAAGAGAAATAAGACGGAAAATGCAGTAGAGGAGGAAGAGGGAAAGAAGGAACGACAGGAGGAGGAGGGAGGGCGGAGGAGACAGTCAGACAAGCAGTGTGTGTGTGTGTGTGTGTGTGTGTGTGTGTGTGTGTGTGTGTGTGTGCGCGCGCGCGCATGTGTGCGTGCGCAATGGACTCACTGAAGTGTGAAAATATATAACACCAGGAAAGAGAGAGAGGGAGAGAGAGGGAAAGATGGAGGGCTAAGAACAACACAAAGACACAGCCATAATTTGTTTGGAGTCTGCCTTCCTTGTAATATATGACACCCTCAGCACGGGTGCTTCCTCACCGCGCACTATTGTTTAACTGTATAGCACTTACAACACTATCAGGACCAGTCCATCTCTCCACACACACCTCAGGATTTACGTACTGGGCCGCTCCACTGCTGCAGTCTGCTGCAAATGTAACACAACGTGTGAAAACTGAAGCAGCAGATTACAACAGTACATGATGAATGTGCACCATATTCAGACTGGTTCATGCCGCTGTAATTGCACACAGTGTATCTGTGCTGTGACATGAAATGTAACGAGTGACCATTTCTTCTAAAATGTGAAAGTAAAATCTTTACTGTTAGTTTAAGGGAGGGACACACTCCAGGACTGTTGAAGTGAGGGTGAATACATTTTGGGCATTTCATGACGACTGATGGGACCAAGTTGGATCAGGTCTGTTTCAGTCCAGGTCAGCTGGTGTTGGCAGTTGACGGATAAAATCATGTAGTGTGTGACATGAAAAGAGTCTAATCTGAAGTCTTCAGATCCAGTCGCGACCATTTGTTCTCAGAAAGATTGTTTTGTATATGTTTTATATTTGTATTTGAAGGTGACTGATGATGTCACTTGTCCACACATTCTGACTCTGACCTTGTCACATATTGAAGTCTGGTCATGGACATTCCATGTCAAGATATGATGTGGTGGATTGGTTATTGACATTCTGAAACGCCATGCTAACCTCGCCCTTTTACAAGCACTGTCTGCACACCTCCGTTTTCACAGGAAATGTACAGTTTGCATACAGTCTCTTTCAAAATAAATGCACTACGTCGGTTCAACACTGCAAATTGACATTTTTGTCCTTCAACAACACGCACAGGGTTTGGTTTAGGAGAAAAGAACAGGGTTGGCCTTACAATCTTACAGGATGCGAGCACTGGCGTCCTGGGTGAAAGTTGGTGGTTGTTGAACCCATCTATCCCTCCTCCCACCCTCCCTACTCAGAATTTCACCCCCTTAGCTTGCATTGTTGTCCAGCTGCTTTTCTCCCTGATGGCACTGGGCGCAATTACAGAATACTGCGTATCATAGCGCCTTGAAAGGCTTTTTTTTTTTGTCTGTGTCTAAGGCCAGAAGTCACAGACCAAGCGTCAGTTTTTGACCGTCTTTGGAGTGCACTTGTGTGTTGCCCAGGGGAGACATACCATTGAATAAATGGCTTTACCCTAAGTTAGTTTTGTTTTACAAAGTTCACTTACCTTGGATTTCCTCTGTAGGCTGTATCGTCTGCATAGCCCACACCTCTCTATCCAGCAATTTTAGCCTTTTGAGCACAACAATACAAGCTGCTGGTTGCTGTCCTCGTTTTGGTGCAAGAATGCACGACAATATATGACATAGACACAACCTCTATACAATGAATTACATAGCGATGGGGCTGAAATGTGGTAAAATTATGTGCTGGCAACACGAAAACAATGCCAATGTGAAGTCTTTTATGAACTGTCACAGTTTGGTTAGGTTTAGAAAAGAAATACAAAACTTGGTTATGTTTAGGAAAAGATTGTGGTTTTAGTTGAAATAATTACATACATGATGTAGGTGACAAAAACGTATGTATTTTGCCTAGTTCTGTAAGCTACCCACGTAAAGTCCGTCAAGTCCCGTAACTATCTGGACTTTTGGTTTCACACACTTTCCTGGTTGAAAGTCCATGTTTGTTTGACCCATCCACTACCCCTCGCACCCGCCCTAAACCAACTTTCTCACTCTTTGCATTTAATTTGTGCATTCACCATGATAAAAGATCCTCATTGACTTTGCATTGGCATTGTTTTCATATTTCCAGCATGGAATTTTAACACATTCATGCCCATATCCACGAAATGTGTTGTTAAGACTTTTTGTCCATTTCATACATTTCTATGAGACTGGGCTGGATGTTGAAAGTATTTACTAATTTGTAAGGTTTATGCCTTTACCTGACAAAGAGTAATAAATCTGTGTAAGTTGGTGCAAGTCTTTGGGTTTCATCTTGTCTTCAGATATGTTCAAAGCCCAAGTTATTCACATTACAAACAAATGAAAATGTTGTGTCGTCGCTGTTGAATGGAAAAAAATAATCATGCCTAAAGCTGTAGTTCCACAAATAGCCATTAGATATGGCTATAAAAATTGCATTTGCTTAAAAAAAATGATAGTTGATGATTAGCCAAAGCTTGGCCTATATTCACTGACAAGCTTTTTGAATGGTCAGCACCATTCACATTTCCATTCGACGATTCCTACAGTAGTCACATATGACAAGACCAGTAAAAGGTTTTTTTTTTTTTCTTTTCTTCTGGCCACTGGCAGAAGAACTCCACAACAAGCTGAAAAAGCAGTCTTGACATATTGTCACCTTCTTAGTTGATAATAATAGCAAAATATTTCCTTTTTACACATCTAGCAGACACAGAGCACCATTATCTCATTCAAATTGTGTCAACTGGTCTCACTCCAAAGTCGTCGAAAACCAACACTTGGTCAGTGATTTCGGGCATTAGACACTGACGAAAAAAGCTGTCCTTTTCTGTCAGCATGATACGCGGCCAGACACCATTACCAATGTCAGAGTGACTGTATACAAACTGTACATTTCCTGTGACAAGGTGTCCCAGAACATCAACAACCAATCAACCCAAGGTACCTTGCACGTCATATCTTGACATAAAAAGTCCATGACTAAACGTCAATATGTGACAAGGTCAGAATGAGTTGATTGTGTTTATGTCCACCTCATAAATATAAGTCCAATACCTACTTTTCTTTTAACTCTGTTTTGGTCTCCACCAACTGAGAAAGATATCCCTTCGGCGTCGAGGCTAACTCTACTTTTCCACTTGCTAGTTGCAAAGTCAGTCACTTTGCTGGTGATGGGCAGGTCATGTATGGTAGATTTTATCGCAGCTTTTTTTCTGGAAACACCGTCATCTTGCTGCGGCAAATGTGGTTTTTGACAGGCATTTTTTATAAATGTATAACATTTGCTGTGGGCTCATCGCTTTGAGCAACCTCTTTTACATCTAAATACATGTGGTCATTAATTCATTGTCAGTGCAGCTTTAGGCAATAAAATGCTTGAGTGTAGTAAGGGAAAGATCATGGTTTTCATATGGTTATTTTTTTGCCAATTTTTTCTCCTTACTTTTAATTTATATTATTTTATTTTACTGTCATTGCATGAATAAAAATAGGGTAGCGTAATTTTGTAAGGTATGCGTACATCTTGTGTAAACAAGCAGCTGCATGGAAGAATGCAATCTAGAGTGCAAATTCCACTCATATTCAAATAACCCTGGTTTTACTATATTTCCAGACAATGTCAAACAATGAATATTGATAAATGGCAGCATGTCTGAAGCCTACAGCAGCTGCTCAGTCTCTCCTCCAGAGATCTGGCTTTTTCGTGGCATTTTTTTAGTAAAACATATGGCACGTTTACATGGGACATTTTCAAGATACATTTATATATATATATATTTATATTTTTTTTTTTTTATTTTTTTTTTTCATTTACAGATTCTGGAGATTTCCACACAG
>JAPZEB010000024.1:1906147-1917536 GCA_029783705.1 Chaetodon striatus
ATGTGTATTATGGCTTTATAATGATTACGTTTTGCTAGAGAAAGTATAGCAACACATGGAAAATAAAGTGCTGTAGTCAGTTTGTTAAAGCCTTAACTTCATTCATGTTATTATGTTAGTCATGCACATTTACACAGGCGCACCCCTTACTTATTCACGCACTCACTGACACATGCACCCCGTCAATCACTCTTAGACAGACAGACACACACACACTAGAAAATGAAGCCTAAATACACATATCAAGTAGAACAGGTATATTAATTTGGCTTGCTGTAAGGTTGGTCAGCAGGTGTAAGGCACCCCTTGACCACAGTGAATGAGTCCAAACTAGCCAGTCACAGGAACTTAAATTATGATATTTATGAAAGCCTAAAAAAAATTAGAGTCATACTTTGGACAGCTTTGTGCAAAGGGTTCCAACATGTATAACTGACCAAGCAGCTGAGTTTATGGACAGCAGATGCATCATTTGATATGTCACAACTGTTGAAGTGCACACTGCAGACAAATGTTTTAGCAATTAAAGCAGTAAAAATGTTGATTTTTCAAAAAAGGAAACAAATGTATTGCTCATTTCTCTCATGTCTCTCACTTTTATTATTTTCTCTTTTATGTATCACTATTGCCCTAAAGTAATTTAATGAAAACATGCAGTATTTCTTATCCGATTACTTGATTAATTGCCAGAATAATCAATAGAATACTCAATACTAAAGGAATAAAGGAATCAATTGCTGAAACTCTATGCCGCATAGAAATTCTGTACTAATGATAGTGTCACAGATTTTTGCGCCCAGCTGATCAGACACAGTTGAACATATTTCAACCTATCGGTAATGAGTATTAGTATTTCATGTGCCCCAGACACAATGTTTCATTATGATGAGTGTGAAATTCACCAAAACACCCTGGAAATGAAGATAATCAGAAACACTTGCATGAGAGTCTATGGAGCACAGCCTTATAGTTGTCTGACCCTGTTGGTAGGTGGCAGATGCTAAGCCATGATTGATCAGACCGTGTTTGATGGGTGTGATTTAGCAAGTGAATTGGCTTTCTCTCCCCGACTTCATTGTTAATGTTCTACTTGATATAGGCATGATGGTGTGTCACTGAACAGAGCTGGATAATTAACTCAGGTAACTCAGGACTCAAATGTAAATAAATGAACAAGTTCCCCTAATTAAGCAGTGTCTTTGCGTTTTTTGGCCCATCACAAATCACAGGATGATCAGGCCCTCTGACATTTAAGCTGTTGTCCAACTCCCCGCAGGAGTCACCAGACCTGAAGACAAAAAACTACCATCAGGTTACAATCAAGCAACAAGATAAATTGTCTTACTTCTGAAAAAGGCAACACTGACTCCGCAGTGAATGAATGCTTTCCGCTTGTAAGCCTCAAAATCTTAATTGGCACCAACCAAAGACACAAAACGCACATGTAAGGAACACAGCCCTAGACTTTATGCAGCTTGCTTTGGGTCCTTGTGCACTAAAAACTGTGGGTTTAAATGTTGATCGGCAGCCCAAATGGTAAACGTCATTAAAGCCTAACAGGGAAGACTAGACACTGGGCATCAGGGTGGCAACACTTACCTTCTCTAAGGGCCACAACAGACTGACACCAAACACTGGGGCCCAGGTGTTTCCCGAAGGCACTGATGACAAACCTGCAACTCAAACAGAGAAGTTAATCCTAAGAGCACAGTCGACACAACAGACTTGAATTTATGTGTGTGTTTATGTGTATGTTATTTGTGTTTTTTTTTTTTAATGCCTCTGCGCAAACGATAGCTGTGGCCGGAGGCATTATGTTTTCGGGTCCTTCCATCTGTCTGTTCCATGCTTGTGAACGGGATATCTCTAGAATGCCCAAGGGAATTTTCGGAAATTTGGCACAAATGTCTACTTGGACTCAACTTTACTTTGACTTGAGCATGAAGTGATTAGATTTTAGTGTTCAAGTGTCAAAGCTCAAGGTCACCGTGACCTTGTTTGTCTCATTCTCATGAATGTGATATCTCAAGAGTACATCGAAGGAATTGATTAATATTTGGCACATACATTCAATTTGACTCAATAATGAAGTGATTGGTTTATGGTGGTCATAGGTCAAAGGTAAAGGTCACTGTGACCTTGTCTGTCTCATTCTCATGAATGCAATATCTCAAGAACACCGCGATGGAATTTCTTCAGATTTGGCACAAGCATTGACTTTGACTTGAGGCTGAACTGATTAGATTTTGGTGTTCAAAGGTTAAAGGTCAAGGTCACTGTAACCTTGTCTGTCTGATGGTTGTGAACATGTTATCTCAAGAATACCTTGAGGGAATTGTTTAAATTTTGGCACAAATTTGAACTTGGACTCAATGATGAAGTGATTAGTTTTTGGTGGTCAAAGGTCAAGGTCACTGTGACCTTGTCTACTATCATTGTGCAGTGCTCCAAGCAAAGACACTGCTATACCATATCTGTTCATCAAATTTGGGGTGCCACCTGCCACCTCCTGTCCCTCACATCGGCAGTAAGAACTATGCAAAATCTAAGATATATGTAGGACAAACATAATTTCATGCTTGCAAACACCTACATTTAAATCTGGCTGAAGTCTTGTAGTTAAATATGCAGGCTATTAATTACATGGTTGCAAGTAGCAAATTCCACTTAGCACACACACACACACACAGGCACACACACGCATACACACACACACACACACACACACACACACACACACACACACACACACACACACACAAACACTTTAGATGGCAAAAGCCTATTGTGACAATAAGCCCTTGTGTTTCAGTGGATTTTCATGACAGATTTTGCTCTGTGGGCAGGATGTATCCATCAAGTGTATTAAATGGAAATCATGAAGCATTTGTATAAAACGAGCCACCAGATTAAGGGGATTTGAAGAAGTGATGCTTTTTATCCACCAGGAGGTTAAAGTGTTGCTCACTGTCACATTATGACCATAGAAGGCAATGTGCATGTATACATACACACACAGACACTCACACACGCACACACTCAGATTGCTTTGGGTAAATTACGTAGACATACATTTATTTATTCTTTTCCTAGTGCTCAAATGGCATTACTTAATAATTCTTGTTCAAGTTTTTGTTGAATTAATGGTGTCAGGTGTGTGTCCCAAGAGTTAAGTAAAGTCATACCCCCGCACATGCTCATGGTCACTTATGCTCATGCTATCAGAGCCTACTGTTTGTGTAGGGTAGATGCTACCATCATTGACTCAGGGAAGTGACTCTATACATATTTAATTTGTACTTTTAATGCCAACATGGCTTGCTGTAAAGCTGAATTGATTATTCAATTGATTGCTCAAAATACTTTTTTTCTGTGTACATGCACTAATGCCTTTAAATATTACTATTTTTCTACCTTCATCAAAATGTTTTTAATGCATCATTTGTTGTATCTGTCCTTCCTTCTTGGCTATGGCCAGATTGTAAACTTCCCAGTGTAGTTTAGAGTGAGATAGTAAAATAATAGGAAAACATTTATTTCAATTATGGTAGGTTAAAAAATTAGCACACTTTCAATGTGGTACAATATCATTTGAAATGATGTTCCCTCATGATCAGTGCGTTAGAGTGGGCTGCCCTGAATGGGAATGTGCACTGGTACATCCAGAGCTGAGAGTTTTAAATTTTCCTGCCATGCATATGCAGGTGGAATTTTGAGCCCTATTGCTGTCTGTGTTTATCATGATCTTAAAGGAACACGCTACCGTGTTTCCATACGTGTTTCCGTGTTTCCATACTGAACTTCAGTTCAGTAAACGTGGAAGTGCTTAGTTGCTTCTAACTTCACCCCCGTTTAGATCTTTATAAAAGTACTGAGCAATGCTAGATGCTAACAGAGTAGCGCTGCCGCCAGAGCGATTGAGTGCACGCACAGAGGCGAGAGAGGTATGTATCAACTCGTCTAAGATCAGGGAAGAACATAGTTCAGTATGGAAACACAGTGGCGTGTTCCTTTAATGTTCAGAAAGGATGTCATACCAGAACAGAATCCACAAACCCCAGTGATCCTCTCATCTTGGTCTTAAGACTTTGTTCAATTTGTGGTCAGGAATGTCATGTTCTCCTCCGAAAAAACAGTTTTGATGAAATCCTTCCCCGGACCCTTTTGTCATAACCTGGAAATGTGGAAATGTGGAAATGTGAGTGACTGTAATTTGGTCTTCCACTTCCCCTTTTTCTTTTCCCCCCACACACACGCACACATATACTCACACTTGTTTTGGGGCCTAGGCTTCACTGAGGAGCATTTATTTTGACTTGCATGTCTGTTTTATATCTGTCAAAAATGGGCTCTGCCTTGCCAGTTTTACCCCTTAAAATAGGAAGTCAAATTAAACTCAGTAGTGCTGTAAGCAGAGCATATAAACACACCCGACAAGCTGAATGATTAGTAATGACTTTTCAAACCTGAACCACAACCCCTTTCCCTAAACCAGGCCCCTGTGGTCAAAGCAATTAATATTCTATTTGACTAGAGTTTAAACTTTCTCTTTCCCTTTATACTAAACAAAGTATGTATGGCACTACTAATGTAATTCTCTTCAGATGTTAGATGAAGGGTAAAGGAGTGTTGGCTTGGTAAAGTAACATTGGCGGTTTTTAGCAGGGCCAATTTTTAGATAGCGTCCCACACTGTAAATCCAGATAAGTTAATTTTACTAAAAAAAATGAAGCAAGTGTTTTCCCTTAAAAATAAAAAAAGTAATCTATCAAAACTAGTGTATATGAGTGAACTGACTTCAATGCTAATAAGACTGGAAGTGACAATTTTAGTTCAATACAATAAAAGCCACATTATTCATTCTTTAAGTCTGCAGTAACATCAACTATTCCCTATCCATTCAACTCAGGATTTTAAGTTCTGAAGACTTAATATTCCCATTTCATAGTGTGTTCTTTATTATTCCTTTAAGGTGGCACGACGGAGGTGCAGTGCTTAGCATTGCTGCCTCACATCAAGAGGGCTCCTGGTTCAAACCTTGGGGATCCAGCATCCAAGTTCCTTTTTTACTTCTACTTAAGTAGTTACTTTTATTTTAGTTATGTTTTGCTTAAGTGAATATTATTAAATAGTAAAAGTACTTTTACTTGAGAACTGTTTGTGTTTATTTTGCCCACCACTGCTAAACTGTCAACTACTGAAAACTGCACCGTAATATCTACTGAAAGGGTGAGAGTATTATAAAACAGTGATAACAAATTCTCTCCAACGAGTCGTCCCACTCCTGCTGAAAGTGATTGTAGGAAGTCCTCTGAGGTAGTAGTGTTTCACTTCTATATTATCTTTAAGCATGATGAGTTGTTCTGTGGTGTCTGATAGATATGAGCTCTGATTAGTTTTGACCTTGTTACCTATCTATTCTCTGAGCCAGGACACTGGTAGTACATACATGTAAATGGTCTTGTAAAGGCTGGATACCAAGTTTTGAGAGCCAGAAGCTTTAGCACCTGGTGAAATAATCATGAAGGCATTTGCATTGTACAGTGTTCCTGTCAAGACCAAGTCAAGACCAAGAGCAGACCAGCATGAGCCCCACACTTAGAGTCAATTGTGGAACATGCAAACCATAGGCACTCCTCAAAACAAACAAACAAACAAACAAACAAAAAAACACTAATGAGCTAAAAATAAACTCATATCTTGAACCCTCCTTTTTGCACAGGCAGTTTGATGATATCACTGCAGTTGTGGTCTTGACTGGTCTTAAATAAAATCCTGAGTCCTCTTCACCTGAGACCAAGGCAGGACAGAGTAAAAATGTGGTCGAGTTTGAAATGAGATCTTCAGAAAGTCTCAAGACGAAGACTGATCTTGAGCATTACAAAACTGCATTGTAACTCATAAATACAGTATTCTGGCTTCAAGCTGTCCTCTAACTCATAACTGTATGCACAAGCAGATTCAAGGCAAAGGTAACTCATCACATTTCTAGATACAGCTTTGAGATGTTAAAGCAGAAGCAAGACCTCTACTGTTTCTTGTGTCAAGTGCTTCCACTTAACTTGGACAGAAAATTGGAACATAAGGCTGAAATGGCTAAAACTGGATCTAATGCAAGCTATGGTTTGGATAATGAATATTAATATTCACTTCACTGCTGACAAAGGAGGAAATAAAAAGCCAGATTTATGGACTGCATATACACAGTGTTGTTTTTTTCATTGTTATTGTAGTTCCTAAAGTTACAAGTTCCTTTTTTGTAGCCAGTACAGTCAGATTTGACTTTTAGCTAGACTGTGATGATTTAACACACACACACACACACACACACACACACACACACATACACACTGGCCATTATACTGTATGTGCACTATTAAACAGTGAGGGAAATGTATTGCTGGCAGCTCTGCAGACATTGAGCTGTGGTTGAACTTTTTACCCTAATTACTTTCCTACTAATGCCTGCAGCTTGCTGGAATTACTGTGGCTCCCTCCAGGCCCCTATCAGGCTGTGATGTGGCCATTGTTTGTTTTTTGTGTTAAGCGGAGGTAGTTTGGGTGGTAGGGGTGGGGTGGTTACAAATAACAAGAAGGAGTGCAGAAAGAATGTTGCATTACAGTTTTTTTCTTTTCCATTTTTCATGAAATTGTAGATGCAGAGATTGCCCATTGCATGGACGAGAGGTCTTTAAAATTATAAGAAAATGTGCAAATTTGAGCATGATATTGCATGATGCCATGACAACAGGGCAAAATCTTTGGATGAAGTTCATGTAATATGATAGGAAGTTCCAGAATAGCTGGGAGAGAGAGATTTCAGATGCTTATAATTCTGGGGAAAACTTTGAGTACTTCTTCAATATTGATATAAACCCTACGATAATGGTAGTGTTAATCTTACATTTCTGGTTTCAGTGTTCAGTAGCTCTTATAAGCTGAACCCTAGTGGAAATTCAATTCCTCAGAGGTTTACCAGTCTCCAGTTGGAGCGTCAGAGTTCTCTCTTTCAACAGAGCCTGCCTTGACTTCCCAAACTGAGGTTGTATTTGTTTAGCATTTCCACAGCATGTAATTATCAGTCATATTTGGGGAGCCTGTAAAACTTTGCACCAGTTGGAAATCTGATGATGTCTCTTCCCTTTAAATGAATTTATCTGCTTTCTTTTGAATTCTTCCTCAGGTTTCTGTCCATCCTTTCCTCAGCCTCATGAACTGCTGTGGTTTTGATCCCTTAGTTTTTTTCACATTCATAAAAGATGTGCAGATTCTCTCAGCCAGAAGGAGACTGCTTGTGGAATAAATGTAGTATTGATGTGAAAATATAACATCTTTCATCTGAAAGGAAGTATGCAGATTAGGTTGATCATTATAGCGCAATAATAGGACATGGGTCATCCATAATGGTCTGAAATGACCACTGTTAACAGTTACATATATAAAAATGGTTATTCAAGTCCCATTGTGTTGTTAAGAGGCTGTCCGAGTCTAGTCCAGTGTAGGACAGTAGCAGAGCAGTATGACAGAAAAATGACTCAAACATCCAGGGGTTACTTTAGAGCCAATCCCAAAAATCCAATTGTGGACCAATTTTTGTACCAATACAAAGCAAAGCACGAGGGCTCTAGGGATGGCAACTGGGTAGACCAGCATTTTGATTTAGAGTGAATATCTCAATGGATTGCCATTATTTTTTACAAAACTATCCCAGATGCGCCTAGGCTGACATTTTTGTCTATTAGAACTATTAGATGGATTGACATGAAATTTAGTGGACATTTATGGTCGCCAGGGGATAAATTCCAGTGACTTTGTTTATCTTCTGACTCTTCACATAGCATCACCAGCAGGTCAAAGTCTTTCAAGTGCTCATAGCTCTCTGAGGATGTGCCCTAATGACTTTGATAATCCCCTGATTCCTCATGTAGAGCCATCATTAAGGAAAATTTCTCAGCAAATATTATTGCAATTAGATTAAATAGAGACATTTGCGTTCCCCTTAGGATGAATAATAATAGCTTTGCTGATCCTTTGACTGTTCATGTAGCGCTATCATCTGGTAAAATTGTGCTGTATGTTAAATGTTCTGTGTGAACATTCAGAGCATTAATAAGCAGCCAACCACTATTAAGTGTTGAAGATGTAGTGAAGTAATGGTGTTCTCATCAGAGAATAGAGTCATGCTCCCTCTGTGTGTGTTGAAATCCAAACTGCTCTGTTCTTTGCTGTGGTGGGCCAGTTTAGCCTCATGTGCATGCTAGTGCATGTATGTGTCCCACTGGCTAGTTCACTGCGACCACTCTGAACTGAGCTCATAAGGTGGTTACCATTGATACTGGGATGGTGTCATCACTGAAATGTAGTGACCATTGTCCAGCTACTCCCTGTTTTACACTGCTAGCTCTGTTGCTGTTCTTTAGCGCTGTTTATGGGGTTAACACTGTTAGCTGCTGGCTGCCTGCTCATATGCTCTGAGTTTTGCATAGAATCTCTCTGAGTGCTAATTAGCAAATGTTAGCATGCTGACATGGAAAACTAAGATGGTACATATGGTAAACATTACCTGCCAGCCATCTGCATGTTTACATTGTCCCTGAGAGAACGAGGTGCTAGTGTCACTGAGACTCTGTTCAGAAATACTACGAGTGCTGGAGAAGCGAAACTTTTTTCTCTCAACACAAAGCAGCTGTACAAGGAGGTTGCCTAAATGTTGCAAGGTTGGATTTTTTTTTTTTCATTTAATTGTGTTATTATTATTTTTTTTTTTTTACAACATTGCTTCTTGCAAGAACAGTTAAATTGGAGGTGTAGTGTTTTTTTTCTCTCTGACCATGTTCTGTTATCATTTTGCATTTTGTGTATTGTGTATCTGGCAGGGCCACTCCTCTTTCTCCTTAATTTCTGGGGTAGCATCTTGTCCTATCAGAGGACGTAATTGAGCCAAGCCTCCTTTCCTTCATGTCCCTCATTTTGTATCCTTTCAGACCCAAGGGCCAGTTTGAGTAATAGTAATTGACACATTGATCTAATAGGGCCATCATAATAGGCCTGTTACCGAGCTGGGGAATGGTGCTCGGCGTCACCTTAACATGTGCAAGGACTGACATCCCGCCATGATCCATAATGATAATTGTGATTTACCCTTGCTTTCAACCTACACCCCAATGTCCCCGGCATCAGAAAATCTTATTACATCTGACCCATTGCCTCCATTAGAACTGGGTCATTTGTTAAAATACTGCAAAAGCAAAACAATTGAACCCTGTGCCATTTTGATTTTATAATAGCAGGTTATCATTGTCCCTTTGAATCAATTCCAGAGGCCAATTTTTCAGGATATAGCTTTGAATTAGATTGATCTGACTCTGATAATGCTGAAATCGATGATTTAGCCGCCTAAAAGTAAATTATCGTCGGCTGAAATTTTTCTATTAATCTTAATGTCTGTACTCTTGATTGGTAATGGTAACAGTGCTTGCAGAGGGAGGACCTTTAAAAAGCTGACGGAGACATTAACCATGAGGACGGACACACACACACACACACACACACACATACACACAGTACACATGCAGTCCTGGAACAATATTTGAATTCCAGGCCTGGGCTTAGCGATCTAAGGGCTCATTTGGTGTCATTGCTGTCTAGATGCAGGCTTGGGGAGCATGCAGTAACCGCGCTATTGTGAATCTGTACTCATGAGTGTCTGTATTTGTGTACAAGTATGTGTGCACGTGTGACACCAAGAGGGCTCAGGGATGCAGTTTGATAGAAATAAAGTAATGCCTTATCTGAAGTAACTGGGTCATGGTTTCTGGAGAGACACATTGCTGTTGAGAAAAACATTTGAGTTTTCAAATGTCTTTTTTGTGCGCTTTGAGCACCACAAGCTGAGTGCCATCTACTTACATTATATTGAAGACAAGGCAGACATCTCCATGACTGATATCTCTAGCACTTGGCAACCAAAACTATCTAGGCTGATAAACAGGGATGAGGAAAAATATGTACATTATTTGTAATTTGGGGGTGAACTGTTCCTTAAAGGAAACTTAAGACGGCAAAGTTCCCTTGCTGGTCCGTATCCACTGCCATTTAAAAGTTCGCAATCTAACAATTTCACATACTAATGAATCTGACCTTTCTCTGCCCCTACATCATCATACCTCTTTCAGCATATGTAAATGCATTTTTTCTCCCTCATTACCCTCAGTAATCATCTACAAGAGGTGATACAGCATCTATACTCCTCCACCATCTCCTTGGACCCAGTCCCCACAAAAATCTTGTGTATTCAGTTGTCTGTCATCTGATGTACTCAATATCATTATCAGTTTTTTACAATCTGGAATCTTCCCCGGTTCTCTCAAGCGTGCTGTCATTACACCATTACTAAAAACGAACAATTTCAACCCATCCATAATCAACAATTACAGACCAATCTCCAATATCCCCTTTCTTAGCAAAATACTTGTAAAGGTAATCTACAAGCAATTACATAGCTACCTGTCACTCCACAATCTGTATTATGTGTATCATTCTGGCTTTTGAACCAACCACAGCAATGTAATCAGTGATTTAAAGGTTAACAGAGCAGCTAACAAACTCTCCATCTTAGTCTTATTAGACCTGACTGCAGACAAGCTGCGAGCGTTTAGACACACAGAGCCGGATCGGCAAGTTGATCCGAGGTGCCCAATTTTCTGCTGCGTAGGGGTAAACATATTGGCGGAACCTTTTTGGTTCCGAGGGGCTGTTGATGACTTGTGGGAGGAACGGTTGATGACGCAGCACGTGTGACCCACTAGCAGTGGACTAACAGGAAACAGCTGACAGCTGGAATGAGCAGCTAGTAGCAAGAGGGAAACGCAAACAACGTTGACACCAACCCGAAAGAAACTGTAAAGATGAGCAACTGGGGAGACAAGGAATTGCACGCCCTCCTTGCCCTCGCAAACGAAGAGGCCATTAACCGTCAAATGGCGGGAACAGTGAAGGATGGGCCAACTTATGAGAGAATCGCCGAAGGACTGACCAGCCGCAGCTTCCCTCGGAGCGAGGCGCAAGACGTCACTGTTTACGTCACACGCTGAGCTGCACGTTCTGTTACGTGCTCACGCCCCCCATTGCCCCGAAAAAGGCACATTCTGTATGAACAAAAGTAGGCAGGGCGGCATTTCGCTGAACTCCCCAATTTTGTTTTTATACTGCCAATGCTGAAAGAAGACTGATTGGGCTTTCCTGCAAATTTGCGCAATTCCTATTTAAAAAGGGCTTGTTCTTGCCACCAACAGGCTCAGATTGTTATTCTGACACTATGGAAAGGATCCCTACAGAGATTATGAGATTATTATGTTTATTTAAATGGAGTCTGGTGGGATTGGCGATG
>JAPZEB010000024.1:1947053-1964310 GCA_029783705.1 Chaetodon striatus
CACACACACACACACACACACACACACACACACACACACACACACACACACACACACACACACACACACACACAAATTAACCAATCAGTTGCTGGTTAATGGGTGCTGGGCCATTGAAGGCAAACCAAAACTGGCATTGCTTGTAGTAAATTAGATAGGATAGCTAAAGAAACATGCAGACATATGCAGTCACCTCTGCTTAATGTATGCACAGTTGTGTTCTGTGCGTTTATTTTTATAAATATTTGTTGTATTTTTTGTGAATAATACTGAACAATATTAATAATACATTACTATACTATGTGTCACTCATCAGGATAGGGAAATGGTCAACTCGCCACTTTGTAAAATTTCCTCCAGCCATCTATCCAACAAGAGGCAAGTGTGAAGGAAATAAACACTGATAGGGACCCTGGCCACATGGATCTTCTCTGGCAAGCATTCTGCTATTCAGTGCACAGGTGCTGGATAATAAATTGTATGACCTCTGTGCCAGCACCAATTCCAAGATCATATTAGGAACTGCAATGTCCTTTGTTTCACTAAAACCTGCCTAAATCCTGGAATACAGCACAGCACCATTTAAACAGGTGACTTTTAAACTGAAAAAGAAAAAGGAGGAGGCGTGTGCTGTATGTTGAAAAAGGACTGATGGGACAGTGGGAATATTGAAATGGTATCCTGGTAATCAGAAATGTGCAACAAAATTTTTGCTGACACTCGATATCAAACAAAAGCCAGGGACTGTGTCATATTTAATACCTGTTAGCTGTAAATTCACCAATTCTCAGCAGAAGAGAAGATAATATTATCTCTGAGCTTTACAGTGGAAAGTTTCTCCTCCTCTGTGCTGCTGTAATCCCAGAGCCATGTGGCAAAGTCTGAGAACTATGACAAATTACAAGCCTACACCCCCCATTATACTCACCTGTGTAATGATAAAGTGCTTCGAATGACTGGTCAAGGATTACATCTGCTCCTCACCAGCACCAGCACATAAGACCCACTACAGTTTGCCTGACGTCCCAACCAATCAACAGGGGACGTCTTGGTGAGATTGCTGTTCATTGACTACAGTCCAGTGTTAACACCACAGTTCCCTCCAGGCTGGTCACAGAGCTCCAAGACCTGGGATTAAACACCTCACTTTTAAATGTGTGTGTGTCCCCTCTCTAAATTTGTATGTTTTTGCCGGTACGTAAAGGCAGCACAAGTGGAGCCCTCCAAGAATTAGTTTTTTTCTGCAGCAGCACTTGCTAAGCTGTAGGGTTGATAATCGATCTGTTGATTGGTTCAGAGCTGATCAAATCAGATCAATGGAGAGGAGCATCGATGCAGAGGTGAGTTAGCCCAGTAGAATCAGCGGTTAAGTTTCATTTTCAATGCGCCTGACATTCTGCTGCTCCATTCAAGAGCACATGTGCTCAGACACTGTTGTGCTATAAATAACCAAATGGAATATATATTTCTACAGCGTTCCCAAGGAATGATAGTAACTCTATTTGTGGCAGAAGATGTTTTGATCGAGGCAGGCTGCCACAACCAAATGAATGTGTGGGAAACCCTAATTCAACTGTTCTCTATAAAAACAACTAAAAGCAGTATCAATCTAATCAAATAACTCTGCAAATGGTTACAGACGAAATATTATGTCTTTGCAGAACTGAGAGGGATCCCTCTTCCAGGACAGACAGATGTGCAATAGATGTCGTACAGAACAAATCAGCATAATAAATTAGCAGTAATCCATATGACAGTATATGTATGTGACAATAATCATATGTCTATAACAGTGCAAGTATGACTAATAGTAGCAGCAGCAGTGGGAGGCATCAGGCAGGACCACGGCAGCAGCACAGCCACGACACATCATCCAGGCACAGCTGCGATGCAAGTTAACTTGCAAGACAGTGGAGCACAAAGGCTCCGGAGAACAAGCCGAGTTAGTGAGATGCAGTTACAGGACATGAATGTTAGCAAAGGAGAGAGAGAGAGAAGGAGAGAAGGGGCTCGGTGTATTTGGGGAAGTCCCCTGGCAGATTAAGCCTATGTCAGCCTTACTATGGGCTGGTCCAAGACAAGCCTGAGCCAGCCCTAACTATAACTTTTATAAAAAAGGAAAGTCTTAAGTCTAGTCTTAAATGTGGAGACAGTGTCTGCCTCCCGGACCGAAACAGGAAGATGATTCCACAAAACAGGAGCCTGATAGCTGAAGGCTCTGGCTCCTGCTCTACTTTTGGAGACTTTAGGGACCACGAGTAACCCTACATTCTAAATGTACAAGCATATGTAATCTGCCCGTCACCAAGGAAAGAAAAGCAATGGACTGCATGGTTGTTACAGCCACTATGTGCTAAATAGAGGCTTTTTTGTCCACAAGGGTTGCACTGCCTTAAATGACGCAAAGACACTCTCCACCTGGTATCATAACTGCCAGACCACTCATACTTAGCCTAAACAATGTGCTAGACAGCACAATAAAAACACCTGAAGTGCCTTTTCTTCCTAAGTAGACCATGGCAGTGCCATGTTTCATCACTTTGACCTCCACCTTCCTTACGTTGTTGTCCATGCTTGTCATGCTCTTGATGATGAGACCAAGGGCAACTCATTGTGCTTGACTTTGTTGTCAGAGTCAAACACTACAACAACAACAATGTAAACTTTCCAAATTGAACATTGCATTTCTACATTTTCATTTTTCTGCAAGGCTGTGTAGTGTAGCCAAATACTCTTGCCTCCAACATTTCCACAATGGGTCAGCAAGATGCTGGACATGTTTCCTCTGTTTTGCATATAGATCTTGCAGACCATTGTTACCTTCAGACTGATGCTGTATCCACCTTTTGGAAAAATATTGTCATTGTAAAGACAGTGGGAGACTGTGGATGCGATGACAGATGACAGACCAGTGGCCCCGTCAGCGGTCACTTCTGCGATGACCATAATATGAACATGGAGGACCAGGCTGTAGCATCCAAGATGTGGCATGCAGTTCCTATCATTCTCTCCAAGGACCTATCCATATAAGAAGAATAGGATTGATTGAAGGTTCAGGAGCATTCATTATGTGAGAGGTAGTTCTATGACTAAGACTCATCAGTTCTGACCTTCGATTTCTTGCATTCTCCAATGAAATTCATCCCACAGTCAGACCTGGGCTGCTTGTAGTGACCTTGAGAAGCAAAAAAAAAAAAAATCTTGCTAGAGTGCTAATAAAGCTATGTGGACAGCTGTAGTCAAAAAAAGCACCACCTGGCACTTGTTTATCACAATGCCTCCTCTGGTATGATAAGAGTTAATGTTCCAGGGTCCACAAGGCATCCATTCCAACTTGGGTGAAGGTTGGCTCAACAAACCATTAATCAGCTGGCAGTTCCACCACTTTTTGTTCCTCTAACTTTTCTGTAATCTAGGTGAAGCATCCATGAATTATGGTTTAGACTAATTTCATTCCACTAATGATCCAGACTGGCAGACTGAAGTGAGGGGACAGTCTTGATCTGCAATTGCCACATGTAATTATACAGCAAAAGGGTAGATTCATGATGTCTCTTGGGAAGGATGTACCCTTCTTACTGTAAACATTTAATGACTGTGACTTTGGCTCGTGACTGTGCACTTTTGGTGCTTTGGTTTGGAGTCTTACAATAGGCACTGGCAAGGCTGATAAGTCTTGCTATGCTGTGGATCATCAATCTCCAACTTAAAAAACACTCAAGTTGATGAGAACTGGGAAAATTCTTTTTTGGCCTCTCTTTCAAAGGCAACAACTTGTGGTTGTATCTTTACCCCAATATGTGCCTTCACTTGCTCAAACAGTTTCTTTTTTGAGACACAGATTTTGCTGTTCCAACTCAATTTGATGAATTCAGGGCCAGTGAACCAGTTAGTCTGCTTACTGGGTGTTATCCCAGCACCAGAGAAACCTGAGGTAATGTATCCTGCTTCATATCCATTATCTTCTGCTCATCCTGGCCATGGGGGCAGAAGGCTAAGAAGGGCATTCCAGAAGTTCCACTCCCCAGCAACATTTTCCAGCTCCTCTAGGGAGATTCTGAGGCATTCCCAGGCCAGCTAAGATGGTCACAGCTACAGGTTCTTTTTGAAAGCCCGGAAGCACCCTCAAAAGTCTGTTGTTAAAATCTGGGCAGCTTAGCAAGACATCCTTCACCGAGTCTTCCTCATGCATAGCTCTCGAGTCAAACACAAACCTGATTTGTCCTGCCTTATGAGGGTGAAAGAAATATTGTTAAGTGCCAACATTCCACACTCTGGAAGACTGGAGTTGGTTCTGATTGATGAGTCCTTAGTATCACGAGGAGAGCTCTGCATTACCAGGTATAGGGATTGGGTGTAATGCTGAGATGTGCCTGTTGCTGTCACACTGCACATTCAGCTGAGTTTGCAGTTTTTGAGATCTGCCTTGTTAAGGCACAGCTTCTGAAGTGGTAATTATTCTTCCCCTAGTCAAGTTAATCTCTGATTCAAAGGCTTAGTTTTGAAGCCATGGCAGTTGCTGAGGAGGTGTGGCCTCCTGTGGATGGCACAGTGTTTCTCCATGTTGTCAGTGCTTTCCTCAGATGTATCAGCTTGGTTGGTAGTTGATTTACTATCAGCTTGTGACTGACTGAGATCTGAGTTCTGCTGCTTTGTTTCTCAAATGTCCTTTTGGAAGGGCTGGAGTTGGACAACAGCCATGCAAAACTTGGGTTGTTTCTTATCCTGGGTTCGTTGCAGACAAATTTGAAGAAAGGATATTTAAAAGGTGGAAAAGCAACACAGTGACCTCTTTGTACTGAAACCCAAGAGTGACTAATTTTACAGTCCTTTTAGCATGGTATGACAATGGGGTGGATGCTCCAAGCTGTGTCTAGATATCCAAATCCATGTGAACAACTCTCTTTGGTTGCTATTTCCAGCTCCTACAGGCGTACGTAATTCAAACGTAAAGGAAAGCAAAGTAATGAACTGCATGCTCATTGCAGCCACCATACTTTTCCACATTTGTCCACAAGGGGGTGGTGCACTACCCTAAATGACACCAACACAATATCCATGTTATACCACACACAATGCCCCTCCAGTTTTTTTCTTTTACATCATGGACAATTGTTAACTGAACTGAACAGGACTCTAAATTAAAGTTTAAGAGAGACCGTGTAAATGTCGCGGGCTTACCCCTTCAGTCTCACTGTCTGCCAGTTTGCTCAAAAAGGGGATTAAGTGCTGAATGCGGAGTGCAGTCCCAAATTCTTTATCATCTTGAGGAGATTGTGGATGTGAGCAATTAGTTTTAGGGATATTTAAACATGGCATTAAAGAGGCCTGGTGTAAAAGTTCTTTCTGAGCTACTGTGAGAACATATCTGTCCCATGCTGGAAAACTATGAAAAGAAGTAGTAGTAGTAGTGGTAGTAGTAGTAGTAGAAGTATTAGTTTTCACTGGGAATTTGGGTCAGTGGCAGTAAATTGGGGCCATTGCTTTTGCAGATGATCTCTTGCAGGTGAAGTAAGAACAGAGGCTTTTCGTCTCCTCATGCAGCCTGTTCATCTCGTGCACTGTCCAGTAAATTGCCTTCTGGTGTACGATAAAATCAAACCTCTGACCTCTTTTATGCCAATTTTGGTGCTGGAAGCATGCAGATATGTAAATGCTCCATAAAAAGAAACTCAATTGTTCAGTGTGTAAGACTTACAGGGATTTAGTGGCATCTAGTGGTAAGGATTACAGATTGCAACCAGCTGAACTTCTTAAGGTTAGAATTCCTTCTGTGTTAAATGTTTAGGAGGTTTTTACCGCAAGCTGAATTACTTGCATCGGTCTCTTCCTTCCAGAAGAAAAGGACCAGGTGATTAAAACTGCTAAAAACACTAAATAAAGCAGTGACATATTGCAATATTGTTTTTCTGATACTGTTTGGCATGTCACAGATGAACTGGCCCAGCAGCTGCTAATGTCTGCTCACCCTTTTCTCTGATAACTTAAGATCCAGATGTTCAGGAGGTTAATGCAACATGGTGAGATCTGTAGACGAGGACCCGCTCCTTATGTAGATGTAAATGGTCCATTCTAAGTTATGAAAACCACAACAGTTCTTATTTTCAAGTGATTATAGACTAAAGAAAACATACTTATTATGTTATATTCTGTTAGTTCTGTCAATATATGCCCCTGAATCCTACACACTGGACCTTTAAAGGGTGTGTTTTCCACTTAAGGTGATGAAAGAATAAGCCTGAAACTTTTCCTTCAGAACAATTACCTGCTTGATTGCTAAGGTGCCTTTGTGTCGGCTCAACTTTAAAGCCAGGCAACTTTTGTCCTGTTAAAAAGAGCCGGCATTCTAGCACAGTAATATCAAACTAATGGCAGCTTCTCAGCCAGGTTAGCCACACACACCTTTTTTCATATCTATTAATATCTAAGTGCTCACAGGTGGTCTGCCTGTGAAGCGTGTAGAAAAACACAACCCTTGGTTTCAGCCCACTGTACATCAAATGAACCGTATGCACCTTTCCCCCTCTTTTCCTTTGTTGTTTTCTCTGTTTGTCTTTGCACCTTTTACCCTCCCTCATATGCAGAAATGCCCTTCCTGGGAAAAGCACAAGTTGTCCTCCCCAGTATATAATTGAAAACATAACTATATCATTTTAAGTTATATAAAAAAACACATTAAAGCACTTGTGGTGGTTATAAATACAAAACAATGCATTTTTACATTTTACAATATTGTCTGTACTGTGGTGTGGTTCATTAGGCAGGGAGTGCAGAGGGAGATGGTCCTGGATGTGGGTGAGAGATGTGAGTGACCCATGACCAGATCATCAAAGTTTACAGCACAGTGAAGACACAGACATTTCATAAACTAGATGTTTTTAAGACCTGCCAATGCACGTTCAATCTGTGCAGTAAACCAGAATTATCTTTTAAAGGTTCAGTGTTATGCCAAAAATGAAGTTGATCAATATATGGTTACCAAGTGTTTTTTTTAAAGCATTTGACTGAAACGTCTATGCTGATTTCTGGTTTCTGCTTTTAAATGTATGTCAGGCTCTTGCTAGTCTAGAAAGACTTTGACACAAGGTAAAACACACTAAAACTTTGAATTAGAAACCAGGAAGATAATAACACTTGCAAACTTAAATAGACTTCAATTAAATTCTCAGCTAAAAGTAAAACCAGTTTGTGCTGATATATATTTATTTTTCAAAGAAATATGTAATTAGACTGCAGCCTCTTTGTTATATTAGAGGCAGTTGTCTTTGGCATTTTGGTATCTGATTAACACTAATGCCTACCCTGCTGCTCAGTAGAAATAAAATGGCGCTCTCCTCCCTCCTTCAATTAGCACTGTAGCGAGTAGCTGAATTTATACTTATCGAATACAACATGTGCTTATTAATCTTTGACTTTACTTCTATAACCATTTTTTTGACTGATTTCAAGATGCTGGGCTTAAAAAATCTCCAGTTGAAACTGTAAATGATAACAATAGATGCAGGTGGATTGGTGGTTGGTGTATGTATAGTGGGAGGAATGTGGGTAGATAAATGATTGCAAATGGTTTTTTAAGTGTTTGAAGTACCAGTGGCAACACTAATAGTTTCGTTAGCTCTGTATATAGAATGCATAGTGAATCTCTATTGTATATGCCCAGCATATGTGTACATACAGGCACAAAGAGTCCTGTCCTTCCCCCCAAATTGGCAGCTGTGAAGACAAAGCCTCATCTTGTGATGGATACTCTTTCATTTGTGTGTTGGGCTCATTTGCTCTGAAGTTTATGCATCCGGGTAACAGTAAGTCCCCCAAGTACTCCATCTTGTAAGCTTTATGCCTTCCACATGGTTATAATTTGAGATTTTCCTGATTTTCAAAGCTTTTTTGTGCCTAGTGTTGTTAATTAAAAAGTGGACTAGTTTTGTTGTGGCCTTTTGTGTTGCCAAGTAGGGAAATCACGGCCCTCTTTGTTGCTCTCTGCATTTCTTTCTTTGCTTCTCTCTCTCTCTCAGTCTCTCCTGCCACCCCCCCACCCCCAATTAATGGGATTGAGCAGATGTTTTCTGTTTGGATGGTCAGAGATGGGACACTAAAGCCTGAAGCAAAACAAAACAAAAAAGATTTAAAAAAAAAAAAAAAAAGAAAAAAGAAAAGAAATCAAAAGCAGATATTTATGGAAATGATTATATCACTTCCCTCATGTCCCATACGGACGCATGTCTCGCACACATGGCAAATTAGAGGTCATCCCTTCCAGTTTAGCGCATGTCTAAGTGCGTGTGCCAGCGATTTTGGTACTAAAACATCGTAAATAACACTGTAACCCCTGGGACGAGGTGTTATAAATAGGACGTGTCAAACCCTGCTCCGGCCAGCCTCTGGTTTCCCTGAAACCCTCTCTTTTCACCCGCTGAGCAGCTCAGCTTCTTTTTAATTTGGCTATCCTGCGGGCTAACCGACTGACGCCTCTCGGCGAGGGCCTCTGTATTTCAACAAGGCCACAAAAGCCCCAGTCCTCGGGCACTCGCGCTCTTAAAGCTCTCCAGCCTTTCTGAGCTGTTACTTTTTTGGAGCCCAGACTCTACCATCAGCAGAAGAGAAACGCCGACCATGCCAGGACACAGCGGCCAAGTCTCATCTGTCAGAAACCCAGGGGCCAAACTTTCCAGCCACTGGGTGGGCGGGGCTCGACCAAAACAGAGAGAGGAGGAAGAAAGAAAGAAAGAGCGGAGTGTGGGGGAGAGAGGGTTCGAGAGCGAGAGGAAGCTCCCAGATAAACAGACCACAGAGCCTCAACTCCTAATCACCCTGCGCTTCCGTTTCCATACTCTATAATTAGAAGGGCCCCATCCCTTTTTTCTCTGTATTCCCAGTTGACGCAAATGCTTCTTGTGGCTTGGCACCTCATTTGGGGCGTGGGTTTTCAAGAGTTTACAGGCCCTGGGCCTTCACTCTCTGGCTTTCTGGTCGCTCTGATACAGCATGAATAGTTAACCGCTGTCTTAATGCACACTTTACTTGGCTTCTCTTCTGCCTTTCTCCCTCTACCTATGATAATCTGCATGACCCCATCGCTCGTCCACTCTGTACCTCCCTCATTCCACCTCTTCAGCATCTGTAAATATAACTGTTCTTCAGTCACACACAAGTCTTAAAAAATGAAACCTTTCAACTCTGAATGAATGTGCAAACATTTTGTAGCACACTTGGCTCTTTTCTCTTGAGAGGGAGTGTTTTTCATCTCCCTTGCACGTGTTGCTGACTCCTTTAATCTCATGCCATACCAGGCTCCTCTTTTCACATTTGACATGCCACCCAATAAAGCCTGGCCACTAATTTAAACCTACTGCAGCCTTCACATAAAGTATTCCATGGGGAAAAACTCAGAGGAAAATTACTAATTACTCTAATATCATTTATGTCTGGGAGTCGTCAAAAAGACAGAGGTTTGAACATTTTTTTTTTCGAATCTTACACTCTTTATCAGTGATACATTTCCAACATTTTGAGTTACTGCCCAATCTATGGGTTTGTTTGTAACATCTCAAAAGGCTTCTGGGATGGATTTTGGGTTGCACTTAAAAAGCAGTGCGGCGTTTTACCCTTTTTTCCTAACCAAACCAGTTTAGATCTGGGTTTGTTCTGGTGTGGTTTGTTGAGCATGTTGTTTACGGTGAGGGCCTATCCTCTTTGGAGTATGATGACCTTCAAATAAAACGGCACTCAATGAATGGGCCTGTTAGTGAGAATTATACTGTGGGGATGAATCTTACACACACACACACACACACACATACAAACACACACACCCATGACCATACATGGAGGTATTTACAGACACTCTTGTCTTGTCATCTTGTCTGTCCTTAAAGAAGCATCCGGCTCGAGCCCTGCTTTTAAACAGACTGCGCTATCATACAAGGGAAGGCTGCATTTTATGACATGGAGAAAAGATAGCTGGCTTTGTTTTAATGGGCTGGTTTGTTTGTTTAAAGGCATACTAATTCTGTCATGCTGTCTAGCACGTGTCCTGCAGAGTTGGTAATGTTGGCTCCCTTCGTACAAGCTCTTGGAGTGAAATACAGTCGAAACATTCTTGGTTGGCCTTTGTATCAATTTAGCTGTCTACCAGTGGCAACATTTAGACACACTGGTGCAACTTGGAGTATCTTTTGTCAACTTTGGGAGGAATATAAAGCTTTTTGTTTTCTCTGAGCTTTACATAACAAAAGAAAGCAGCAGAGCAGCATTGAAAAATATATGATTTGGTTTGACATGTCAAAAAATCACCACTTAAAATTTTGCATGTATGTATCAAAGTACAAATTTGGTAATGATCATTTGATGATTCACTTCTCAAATGATTTGGTTGTGCTGCTTCATCTTGGTTTATGTAAGAAAACAAAGATGTGAAGAAAGTCTAGAGAAAGAAACTGGCATTTGAAGACAGCAAACTCTTTACTGTCGTAATTATTTTATCAATATTTATAGAATATATTATAAAATCTAAACTGTCTTTATTTTATGTGATTTTTGGTCTAGCAATTTAATATGTCACTTTCAAAATGATCAGAGGTGGAGGTGTCCAGATTTTTAGTCCTTAACACAAATCAGGTTCTAAAAATGCACTATATTTCCCATAATACAACTCAAGAGCATCTGTCATTATAATCCTCCTGCCTGATAAATGCTTATGTCTTTCAAACTCTAATGACCCAGTTTGTAACACAGGCTTTCTGTTATGAATTTGTTTCCAAGACCAATTCAGGATAATGTCGATGATTTCATCAAGGGTCATCAAGATGAGTTGTGTGTACAATTGGTGGGGTTCCACTTCAATCTCTTTTTTATTAAAGAACATATTTTCAGTGAGTTGGCTGTGGTCAGTGCAGCAATTACAGCACCTATTAGTACTATTATTTGTTCAGCCTATTAATTATGGACATAGCACACTGATCTACCAGAGTGAGCCAACGGCAAGTTAATACATGGTTCCTGGCCTTGTGTTACCATAACATCTTAATGAAAAATAAGAATGCAGTGTCTGAAATAGATACCACCATGCAGAGAAGGAAAAAAAGAGTCTCAGTGTTAATGCAGACAAATTGTACGAGACATGGTAACATTAGGCAGCCTGAGGCCATCCTGATGACGTGAGCTCAACATTCTGTTTTGCTCTCTGTATCAGTCTGGACTCTGTGCTGCCTCAAACACTTTCAAGAAATTAAAATCCAGTTGGGGCCATCATCGGGGATCTGCACCATAGTTGACAGTGTAAGCTGCCAGTAAGGGACTGTGTTGTAGTTGATGATGTAAAATGCAGGCTGCAGCTTGCAGAACAGTTAAGGCGGCTCCTGAGGCAACAAGCAGTAACTGTAACATTATTAGAGTAAACGCAGCAGTTCTAGAAGTTATTGCAGAAATAGAGTTGACAACGATTAAACAAGAACAAGAGTATGCGTTCATAGAGTTTCTAGAAGGATAAGAAGTTTTTGCTGTTATTCCGACTGGACTTGGCAAAAGCATTTATCAACTGTCCCTGTTGATGATAAATCAGATTTTCTCTGGTGTTTTCTTACACTAATTGGCTAAAGGAGTTTGTCTGTCAAGGTGAGTACTCCCACCCACTGAATGTGTTTGGGGCGGCACTGAGTCCAGACTGATACAGAGAGCATTGAGCTTACGTCATCAGGGTGCTCTTACCAGGCTAAACATTAAGGACTGCTGTCAAAAACTAAATGAAGCATACAGTACAGAAGCATTTAATAAGTAAAGCAAACAACATATCAATGTGAAAGCAAAAACTACATATAAACTACTCTAAACTGATAGCACAATGACATAAAGACCATAATGGGCAACTTAAACATTTAAAGTTGTGCTGATGATGACCAGTTTATGTTGAAGCCAGCTATGGGAGTGAATCCTAATGTTGATGACTGTATATGTGTTTATTGTAGGAATGCTGCTGGTGACTGCCGACACTTTGGGCCATGATTTCCATATCTTCCAGATTCTCACCCACCCATGGGCATCCTCACAAAGCGCCGTTCACCATCTCTACACCCTGCATCGTGGGGAAACTGAGGCCAAGGTCTGAGACACACAGCAATTGTCGAGATGTAGTAGCTGTAAAATGTCAATGGAGGGTTTAGGAAATTATTTCAATGTGTGCAAGTAAAACAGCCTCCTCCTAGGAACATTACATTCGTTGTCATGGAAAAGCTGATACTTTAGCAAGCAAACTAAGCTAACCACCATCACCTATCTGTTAAACAGACCAACTCTGCGTTGCTCTCCTTCAGTGCTGCCAGCAAAGTCAAAAAATGAAATCCAACCACTTATCTATTTACATTTAAAGAAGTCCTATTATAATAATATTTAGGGTCATACATGTAATATTGTCGTCTAGTGGAATAGATTTAGGTTCTTTGATATAAAAAAAAAAAAAAAACACATTATTTTTCTTACATTGCCCATTGCTGCAGCACCTCTGTCTGAAACAGTGTTTGGGCTTATGTCCCCCCTTCCCAGCAGCCCAGTCTGCTGTGAATGGTCAGCTCGCTCAGTCTGTTGTGATTGGTACAACGCTTAGAGTGTGTATCAGAAATGTCACGCCCCTTACCTTAACCGAATTTGACCTCTGGAGGCTACATGAAAAGCTAAAAATACCACTGTGGCTAAGCTAACAAGGCAATCAGTTATCCCTTATTAATTAAAGCTGCAGTCGCACCCTAAAGTCAGGAAACACAAGCCGAGAAACCTGAACCACCTTCGCGACAAAGACTGGAGCAAGACGTTTAACAGTGGTAAGTCTGTATTTTGTAGCTGTCTTATATTTCAGCTTTAACATGATAAGTGTAACTTATCTGGCATCATGGTAACAAGTGTATGTTGGCTGACTGACTGAAGTTGTAAACATCTGCTGCAAAGAAGTACAAAAGGTTTCTAACAATATAATTAATTACCACATTACATACTCTCTGCAGCCTTTGCTCCAGCTCTGCTCCAAGTGGGTTCATTTCGGGGCGGCTCAGTGGCCTGCAGACGGGCATTGTGTGCATAGACAATGTGTTACATAGTGATGCAACTAAGTTACGGAAGTAAAGGCAGGAATGCAAACGAGGTATTACAGGCAGCTGAGGAGCTGTGTCTCTGTGGGGAGAGAGAGCTCCCTTTAGCCTTAACTTAGGGCTTTTTTACTTTGCAGACCTTACAGATGCATAAAAATGCTATGCAAAGTATTTAAGACGAGGGAAAAACCCAAAAAGCATAATAGGTCCTCTCTAAATCCTTTACCCTAGTAAAAGTACTAATACCACTGCTCTGCTGAAATACTCCATCTGCATTGAAAGTGCATAATAAATAAAAAGCATATTAGGTCCTCTTTAACCTTTCACCCTTCATTTTCTCTTCCATATGTTTTTTTTTTGTAGATATGGCCCGCATTTATCAATCTGTCTTACAAACTAGCGCAGCTCAGAGTGTAGAAATCATCTTATGATAGGCTTTGACTGTGATTCATGAAACATTCTTATCTCGTCAATCACAGCATAGGAATGATAGGGTGCTGGTAAATGTGGCGGCTGAAAACAATCTGCATATATATATCTTGCCCAAGTATATTGTGGGTGTATAGGCCTCATCCTAAGAATTTACGCCCATGACATGAGATTTGATTGAAGCCCTGCTTACGCCCATATTAATAAATGCTGAGGTTTGTGTGGCACTGACTATACGCCCGGTTTTGTGTCGTACGTTCATTTCACAAATGAGGGCCAATATGTTGTCAGATCCTGATCCAGTTCCAGTTACTGCATCCAATTAGACTTCCACATTGAAGCATAATCTTATGAAACAGAAAAACAGCATTCATATTGTACAAAAAAAAGAAATATAATGTTATAACACACCAACACTGCTGCGCCTCTGTGTTTCATATGATCAGTCAGATAGAGCATGTGTGAGAGAGGGTCGGAAAATGAGAGAAAGAGAGCAAGAGAGGGGCTACAAGGCAACTTTGTTGGCCTTGTTTGCTTCTGCCTCCCCAGCAGTGGGAGAGATGTGCAGTGATCGGCACTGCATCGCCATGGATCATCGTGCACACTGGATGCACCAAGGGGCAGAGCCTGCTCTGCAGAATCTGTCATGCATGAGATGACAGACTGTAAAGATAGCAGAAGGAATACAAAAAGGAGAAGTGGTGCAAGGAAAGACCTTAGTCCTTAACTTGTGATAAATATTTTTTAAAGTATATTGTAGCTGTCTTGCTACCCCTGTGAGTTTCCCAGCACAGATACACAGATTTAGCACTCCATCTAAATGCAATACTTTTATTTACTGCGGCCCAGCACACAACAACAAAATCAGTCAACAACATGTGCCTATGGCTGCCCAGCTCCTGCAGCATGTCTCTCAGTCCATTCAGTCTTAAACCAAAAACTCAGACAGTGTTCTTCTCCTTGGTCAGTCATCTGAGGGCTATCACAGTACTGCATGAAAAAGGGAGATGTGTAATCAGAACAAACCAATAGCAGCTGTGTCATTCAACTCACCTGGTACTATTCTCATGAGCCATACCCCCACACCTCTCCCCTGTATCTGACCACTTTTACAGTAGAAATATGGGTGTTTGATCAGGCTCGGGCCCAAACATGCTGCCATGGGTAGGGCTCGGGTTGGGCTTCTACAGAAACTGTGTGGGTTCATGTAGGGTAGGGCCTGTTTTTTTGGGGCCTGATCACAGCTCTAGGTTGTGTATCTTGGGATGTTTCTTGACCTCAACAATGAGTCTCTCCTTATTCATTCTTTGAGACACATGAGAGAGTTTTTTTTATACATTCAGGAGTCAAGCTGCCACAGGAGCACAGAAGAAGAGCTGCCACAGGAACTGGCAGCGGCAAGGCTAGAAATAGGACAGTGGTGTCAACTGTCACAGGGCGGTGCATCCACAAACTGCTGTCAGTGTGGGGTTGTACGTTAAAAATAATAGGGGCAGCTGTTTTTCCGCGCGCCAGTGTGTTTTAGCCTTTAGAATCCAACTCAAAATAAGGGGGACAGTTTTGTAGAGCAAAAATCCAGAAATAGTCCAATTTGTGTTTTCAAAACCGGCCAGCAACTGTGGTTGGTGCCCAACAGGTAGCACTGCAGGTGTTAGAGTTTACAGCAGGGCGACCCACCATGTGCTGCTATTAAAACACTGTCAGAGGGACACTACTTGAACATAAGAACATTCGCAAACAGTGCATGGACCAGCAGGCAGATAGCTTTGATTTAGATTAAACCAAGTTCTTTCTGATCTGCTTAGTTCAACAGCATTATTTACTGGCTATCTACTACTTCCTCCCTTCACTTCTTCCACTAACACACTGATAGGTGAAAGACATAGATTATTTCCTTCAAAACCACACACACACACACACACACACACACACACACACACACACACACACACACTTTAAACAGAGACAATTTGTGGGAGAAATCAGCCATGAAAAGTGAGAAGAAAAGAAAAGAAAAACATTTAACCACCATTCCCCCAAAATTTAAGAACAAATCATTACATGTTCCAGTCTTTTCCTCTTGCCTTCTCCATTTCTCTCTGTCTTGCAAATATAATAAAAGCAGAGCTTCTTTTTTTTTTTACATGCTACTCCAGGATTGCGTTTGCTGAGAACATCTTTGAAAAAAAGAAGATGCTGGTTCTGTTTTAGATGTTGAATAAATATGTGCTCTGCTGGTTGCCAGTTGATACAGTGCCATCTAACTCAATAGTACTTACATTTATAGTGAGCTTAAGTCTTTTTTAAAACATAAGGTGGCATTTCATGTTGAGATACAGTATTGTATTTTCAGAATACCATGATCAGCTGTGTTTATTTTTATGCTGTCATAGAGGATGTCAGCTGACATGATAGTTGTAAAAAGAGTGGAAAAGTCTGGTAGAGGGTCAGTTCAGATGGTGGGCCGAACAAACACAGGACTGTAACCCAGGAAACGGGTTCATGTCCTGTGTGAAACTAAAAGCAAACCCTGATTTTTAAAAAAAAATTTTTTTTTAAGTTGTGACCCATGATGTTTTTTCTAAACCTAATAATGTAGTCTGTGTGCCTAAACTGAATAAACGTCCTTGTGGAACCAAACCACCCTGCTCCTTATGCCATTGGGCAATTAATGGGTGATCATGGTATTCGGGACACACTGGTCGCTGTGGTGGAAGTCTACTAACCCATATCTATGATGTTGATTTACCACTACTAATACCCCTTCAATCAAGTGAGATCACTCAAAATGGGTTCACTTAGTACTCCAGTGTATGGCCTAATCAGGGGGTGTTCAAAGTCATTTTGGGCCACTATGAACATGTTGCAAAATGTTAACCTTCACGTTTGCAACCCCAACCCATGTACGGCTGTACAGTTAACTATCAGTGGATTACTTTGATAATGAAGAAAACTGAAAAACTTAATTCTCAGGCAGGTTCTTTAGGAATAAATTTGTTTTTTTTCTATGAATTCTATTCTTATAAATGAACAGATTTATAGAAGTTTATTCATGATGGACATCAGGAACAATAATATTGTCAGAAAGTGTCACAATGATTTAAATTACACTAATTCTAAAAAAATGTTTATCATGTCTATGTGCATCATGCAAAATCTTGTAATCACACTTAAATGGCATGTTTACACCAAACGCAAAGCAAATTTTGACATTGCTATACTCATGCAGATATGGCCACTGGAGTGTTTTCTGGAGTAGTTAACAACTGGCGAATATTCAGCTTTAATAGCTGTGCTAGTGGTTGTGTTAACTAGGGTTGCAGCAATATACTGGTTTTAAAGTATACTGTGATATAAAAGTTGGCTATTATCATCCTGTGTACATTTACTTATCTATGATACTGATAAAAAAAGAAAAAAAGGCAACTAGTTGTTAAATTTCCCTTTTATTTTAGTCTTTTCAAAGGGAAGAATTTTTGCTCATGCTTCAATTAACAAAATGGTTTCAAGTTTCAATTATAGTCATAAAATGTTTGTTCAATCAAATATAACCCTTCTGTTTTCATTCCTTTAAGGGTCCTTCTGACTGATAATAATATAAATTCTTTAATATCTTGATATCGTGAAATTGCGATATATTCTAAGACCATTATCGTACCATGAAAATCTCATACCATTGTGGGAATTAAGAAATCTTTATTGTTAGGCAATGTTTTGTATCTGGAGGTGATGACCACTTGGTAGGGGGGAAG
>JAPZEB010000024.1:1968456-1979617 GCA_029783705.1 Chaetodon striatus
TATCGAATATTAATCCCAAAAACTTCAAAATGAAGGATGCACACCATCATGCCATGTGCACGCCATATCCGAAAGCTTAGGTCGATCTGACAAACATTCAGAGAGATATGTGAGCCACAGACACACAGACACACAGACACACAGATACACAGACAGATAGACACACAGATACACAGACGCTTCTTGATTTATAGATAGATGTAAGGACTGTTTAAGAACTTCCTATTAGATGAATAAGAACACAAGACATCAATGAAATTTTTCAAATATGGAGAGGAGGAGCAGCACTGCAGAGTTTCATTTAATTTCATCCTTCATTTGCTCTGCACATTCTCTGTCTCATCTTCCTACTTTCCCTACCCTCTTTCCCCTCCTTCTGTACCTGTCCTGTCTCTGTCCAGGTCCAGGACATGTGTTTCAGCGAGGACAGTCGCTGGGTAGCCATCAGCACTCTCCGTGGCACGACCCATGTATTTCCTGTCAACCCCTATGGTGGTGCACCCTGTGCTCGCACGCACATGTCCCCGCGGGTGGTCAACCGGATGTCTCGCTTCCAGAAGAGTGCTGGCCTGGAGGAGATTGAACAGGAACTAAACAGGGTGGCTGCGTTAGGAGGAGGAGCTGGTGCAGGAGGCATAGGAGGGAGTGGCTGCATCCTAGGTGGAGGAGGTGGCATCGGGGGCCGCTGTAGCCCCATTCCTGGCCTGTCCAGCAGTCCCTCAGGGTCTCCACTGCATGGTGAGGAGCTTGGAGGGAGGAAAAGGGAAGGGCTTGCTGATGATGTTGCCTGTTTGCATGTCCAGGATGGCATCTCAGCAAGCATGTGGTGCATGGCAGCACAGGGCAGGTTATCCAGAGTTAACACGGTCATATTATGACATGTTAACAATTAAAAGAATGCTTAAGAAACTACGTTTTTGTGTTTGTCAGTAAGTTTTGTTTTTAATCCAATCCAATCCAATTACATCCATGACTAAATATAGCAGTCACAGAAACAGAAACTGCTTTAATTCATTTCGCTATCTAATGAGAGCTTAGAAGGTAAATTAAAAAAAAAGTTTTATTTTTACACCACATTTGATGTATTGAAGTCGCTGTATCATTTATTCAAGTTTTGAGTAGTCAGATAGCCTTTTAGTGCTATTTGTAAGCTTTTAGGCCTCGATATTACTGGCCTTAAATCTGACTGTCAGCCACCTTTGAATGTGGTGGAATATGCTGTATCCTTATTATGGCTGGAGATGTTAAAATGTCCACAGTAGCTAACAAGTAAATAGAGCAGTAGTAGCTGTCTCCAGGACCGCATTTTGTTGTGGCGAGAAACACGCACGCACACACACACACACACACACACACACACACACACACACACACACACACACACACACACACACACACACACACACACAATGTAAAAACAAAACAAAAGCAGCTGTCACGACTTTGTCATAGCTGGTGATCAAAACAAGCTCACAGATATTCAGTTACTAAATTCTTGAGTCATAAAGTTATCATTACAAATGTGCTAGAATATGTTTGATTTCTGACACATTCAGCAGACACAGAGCTTTCATTTGCAGCAGTGTCTCTGGCCACCTGATAAAGAAAGTTCAATACTCACTCTCCTTTTAGTTTATTTTTGATTACCAACTCCTGAGAAAAGTGTCTTGCTCTTTGTCTGCTAGATGTAAATCAGAGCTTTTTTCTTTTTTTTTAAGATGCCTGCTGAGGTTGATGACAGCTGAGCCATACAGTGAATGTGCTGTACAACCAAAACAATAAGCCAAATGAGCAAAAAGAGGCCAAAAACTCTCCGTAGAGCGGCAGAATTTTGAACACATTAGGTAATAGAAGTTGCTTTAGGCCAGAGATTGCTACAGTGGTGTCCAGTTGTGTGTGTGTTTCCAGTGACTGGTCATCTCAGTAGCTCTTTTCCAGGGACTGTGATCTGTCTGCCACAACCTTGTCTACCTTGTTTGTCAAACAACAGTGCAAGCTGCTCACACTGTCTGTGTGTCCCTAGTTGACATAGATAAACACTGATAACACACACACACTTTTTGTTTCAGCTACACTGCTTGAACCCAGAAGTATTGATGTGAAATATCACAGTTCTCATTAGTTATGAATTTCCAAGAATATTCCTTACTTTTGATAGGTTAACTGCAGCCAGAGCGTGGTCAAGAAATTGATCAACACTTCAGAGAACCACATGACTGAGAATTCACCAGTGTGAATGATATTCTGTGGGAAGTGTACCCCACCATGACATCAAATATGCTGACACTTAAGTTCACTCAATCTTGGTTACTAGTCAAACATTTAGTTTAATGTCCTGTCTTGGGCCTGTGTTAGTCTAATACCTAACTGGAAAAAGGTCACTCGAAACATGTGCTCTCTCATAATCACCACTGTGTGTGTAAACTGAGAGTGTAAACTGTCAAGTGCAGGAAAAGTGCCACGTAGTGTTGCTCTTTTCGATGATGACTGTTATTTGGTAGCACATTCCACATTTGCCAGTGGCGATGGATTTGTTCAGGTTGACAGCATTTTTGATCGTGTTTGGCTAGTGCCCTTTCAGTACCATCTGTATCTCTTTAATATCTGTCACTGTTATAAGCCTACATACACAATTTCCTGGATTTTTATGTGAGCTTGATTAAGTTTCACAATTTGTCAGGTACCTAATCCACTAGATGGTTATTTTTTTGTAAACACACACACACACAAAACACACACACACAAACACTGGCTTGCAAGATGACGCCCTTGTTTCCTTTCTTCATCTTGTTTTCCTTGTCTAGATTCAGACCCCTCTGTAACCTCTGTACTAAAACACACACACACACACACACACCCACACACACACACACACACACACACACACACATTCCTCCAAAATGTGAAAAATAGGCCATCAAACATAAAATGGATGTCTGACAATGGAGGGTCATCGCTCTGCTAGGATAAGAGACACATCAAAGTGGGGTAGGAGGTGAAAGTGAGTGAACAAAGTAATGAGGTGCAATTGAGGAGAATGAAGGAGAGGAAGGGCAGGGGATATAAAGGAGAAGGAGCATTGCGCAGAGGGAGAGAAAGATAAGTTTGTAGTAGCAGCAGCACTGAAAGCTGGGGTCTCTGAGAGCATGGTCGTAAATCACACTTTAGTGTCAAAAGAGAGCATTAGGGCCACCTGTCAACAATTAGTCCTCACAGTGATACCTTATTGAGTGTGTGTGCATGTGTACATTTGAAGAAGATAAACTATCTACAGAAATAATCATTTTCTTATGGTAAAATACAAAAAGGAGCAGGTCAGCATAAAATACTTTAAGTGGAGTTGCACTGAAGTATTTGCTTGATTCTTCAGAAGAAACTGAGGGTTTGCATATTAACATTTTACAGTGTATAATATAGTCAGCAAGAAATTTGTGGTTTCACACCACTTTCTAAACACAAAGCTCCTCACTGTGTGAGCTACGAGTCAGTCACTTTTCCTTTTTTTGTGTTCCCATGGTGTTACAATTCATAAAGTTTCTAGCACTTTGTAAGTTCAAAATGTTAATGATGGACTATGCAAATTTATTTCCTGTATAGTGCAAATATGTGGCTTCTCTGAGTTTTTCTGGGAGAATTAAATTGATAAATTTGACCTTTCACACAAGCTCTTGCACCAAAGGATGATTATCATCATCCTCAAGAGCAAGCATATAATCACATGGTGCAAAGCGTAAAGTGCCAAAAAGTGCAAGTTGCAGGTCATTATCAGTTCACCAGTGAGATCTCTGTGGGCCAAGATCATGTACAGCAGGTCCCTGTGTGTCATTTTAACGACATTTGCTCCAAGACATCCTGCCATATTTAAATTTAGAAATCCATCCCCCTCCACCACTACCGCTCCCACCAGCATTGATAAAAATTCTGTAATTTGTGCAATTTTCACATGCAAACACACTGAGTTACATTTGCTTTTGTGTCTGATTTCCGCCTGTTTTTGTAAGCCGGGTGTGAATTTTGAGCAGTGAAAGCAGTTTTTATAGGCTGGCAGAAAGCAGCAGGGTGAGGCAAGCCGGGGCCAGGCCACCTAGCCACAACAGCTGCTCTGTGATCGTCGCCAGCGTGGACAGCGTTGATTTTTGGGAAGGAACTGTAGAAAAGTACACATCCGTCTCAAAGCTGCCGGTCCAGGCCACCGGCAAGCCTAAAAATAGAGGCTGCAATTGGCTGTCTTCTTGTCACTGTTAAAATCTGGAATGGCTATTTACGTCACTGTATGCAGTACAATCCCCCACCCCCCCACCCCACCCCTTTTTTTTTTGCCAAGACCTTCCCTCACTGTATCGATGTATTGTCATTTGAGGTGATGACCTATAATGTGACTGTCCCACGCTGTAAAGCGCGGTTTGTCTGCGGCCCAGCGTATACGAGGCTTGATTAGTAAGTGCAGTTTCTCTGCACAGGGCAGAGGTTATTGAGGCTATACCAGGCGTATGGCAGCCACTGCAGAGTTTTATTATTCAGATGTTTTTTAGATCCAACCACAGTGTACTGTATAATACAGCAGCCTGCAGTGCAAACAGCTTTTGATCACTCCAAAAACAACATGATCACAATAGTTTTAAACCATCATTGTTTTTTTTTCATTTGATCTTAGTTCATATTTCTTTGTGAAGCGTTGTACTTTGCTCTCTAGTGCAGTAGATGGAGATGTGGCTGAAATCTACTGATAAGGGGTCAGTTTTTCTACTTTCAGAATGAAATACGTGAAACTGGTCAGCTTTCCCCTTTTCTGCGACACTCTCATGACAGTTATGATCTGGTGTGCATTTTTTAACATGCGTGGGTGCCTTTCGTGTATATACACAGCTCTGGTCATACACTTTCCAACCATAAAACATCAACACGAGGCTATTAGTCAGTGCAACAGATTTGTTTCCTCACCGAGCAGAAGCCATGGTGGTCCGATCACTGGGCCATCTGGGCCCTGGCGCTGGTTCACAGAGAAAGGGGGAGGCAAAAAACAAGGTGTGACAGGAAACTGTTAATTCACTTGTTGATAAAGGGACACTTCCTTTCTGCTATTAGAGGCTGACGGCTTGCTTATTTGGGTTTGGACTTTTGTTTTATCTCGCCTCCCTGCTCCTCCAGTGCTCCCCTTCATCAGTCATCGTCCTGTGGTGAAAAACACCAACTCTCTGCTGAGGTTGATGCCAAGGAAACATTACCTCATAACTGCTGGTGTGTGACATGTATGTATGCGACCTCACTGTGACCCTGCTTTTGACAGTATTGGTACTGTAAGTTAAACAGTTACAGAGCTGTTTCACACAGATAGTAGATGGATTTAACAGAGAAAGTTAGCAAGTTAAAATGTGTAAACAGTATGAAACAGTAAGATAGATGACTTTTCCAGATTCCAGTCATCATGATTAGCTGTCTGACTTGGATCAGTGTACGGCCTGAGACTGAGCTATCCAGCATTCGAAAAGCCACCATAGGCCCACATGTTCATGTTTTTTTTTTTTTTTTACTTTAGCATCGCTCTTTCATTTAAACTTTTTTCTTTCTTTTTTCTCTTTTCTTTTTTTTTACCCTTTCTTACTTCTGCATCCCATTGTAGTTGCTTTGATGTTGCTACTGTAGCCTAACCCAGGTAGTCACAGCATGGTCAGCACTGACACAACCCCCAACCCAAAACTGAAATGGGCAATAAGAAAAACATCAAACAATCAAATTGAAGAAGATCACATGTTACAATCAAAAGTCACGGCTAACAGCTACTAAACAAACCATGTGGTGAGAATGTTTTGTTAAGAATTTAGAGAGGGATTGTGGGTAAAATAACCACATTAAAATGTCTGTTTCTGGCTGATCTGGAAAATTAAATATCTACTCCATTATGTTGATGCAAAGATTATTGAAAATTACAGTATTACCTTAAAGTATTCCCTCTCATTGATTTGAAACAACAGCCAAATACAAGCGGACATATTGTTGCCATGTTTTTGTATTGACGCTCTGTTGGCATTCACACAGTTCACACATTTTTTTATATAGTAAAGGCAGAACAACAGAACACACAAGTATTCAAGTTTCCAGATGTAGCTTTGAATTTCTATTGAGACAATTACATTCCATTGTTTACAACCATAGTTCAATAATTACATCTTCACATCGGTAAAATAAAGTAATTGTTCTTGTGCTCAGGTTATATATCTTTTTAATGGTTAAATGGAAGATTTGCATTTTTAACATCAGATCACTGAAATTACATTTCAGAGTGAGAATACAAATATTTTCGGGTTGTCCCCAGCTAAACAAAGTAAGTAGTTTGTCCAAATTTGTGTTGTGTGTAGATCGGCCCAGAAGAGATCGTATTGAGTAAAGGCAGAGGGGTCAGAGTGACTGCCTCTCTTTGACCCTGTCCTTTGTCTGGCACTCCTGCCTGACATACTTCAAACTGTATTTCACTGACAACAGCATTGCTTGCTTTTCTTAACCTGTGGATGACAGTATTGTGCTTTTGCATCTCCATCACATGCTCCAAATGAATCATTAATCATCTAAATCATTTATTATTAAGAATATAGGAACAACAGGTAATGGACTTATACATTAAAGCTTGGCAGCAGTCCTGTGTTTTAATACCGCAGATTTCCTCTGTGTGGCGCTGTGTGGTCAGGTTTCCCAGCACTTTGGAGAAGGAGGAGCAAAGCAGCCAGGCTGTACAAACAGAGAGGAAAGGACTTGAAAAGCTTGAGTTATGCTGCAAGGGTTTTACTTTGATACAAATCTAACAACAAAGAAAAAGCGGGGTGATTTCTCTGGCTTTTTTTAAATGAATGGTCACTTCCTCCAGCTAAAACAACTTGGAGCTCTCCTTTGGATTTAGTTTTTTGAAAAGGCTGTCTGAAAACATTGCTGTTGAATGTAGAGACCTCTTAGTTGTACTCCTTTTCTTTATGCCATTTTCTTTTCTCCTGTTGTTATTGTCTTTAGAAGATGGTGGAGGAGGTTACATTTTTTAAACTACTACCCAAATTAAGATGTTTTTTTCTGAGCAGTGTTTGGTTTTTATAAGTCATAAACCCTTATTGGACACATAGAAGGCAGCACCACATTCAAATCCTTGTGTACATATTTTAATAATTTCAGCTAAAAATTGTTTGCCAGTAGGAAATAGGAAATGACAAATAGCTTTCTAAAAGGAGCAGATGTTCTTTTAAAAGCATTTTCCTGCAACCTGCCATATAGTCAAGAGGATTAGGCTTTGTACATTACTCAGTACATTTGATTTAACAGTTGTGTGCCATCAAAGGTAAGCTAGTGTTAGCGGCTTGTATTTGTTGCAGGCTCCATCGGCAGGCTTCTCCCTGTGGTTGGCAGAGGAGCCAGAGCCCAGCTCGGCATGAGTCAATAAATGGAGAGCTCAGTGCAAAACCACACTGCAATCGAACAAGCTGTTTACTCTGAAAATTAGCCTTTCCCTGCACTTTTAGGGCTTTTAAAGTGACCAAAAATACACAGTGCGAGGAATATGTATCTTGGCCAGCATTCGGACTCCGCATGAGACCTCTGTCCTTTTTATACAAACTCTAATAACTCAATCTCCATAACCACTAAACCGTCTTATCACTGGGTGCCTGCCACTGCACTCATCATTATTTGATTTGCAAAATTGGAAGGTAGAGATAAAGAAATAAAGCTGGCTTGCCATTACACACAGAAGGCACTTGTGGCCTCCAGCTTATTGCCTAGCATGTAAATAATGCATCCAAAGCCTTCCATTGTCACTAAATCAATAGGTTTTACATCCCACCTTTGTTCTGTTGCACTGTGTGGATTTTTGTCCTCTTATTTAAGTTCATTTTTTTGTGTTCTTGTACCAGAGGCCAGTAGAAATGTCTGTCTTACAGCAGTGTCAGGGCTTAACACATCTCTTGGCAAGTTATGGAACCTAATTTGGTACAGCATACAGTTTGATCTGTATATCACTTTTTTTTTTTATACAACTAATATTTAAACCTCAATACAGGTGTGTCATTCTTTAGAATTGTGTTGTCAAAAATATCAATTTATCAATACATATAACTTCTGAATATTTGAAACCGTTTCAATGCTCATTTTCCACAGTGCTGGAACACCGCTACAAGCTGTGCTTTCTCATTCTCTCAGAATTTTCATGTTTACTACAGTTTCTGCTGCTCTCTGCTCCTAAAAAAGAAAAGAAAAGTCATTTACAGTATGTCTTGTTATAACCTTGTTATATTTATCTTTTAACAAAAAATGTCATTTGTTTGCGCTCACTTACAATTTTTCCCTGTGGTATTGAAAGTTGAATTTTATATTGATATTTTGTTTATTTTGTTGAATCAAAGTTAGAGATTCCAGTAAATACAAATTTTACCTGTTTGTTTGCATTGCAAGGCTGTGAGTGCTGACGTGAGTCCACTATGCATGACATGCATATTTAACCTTATAGATTTTAAAATATAAATTTTAAAAAGTAAAACTTCGCCACTACTGGAAATAAAACCATGTCCGCCTTTACTCTTAACTCCTTGTTTACTTGTATCATGGTTTAGTTTTTCTGACATGGCATTCATTAAGATGTGGATGCTGTCAAAATGCTGTTGGCTAAATTTGGATCAAAGTGTCCCCGCAGTTTTTACCCGCTGTTCAAACAGAGCTTCTGTCACAGCTGACCATAACTGCAGTGTCAATCAATCACCATTAGATAAGGGTCGTTTTCAAATTACAATGTCAAATCAGATGGATACATGTGACCTCAGTGTGTATGTGTGTGTGTTTGTGTTTGTGTTTGTGTTTCTCTGTGTGTTTGAATGCAGTGTGGAGCACAAGAGATCTTGGGATGTTTGATTATTAATGCAGACCAAAGAAGACAGGGCTGCTGTGATAAAATAATTAACATAACAGCCTCATTAAAGAAAAGAATGAAGTCAGCAGTAACTGCTTGAGGATCATTATCAGTCACCATTAACATATGATTATGAAAGAAATGTTGAACGTTTAAATTTGACCCCATAATTTTTATCCAGTTGCTTGTAAAGACAGTGGAAGATAGCTGTGACAGCAGCTCAGACATCTTATTATCTACTCTCTTTCTCTCTTATTGTTTCCTCCTTTCTTTGGACCACTGGGCTATAAAAGGAGAAGCATTTAGACCCAGACAGAGTGACGGATGCAGCTAGTCTCCTCTCCGCTCAGGAAGAGCACACCGTGCTCTGTTTGTTATCACATATAATGAGGAAGGTCATTGTGACTCAGATGAAAAAAGTTAGGAATACCAACATTGTCTGTTTTGTAGAAATTATTTTCTAAAGGCATTTTGCAATTGATTATTTGTGTTTTGTTGTGGCCCAGGAAAACTATGATTAAATTCTGTTCTTTCTTTCTTTCTTTCTTTCTCTCTTTCTGTCTTTCTTTCTTTCTTTCTTTCTTTCTTTCTTTCTTTCTTTCTTTCTTTCTTTCTTTCTTTCTAAACTAAATAAACTAAAATAAAAAATGATAAAAAAACTAATAAAAAAATGCTTAAATTAATCCCAGATTAGAATGAAGACTGCTAGATTAGATTACATTCAACTTCACAGTCATTGCACAGATTAAAGCTACTGAGACAACCAATTGCAGTTTAGCATTTAACCAAAAGTGCACGGAACAGAGAAGTGCAGAATAATTTAGAGTGTATGCAGAATGAAAAGTAGTATATAAAAAAATGTCAAATATGTAAAATAAACAATAAAGTGAAGATATTAATATGCTGTACACAATATGAACATAGGCAGCATTTAAAGTAGGCAGTCCACATAGAAGTAAAAAAAAAAAAGAAATGGTACAGATGTACATACAGGGAATTTTAATAGTAGTAAATGATATTGTCCTGTGGTGAGATTTGACTGGGACTTTCCACCTTTGAGGAGAATTAATGTCTAAAATTATTTTAGTGCTGAAATGTTTTTGTTCCTGTTTTAACCACATAAAGCATGCTCCAACTTGGTTTTGAAAAAGTGCTGTAGAAATAAATAAAAGTAGATATCTATATTTTATATATAATATATCCTATTTTTAAATAATATAAATAACAGCTATGACTACTACTACTTATAATAATAATAATAATTATTATTATTATTATTAATAGTAGTAGTAGTGGTAGAAGTAGTAGTATTAAATAGAACTTTTGGCATGTGAAAACACAGAATCTCAAAATGCTCAGTACTGGTTAAGTCCTTCATTGCACATTGTGTGTTCAGACATTTATGTCATCATCTATATTAGAATAACAACAATGAGAGGAGCTTCCACGCACACTGCTCTGCTAACTGCTGAAATATTTATTTTATTACAGCCTTTGGTTCTGCCCTGCCTTCATCAGATATAATAAAACAAAATTAATACAGTGAGAATTCTTGAATTCTTGTTTTCAACACATTTTGCAAACTACCTTTTTTCAGGCTACAGGATTAAGTAGTATGAGTTAGAAGTAAATAAAGTTGTTATTGTTTGTGTAAAATGATTTATTAATTTAATGTAATATGAGATTGTAAGAACATCTTCACATGCTCCTCTCCTAACACCATGGGATCATTTTTTCTTTTATCATCCACATTTGGAGAAGAATTTTATAAATTTGAATTTCTTTGGGCACACCTATGATAGAATTAGCTTTCACCCAGTTATTCTGTATCTCATACATTTTATTCTTATTTTAAAAGATTAAGGTTCTCACTTAGTCATCTTCACTTGAGAAAAAGAAAGAATATAGAACAACACAGAAACCATCGGATGTATCCTGTCGTTCTCCAACTATCTCTTCTCCTCCTGCTCTCTCTAAATTGGTTTGTAAGTGTATGTGCTGTGTGCGTGCATCTGGGTATCTGGGTGCAAGACAACCCCCCGCCCCCACAACACACACACTCTTCTTCCATCCTCCTCAAACCACCTAACCACCCTCTCCTGGTTAAACATGTCAGTCATCACCTACATTAGAATAACAAAATAACACACACACACACACACACACACACACACATACACACAGACATACATACACATTGTAGATTGTCTGTATAAGTGTTCAGACATTTCAGTCATCACCTACATTAGAATAACAAAATAACACACACACAAACACACACAC
>JAPZEB010000024.1:1986946-1997570 GCA_029783705.1 Chaetodon striatus
ACTGTAGTTTTGATATGACAGACACTTTTAGTGATGAGTGGATCTTCAAGCGTTTATGTGTATTAATTTCAGCTGGGTTATGTGACAGAATACATTCTAATCCTAACTCTGAGAAAGAAAAAAAAGCATTATGGAGCATCATTCCTGCAGGCTACAGCAACACTAAACTCCCTAGCTTGCCTTAGTAGGACTCAATGCAGAATCCTGCTATTTTTAAATATCCCATGGAGAGAGACTGCAGCCTGTTTTATTTTGTTCTGAAAATGTCAGTGTGCAGCCTCGTTCTGTGGACAATAAATGAGGCGCAGACTTCCATCTGTGCCACCGATAATGAGGAAATACAGTGAGTGCTGTACGGAACAGTGAGTGATAACAATCCCACCCACATTTAAGGTTACTGTTTGCAGTGAAAATGCTAAGCGGGGTTTAGGTATCATGTCTGAAGGGTTACTTGAAGGGTACCGTACCAGAAGTGTTTGGTGGAAATCGGGCTTAAGTGTTAGCAGAAGGATTAGCATCTCTAAAGATAAAAAAGGAATAACTGAGCACTGAAAAATGAATAATGGATGAAAGGTTGTACCAGCATTCACAATGTGATTATCAGTATTCTGCAACTGAAATGACATGTTTGTTCATTATGTTCACTTAAAATCTTTAAAAAGCAGGTTTCTTTGACCTTGTTGTCCAAAAACATCCAGCACAATTCACTGAAAGTACTTTAAATAATACTGTATTTTTGTGTGTCTCCAGCCAAGCTGAGCAGCCAGGATTCTTACAACAACTTCACCAATAACAACATGGGGAACCCGCGACTGACCCCGCTGCCCACCCTCACTGTGGTGCTGCCTTTGGCTCAAATCAAACAGCCTATGACCCTGGGCACTATCACCAAACGCACTGGGTAGGTAGCACAGACACATACAAACCCTGGCCTTTATTCCCCACAGGAAACACGGGTCTTACAGAATACATCCATCCATCCATCTCAGGGCACATAAAGATGGACAACCATTCACACTCACATTCACACCTACGGGCAGTTTAGAGTCACTAATTAACCTATCCCCAACCTGCATGTCTTTGGACTGTGGGAGGAAGCCAGAGCACCCGGAGAAAACTCACACTGACACGTGGAGAACATACAAACTCCACACAGAAGGGCTCCACCCTGGGTTCGAACCAGGAACCCTCTTGCTGTGAGGCAACAGTACTAACCACTAAACCACTGTGCTGCCCGTTCACTTTAACCCCCATCCTGAGCATTTAAAAGCCATCTAAACTCTCAAAAAATGATCATATCACACCAATATGTTGCTGTAAATATATATGAGAATATTTTTAAGTGTTTATTGTGATTTTTATAGTTTATGTCTAACCTCTCCTCAAAAGTGTATGAACAGTTAATGAATGACTGATAATATGCTATAATATAGCTGTATTTATATTTACTCACAGCATATATACATTCACAGGTTGGTCCAAACTTTTGAACTTTTGGCAGATGTGTCATAGTAAAGCTGCTGGATTTTGGACACGCTCCTGGTTGATTGTGGCTTGACGAGGTAGCAGCTAGCGCTAGCATCAGAGGCTGTGCTAACTCAGACTTGCGGGTTGTGTGTTGAGGTGATATTTCAGGCTTGCAGTACTCCGATGGTACAAAAATTCCTTACTGCAGAAACTGCAGCGACGGTGCTCCTATCAACAGTTCCCTCTGGGCGTTTTTGAAATGTAAACATTCCATTCACAAGGCCAAGCAGCGTTGTCTCATCTGCTTTCATCATGTGACAAAGCCAAAACGCAATTATTAAGTTTTGTAATGCATTATTTTTTCCTGTGATTAATTACTTGAAATTAACGTGTTATTTTGACAACCCTAATATATATCCACAAAGAATCAAATAAAAAATGATCTACCTTTGGACTTAACATTATACCTCCCATTCTGCAGGATGTACTCCCTTTTGTAATATGATTTGATTGACTGATTGATTGATTTTATTTATTTAAGTGTAAATTCCAAAGGAAAAGCAAACATTTCAGGACAGCCAAATTCCATAACAGAAACATCTTATTATGTTGGGTACAATGTTCTCTGTCTTAAGTGCCAGGCATTTTCTATAAATCTTGCCAAGTCAAAGGTCTCCTCATTAAAAAGCCAACGCAACATCTCACCTTTGGATATCCAAAATAAATCAGGGTTTTTCCACTGCATTTTTTTCAAACAGATGGTTTCTTAAATCACAGTACAAAGGGCAATGAAACAGACAATGATATTCATCTTCAACAACATCAAGGTCACAAAAAACACATTTACGTTGCTCCTCCGGGATGCCTTTATATCTGCCTACTTCAATAGCCAGAGGAAGGGTACCAGTTCTTACCTGGGCACAACGGGACCTCTGTCCCCTCTTCAAATTAAAAGTTACATAATGTTCTGTATGGAACCCCACTTTGATTTACACATAGTTTCTGAGCTTTGGTTTGGACCAGATCTCATGGATGATAATCCAGGTAGAATGCACTGCAGAGCATTCTATTGAAACCCTTTCAATGGAATGTCTCCAAAGGAGGTGAGTGTAAAAGAGTTATTGGCAACCTCACAAACTCTAGAAAATGTACAGTTTGGCCACTGAAAACTTAAATCACACTATATTACATCATTAACTTCAATCCATGATTTGCTATCCCTTCATAAATCACATTGTAAAAACAGTGTATTGTGTCAACAGTAGCCTTGTGTAGGCCAAAGCTTTTTATCTCACCTGCTCAGCTGATGCTCATGGACCTCTTTTGTCTCAGGCCACCACTTTTTTTGCATAGGGTAATGGAGCAGAACACATGTGAACTTGGTCTGTGGGCTGTTTGGAAAGCAGATAAAACAAATCATGCACATCAAGAATAGAAATAAAAGTCTGCCAATGATAAAAAGTTTTATTCAAGTCATATCAAATGCAGTATATCCCTGCTAGCTTTGTGAATTGAAACAACTTATCTTTTAAAAGTGAGATAGCTCTGCTTTAATGCACCTCCATCTGCTGTCTTTTTTTTTTTTCACTTGGATCTACGCCATGCATTGAAATTATGTAGTTTTAAGACCATCAGCAACTACAGGCCTTTGCTAAGTGCATTTACATACAGTACAGGTGGCTCCACAAATAGGGGTAGATTTTAATATTTTCATTTAAATGTAATTTTCATTCCCTGTTTGAATGGGAAATGCTATAATGATTCCAACAGGTGAGGCATTTATTTCCCTGTGATATTTGATAAGAGAGCTTTGAGAATGAAAACAGAGACCTGATCATGTAGTCAACATGAACAACATCAAGCTTTTTTTTCCAGATCATTAAGATGACTTGGTTTATGAAGTGTATTATTGTTTATGGGCTACTGCGGTGTTCTGCTTTGGTGTATTTATTAGGATGTCCTGGTACTAGTAATTTGCATTTGGTTTAGCAGTTGTAGTTTGGCATCATACAGTGTATGTCTGGTTTTAAAGTTTCTTTTTGGAATTTTATGATATTTTGTATTTTTCTGAGTCATTTCCTCAAAAGGTTGATTGGCCACACTTAATTTTGTTTAAAATGTCAGAAAAAGAAATATGACAGAAAGATGATGTATGACTCTACTGGAAGCTGCAGGTCATACATTATCCTCAGAGCTTGGGCAGCTGCACTGTCATTAGTCTACATCTGAGTTTTGAGCCAAGTTGTCATTGTCAGAAGTACAAACCCAATCCGAGCTGTGACTCTGCCATAACTTTTTGATAAGAACACACCCACTGAGCGAAAGAATGAGTATGAGCTGCTGCTCAGTGACACCGATGTTCAGCGAGCTCACCCAGTAGTACAAAGTGCTACCACTGATCCGATAGCCAATTTAAACAGAAAATGCAAAAGGTATATCTATAACAGCTATATTACTCATATTTATATGTTGGGGCACGTAATGGGGTTGTTTATATACCCTTATATTACTAAAAAGCTAAGAGAGCTTTGATACAAGTTAAGCAGTAAAAGCTCCGTCAGTGTCTCAAAATATGAGAGCCATTGGCTCAAGTATATGTATTCTGATTACCTCCATCTTGTTGGGTTCCTTGTTTTCAGGTGAAGCAGGGGCAGAAAAATCCTCCACTTAAGATAAGATAAGATACACTTTATTGTCCCCTAGGGGAAATTTGATTAGGACCCCAGTGCTGGCACATGTAGGTGCTTATAAAATAAATAATTAAAAAATAAAAATAAAAATCTAGGCCACAGGCCACATATTGCACATGATGCATCATAGCGCTGACACATGATCTGCATGAGATCCATATAAACATTCAAACATACAGTAGTCTTTAAAACATATACAAACACACATACTCTTGCACACATCAATACAGAACCACCATGTTCCTCAGTATTACTGCACAACTCCCGTGGCTTTAGAAGCATCATTGTTGATTTTAGATGGACAGATAGATTACCATAACATGCCGACATGCCATACCTGAGAATACTTTCCAAAACAGCCTGATAAAATACGAACATTACTCTCTGACCAAACCAAACCAAACACAGTGAGTCTGCGCAAGAAGTACAATTTTTGCTGCAAAAGAGAACACAGATGATCTACATGGATTTGCCAACCGAAAAGGTTATCAAGGTGAACACCAAGATCCCTATAAGAGTTGACTTGGTTGATTTTTTTCTCCATGGATACACAATGGTGTGTGATCTCCTACTAGCTTTGGGTCCAACACCATTTCTCACGTCTCGTCTCGTCTCGTCTCGTCTCGTCTCTGCCACTATTTCTGTTCAGATAATAGAACTTGTTAACGCTGGATAAATTACAGACTCAGAGTCGTTGCTGGTCATCACAGCTCAATCTCCTTCATTTCTTTCTGTAATGACCCCATTTTTCATAACAACCCCTTTGCATTTATACAAAGGAGAGATTTGAATATTGTCATAGAGTGCCTGCTGGAGGTCGACTTACTGGAAACGTAGCGCTGCTGTTGATAAATCTTAATGTCCCAGGACGCCATGACAGCCGCTGATTAAAGTCCCCACTAACAGGGTATTGGTCAAACACTGCCGCACTTTAATGTTGTCGGTTTAATCAGGCTTTGATTAAATCTTTTTACAGTTGGTTACACACGAGTTCATTTTTTCTCTTTACATGCAGACGTGCAGTTCAGCACAACAGTTAATCTGATATCCATAATACATTAATGCAACCAAACGCTTCATCTCAGGATCAACTCTTGAACCAGAACACTGGGAACCTTTGTCTCCAGTAACACTTTCTCACCTATTTCACATTGCCATTTTAACTTGTCGTCGGACAGCCCTTTTTCAACGGGGCTCTGAGGTTGTTATATCCATCTATGCTCTAACAAAAAAAAAATGTAATTTTACCTTGCTAAACATGGGAGCTAATGGTCTACCGCTGCTTCTGTAAGCACCGTTTATCGGTGATGAGTTTGTTGTAGGTGGTATGACTTGCTACAATGCAGAGAGAAAAAAAAATTCAGTATAATGTTGAAGAGGTTGTTAAATATGTGAGGTTACTTTGTTCCTGTATATTTTGACCTCTGTGAATCTTTATATTGGTCATTAAGTTTTGGTTATTTACAGAAGTGAATTAAGATGAAGACGAAAACAATGCAGAATAAAGATAGCCACTAAAGCCTCCATTAGTAGTTTGTCTGTGTTAATATGTGACTTTGGTGAATCCAAACTAACCCTTATAAAACAGTCACACAGTAACAAACAAATTAATCAATTGAGTATTGCAGACCAGCAGCTCCTGTGTTCATCGATGTAAAATTATTGCTTTTCTTAAAGTAGTCTGGTGGCTTTGAAGACAGCAAAGACAGAGGCTTTAGTTCACTGTCGAAAGGGCTGCCTGACAGCGAGGAAATATAGGGCACACTTAAAGTGATATAATTTTTTAGGTGGCTGAAAATATTTTGCTGCTGCCCCTGTCCACAGCAGTACATCACTTAAGCCCTGTTTCCACCAAACACTTTTGGTACCTTTGGACCAAAAGTGACCCCTCAGACATGGTACCTAGACCCTAGCGTTTCCACTGCAAACAGTACTCTCATAAGTGGGCGCATTGTTGTCACTAACTGCTCCGTCCAGCACTCACTGTATTTCCTCATTACCTGTGACACAGAGTCTGCACCTACCTATTTATCGTCCACAGAACGAGGCTGCACATTGACATTTTCAGAACTAAATAAAATAGGCTGCATTGAGAGTCTCTTTTAATTGGAGATTTGAAAATAGCAGGTTTGTGCATTTAGTCCTTCTCAGGCAAGCTCAGGAGGTTTAGTGTTGCCGGAGCCCACACGACGTTCCACAGCACTTTTTTTCTGAGTGAGGATTAGAATATATCACCTAAACTGGTCAAAATTAATATACATAAACGCTTAAAGATCCATTTGTTACTAAAAGTGTATGTCATATAAAAACTAAAGTAATGGTCAAAGCTTTTGCAATAAAATTTAAGGTGTGCTGATTGATTCACGTCTTCAACTCATGCATTTAGTAACATTACAAGTAAACGTTCCACCTTAAAAGTTGGTGGCAGTCAGCCCAGTGAATTAAATTATTTTTTCTCAGACTCCAGCTGCTGTGAGAGGCAGCAAAACATCCTTTCATTTTATTGTTACAGTTTACTAATAAAACTCTCCACAGTGTGAACAGTGGTTACAAAAACCTTAAAAACAGCCACAGAGTGACAGTCCTCTATTGACCAATCAACAGACTGCAGTGTTCACAGCTCCACGTTTTAGTCCCAGATCTGTCTGCTAGGTACCCCAACAGAGAGGGGGACCAAAAATGGGGACGGTATGGAACCGTTCCATTGGTACCATCCACAACATTTCACAGTGAAAAAAAGCGCACCAAACTGAACCGAACTGTGCTTTAGCTTCTGTGGTGGTATTTCTGCCTGCTTCTCCTAACTCAAGGCATGCTGACTGTTATCTACTGTAGGTAATAAACTGATTATGGATAAGTACCTTATACATCTTCACTTAAAAAAATACAAACGATCCCCTTATCAGAATGGATTAGACTGACAAAAGACAGAGGTCACCTTTCAACATACAGATTGAACCACCATCTGAACAGACATTAAATCAATAGTCAACCAATTTCACTTCAAGTGACCGTGGGCTGGGAGTTTAAAATTAGCATTACTTTCTTGTTTCACTGAAATGTCAGAGCCTTTCACGATATGTTTACAACTTTGAAAAAAAAAAAAATATATATATATATATTTTTTCATTAAAAAGTAATTCCCAGTCTTGGATGAACAATGTGTTTCAGAGGAGGAGGGAGGGAGAAAAAGCAGCTTGTGGATGAAATGACTTGGTCTTTTGATAAACAATAATGCACGACACACTATTGAAGAAACAAACAAACAAAAAAAAAACTTGAGGTAATCATAATGTAAAGAAATACAAATAAAAGATGTAAAGATAAACAATATATAATCTGTGTTTTTCATTTTTCTGAAGGGGTGAATTCAGACAGACTTCATCTTCAGCTGTTACTAACCAGCACCACGTGTTTCTTCGTTTGAACGCAGCCCAACACAATAGATGTGATAATTGAATCTCATCATTAGTAACTTCACAAACAAAAAACAAAATTGCTTTCTGTTTGTTTAACATTTTATTGTGTGTAAATCTTAATGATCAGTCGTGCAGCCCTCCCCTCTCGCTGCCTGCCTGCTCTCTCCCGCTGCTCTTTTCTTGTTTTCTCTCACAGCTTTATATGCTGCTTTAATCTCGTAACATCTCATTTGCATTGGAAAGTAATTTCCCACATCTTCATATAGTCCAGGTCAGACAGACGGGGAGGAGTAGATGAAGGATTTTTCTCGGTCATGCCGGTCGCTGATGTTGCTGTTGTTTTTGTTTTGCAGAATACTGACTGCTATTAGAAGGAGAAGATCAGGTTGATATTTTCAGAGTTTACACTTTTAAACTTACTGGGTAGTTTAATTCAAAGCACATCGCCAGCTAGAGAGAGATATAACAAGGATGAGAGCTCCCGCTGGATTTGCAGAGTTGACTTGTAATAGAATGCAAAACAGTCGCTCATTAAAGGTTCTTAGACCTCTTTTTTCTTGTATTAATCAGCGCACAAAAGCAGCTTGCACATTTTTCTCCAGACAGATACAGTGGATACATTTTGTAGCAGGGCTGAAAGAATTACTTGATTGACATAAAATTAATCAGCAGCTATTATAAGTGTTCAATTATTAAATGAACAGTGTGTGGGATTTAGGCGGATATATGGGCAGAGATGGAATATAATATAATAACTATGTTCTTTTTTAAGTTATAACCACCTGGAGGGAAGAATCTATCTTTTTATTATCCTAGAACAGTAATAGCTAACCTGCGGCTCCCTGTGGCTTTGACGAAACAACACATGCTCACTCCAACCTCGTCACATATCGACGTTTGGTCATGGACCTTCCACGTCCAGATGCAGCGTGAAAGGTACCCTGGGTGTGTTGGTTGTTGATGTCCTGGGACGTTGTAACAAGTTCTGCCTGTTACATGCATTGTCTTCTTTCAAAATACACTTCCATTTTTCCAGGAAATGTAATGTTTACATACAGTCTCTTTCAAAATAAATGCACCACATTAGTACAATAACACGAATTGACATTTTTTTTCTTCCAGCAATTAAGACAGGAGGTAGGGTTTAGGAAAAAAGAAAAGAGTTTGGCTTTAGAATCTTACATGACGGGAACACTGGTCTCCCAAGTGGACTTTTGCCGCCTTAACTTTCATTTTTGTCCTGCTGCGTTTCCCCCTGATGCTGCCAAGCACGGCCATGTGTCATACCGACATTAAAGGATGCCTTTTTTCATCAGTGTCTGACGCTGCCCAAGCACTGGATATCGACGACTTTGGAGTGAGACTGGATTAGGCCAAAAATTAGGCTACATAGAAATAAATGATTATTTTTTAACATTGTATTTTTCATTTATCGTTGCTGTGGCCCTAAAGTGATTCTTACATTATCCAACTGTAAAAATGTGTAACATATAGGCCTACAACAAATTTAAAAAAATGTTTTCACATTTCATCAACTAAAATGTGAATCATAGTGATGTCTCTAAATTTTACCAAAAATCAAGACGGTTGGCTTGTCTTTAGTCTCCTTAGTTAGCTAGATGTGGATTCCAAATCCAGAAAGGGAAATTCTTGGAGTAAAATATCAAACTTAATAGTGCATAGACAGATTTGTTGGATTTCTTGGTCTTCACTGATATTAAACAAAATATTTGTGTTTTGGACTTTTGGTCAGGCAAAACAACCAACTTGGAAATTATAATTTTGGGCATTTTTAACTTTTCCTAACATTTTACATACCAAATAATTAATCTTGAAAATAATCAAGAGATTGCACTTTTTTTTTATCTTCATCATCACCTTCTCAGCATAGCAGAAGTCTTCTCTTTCAAATGTTTTAATCAGCTTTCTTTGATTTAGCATGTTTTTTACACCCTTTTTCAAAACGGTGAAAAAGCATCTCATAGAAAGACCAAGAACTCTTTCAGAACTCTGTGTTAATCAAAAGGAAAACATCTGTTGACAGCTGAATAGAAATAGAAATTGCCTGCATAATTATGAATTTCTGATGCACCTGTGTGAAACACTTTTGCACAACTCGTCAATCAGTTAATATCAACAAAAGTAGTACCACCTCTGTGTTGCTATTTATAAGCATGGATCAAAGAAGCCATGGCTCAAAACCAGGTCAGCACCTATGACATGGAAAAATCTGATCCAGTACAATAAAAAAATGTGTTTCTTAAAGCTTTACCATAGCAAATGTCCAAATTTGTCTGGTCTAGGTGCTTACTGTATCCCTAGCATGTCAGTGACAACTGACAGGCTTGGAAAGACCCGTACACAAGAGTAAAATGATGACAGTGTTGTTACGGCAGTTGTTTTCGGAGCCAAACTTTCTATTTGTAAAAATAGAAAAAATAATTTCAAAAAACAAAATAATTTCTATTTGTGCAATTATTTTAATGTATTTTATTTTGTTCTTTTGTCTTTTATGAGCTGCTGGACAGCTAAATTTCTCCTTGGAGATAAATAAAGTTCTTTCTATTCTATTTCATTCAAACACAGACACGGACACCGGAGTTAGTTGCATAAAGTGAGGGGATTTATTGGGAAAAACAAGGGTGTGGAGCACTGGAGAAGGCAGGGGACGATGCAGGCAGATGAGCTGGGTAGACAGGTAGATAATACACAGTATACCCAGCGGCTGGAAGTTTAGCACATAGCTTGCGTAACAATCTGGCACTGCATGGCTGGAGGGCTGGCTGCTTAAGCTGAGAGTAGATGAGGCAATTGGACACAGCTGTTTAGGTCAACCAGGTGCCTGATGACGATGCCCATCCACAACATACACACACACACACACACACACACACAAGGGAGGAGGAGACACAAGGGAAATAGGGAGAGTGCAGGAAAACAACAGGGGTCACAGCCTAAGTCGTGACAAGTATTTTAACTTTAAAAAGTGCAGATGCAGAGTGCAGCAGAGTTTGTTTTCTCTACTTAAATCATATTCAGAGAAAAGAA
>JAPZEB010000024.1:2037375-2051426 GCA_029783705.1 Chaetodon striatus
TGTGTGTGTAAACGCTCGCAGCTGGCCGGCAAATCGGCCGAACATTCGCGGAAAATCTGGCAGTGTAAAAGGGGCTAGTCAAACTTGACAGCTCTTCACAGAGATCCCCAACCCACAAACTTGTTTTTTGGAGGTAACTGCTGAGGGGGAACAGACACACCACTGTACAAGTGTAAATGCTTACAGTGGTGAAGGCCATGTGTGTCGGCTATGGCGTAGGCTCTGCAGCCTACTACTATAAGAGGGAAGGACTTATTACCTATTGCACAACATTATATCATGTTGCCTTTGATAAAAGAGATAGAGGAGTGATGTCTGTAGCATTATCTGTTGTGTCCAACAGAGACACTCATCTGATCTGTCCTCACACTGACAGATATCCACCTCTGGCTTTTTCACTCGGGTGTCAAGAAATATGTACACCTTGTGTCACAAAAAGGTGTGTCACAAATAGTTTCACATATCTGATAAGATCATTTTCCTCCATCTTTCTCTGCCTGTCAGCCCAAACTAAGAGGTGCTTTGCACCCACACAACTGTCATAAACACACAAACATAGATATGGTTAAACCATTATTTGTTGACCACAGTTTTTCTTTTTCACTGAGCACGGAGCAGTTTGGACCAGCAATTATCCACTTACATCATGAAAGCGTTTGAAGCAGTGTGATTAAAGGTGTATTTATTGCAGAACTGATGTAAAACATTTGGTCCATCATTCTTTTGTTCCAGTGAGGGTTTTGGTGAGAGATTTGTGTTTCGGAAGCTGTTCAATGAGCTTTGTGTGCCCCTTGAATAATTATAGACTTTTTTAGTGTTTAGTTGTAATCAGTAAATAAATAGATACAACTAATAAAAATGTATTATTTAAATGTGCATTTAATATTTACTAATAAGACCAGCGTAAAAGTAGACCAGGGGGATGGAGTCTATAAATGTTTGCTTCTGCCTTCACCAGTCAAACTACACCCCTGTGTCTAATCCTCTGAGCCTTACTTTCTTTCTCCTCCATCTCTATCTGTATCCTTCTGTCTGTTCAAAATCATATCTGTGCTTCCTCTGTCTCCAGCTAGTGTCCTCAGTGCTTTCAGTGTCTTCACTAACTGGTTCAGAGCAGAGAGGGGCTGGAGAAGAGGAACCAGGCAGAGGGTTGGAGGTGATGCTTATCAGTGTATGTGTGTGTTTGTGTGTGAGGAGTGTTCAGTGTTGTGTCCTGCCACTGCCATGGCGCCGCCTCTTATCACACGCACACATCACTTTTGTCTCACCCTCTGAGGAAAATGCCTGTGTTGCACAACTTACCAATATAAGTGTGAGGGTCTAGCAACTTTTTTTTATTGAAGGTGCAGACAATTAAAACATACATTATCAGAGTTTTGTCTAATATATTGTAATTTCTCATGCGAAATGTTATAGTATGTGCAAATTATCTAAAACACATATTTGCTTGTTTGATATGAGTTTTCATCACATGTAAAATGTCTAAAAAACGGGAATACTGTGAATTGTGTGAATGTAAATTATTGTTATACGTGTGAAATTAAAAGAAGGGAGAAATATAACTTTACACACTTGATCAAAAACAAATGTGCCAGTATGCCACTTGACTTGCATGCAAAAGCACTTGTGAAATCAATATTTGCACATCTGACTTGTTATATTTCAAATGTGCAACTTCTGAAAACCAGATATTGGTAAATCATGTTAGTTTCACTGGTCAGCCTGTGATAAACAAGAGAAATCTGCTTTACATGTGAAAAATGGGCTTTCATTATTCTACAGTATTCAACACAACCAACCCCGTTTTAGTTTAGAAGTTGTGGAATACCAGTGCTGGGCAGCGACTTCCGCATCAGACACTGATGAAAAAAAACGTCTTTTCATGTCTGCATGTTATGTGGCCGGGCACCGTCAGTATGTAACGGCACCTTGTAGCATCAGGGGGACATGCAGCAGGACAACTACGCAAGTAAAGGGGGTGAAAAGTCTTAAGAAAGTGGTGGGTGGGGCGGTTGATGGGTTAATCAATCACTGACTTTCACCTGGAAGGCTGGCGTTCGCTTCCTGTAAGCCAGACCTTGTTCTTTTTTCCTTAACCCAACCACGTGCTTTTGTTGCCTAAAGCTTATCATGTGTGTCAGCTACTGTAAATGTAACTACATGCGTTTGTTTTTGAGGGAAAAAACGTCTATTTGTGGTGTTGTACAGACATAGTACGTTTATTTTGAAAGAGACAAACTTAACATTTCCTGTGAAAATGGAAATGTATTTTGACATCAGACAGTGCATGTAACAGGCTGAAGTTGACACGCATCCAGGCTACCTTGTTCAAACGTTGATATGTGATGAGGTCAGAGTGAGAATATGTTGATACAACTATAAACACACACTGTTCATAAAATAGTCTGAGTTTACACTGGCATGTAGATACACTGCATGCGACATGTACATGTTGTGGCATACTGTCAAACCCTGAGGCTAACTTATGTCCTTCAGCCACTTCTGTTAGAATAAAAGTGTTTCCTTTAGACTCATCAGACCCAGTGAGGCTATAAAGCTGCCGTTTTCCCTCCAGTGACTCACTTAGAGTCAGTCAGTCCCCCCAGTGTCTGCTCCCATCTTATCTCAGCCCATACACAACCCATATCTCTGCCTTCACTGAGGTGATGGGATGCCATCTGCATGGAACACACACACGAAGACAGACTGTATTTTTTACAGTTCTTCCTGTCATGGATTCTTGACCCAGCATATCTGTCTTTATGAAGGGGACAGAGGAGCCCAGCACTGTTGTCTTACTTCTGCCAGCTGCAATACAGGATCAATGTATACCTGTTATCAATACCCCTTATCTGGTGTGTGTGTGTGTGTGTGTGTGTGTGTGTGTGTGTGTGTGTGTGTGTGTGTGTGTGTGTAGAGGCGGCTTCAGTCCTAGCTAGACTACACAGTGGCATTTTGTAGCCCAGGAGGTCATATCAAGAAAGAAAGAAAAGGAGACAGGCCTGAAAGAAAGATAACACTGCAGGTCTGAAAGAAATACTATTTAGTCTTAACTGTGTGCATGCAGGCATGCATGAGTGTGTGGGGTGTGTGGGAAGTGTGTGTGTGTGTGTGTTTGTGTGTGTTTGTATTTGTGTGCATGTGCACTGATGGATATCCCAGTCCCCCTCCCCACTACTGTAGATGTGTTTTGACTCTGTAAAGAAAGCCACCCTGCTGTAAAACAGGAAATAAAAACAAAACCTGCATCCGTAGCATCAGCCATTTTGTTGTTTTTGTTGTTGTCATCTTCACTATGTGTGTACTTATGTCCCTGTCTTTGTTGCCGCGTCTTACTGTTGGGCTCTGTCTGCATGTGTGTGTGATTTATCTGTGGCGGTAAATCAGTGATAGTGTGTTAACTGGCGGCAGAGCAGAACAGGCAGGACGAGAAGGAACTGGCTTATCACAACAGTCTAAAGACACTTTAGAGAGCTACTGGACTTTTGCTCTGTTTGTGAGTGTGTGTGTGTATGACCGATATAGTATTCTGCATTAAAGAACAGTTTTAGAAATCATTTTAAATGTAAACTGAGAACTTTCAACCAGAACTCAGTTTTGGCATGCTCAGTTGAACCTCGGCATGTGTGTGTGTCTCTGGTTGCCTGTATGTGTACAGACATGTATCTGTATACTACATGTTTGCCCTTGGGACTTCACTATAGTGTGTCAGTCCATCAGTATCCTGTAAAATATCAGGGTGGGATCAGCAGCTATTAGCCATTAGTTACATCCACCCCACATTATCACAGTTAACTTACCTTCACTGACTTTATATGTGAGGATGTGTGTATATCTGTCTGTATGTGTGTGTCTGTAATTGCCAGTTTTGCATAAAAAAAAATCCAAGCTTAGTAACGTGAGCAGGCCTTCAGAACAGTATCAGTCATCCCTGTCATAGATTCACTGGATGAGTGCTCTGCTTCCATCACTTGGTGTTTTAGTGATGGCAGTGGAGAGCACTCCAGAATCTCCCATAGGTGTTCAGTTGGGTTTGAGATCTGGTGACTGTGAGGGTCATAGTATATGATTGACATGATTGCCTTTACCCCACTATTTTTTCTCCGGCAGCTTTAATGTTTTTCTGTGTATGTCTGTGTATGTGTTTGTAAACCTAAGTGCTATATTGTAGGCAACTGGACTTGAGTTTCTTGAAGATGTTTCAACCCTCAACCAAGATGCTTCTTCAGTTCTAACTGACTGGTGCGGAGTCGTAGGCTTCAAGCCTAGCATCATTACTACACAGGTGTGCCTTGGGATGGTCACAGTAAAAAGCAACTCTAAAATGTGCAGTTTTATCTAGAATAATTACATTTACCAGGATGTCACATGACTAGCACTAAAAAATGCACCTTTTGGTCACAGATACCCCAAAGAATCAGTCAGTATCTGATCTAACACCATTTGCCTCAGGCAGTGAGACACATCTCCTTCACATAGAGTTAAACAGGTTGTTGACTGTGGCCTGAGAAATGTTGGCCCACTCCTCTTCAGTTGCTGTGTGAAGCTGCTGGATATTGACAGGAATTGGAACACGCTGTCATACATGCTAACCCAGAGTATCCTACACATGTTCAGTGGATGACATGTCTAGTGAGTGTGCAGGCCATGCAAGAACTAGAATGTTTTCAGCTTTCACCAACAGTTACAGATCTTTACAACATGACGCCGTGCATTATTACGCTGCAACATGGGGTCATGGCGGCAGATGAACGACATGACAGTGGGTCTCAAGATCTCATCACAGGGATCAAAATGGGATCAAAATGGGATCAAAAACAACAGTGTTGCATTTAAATTTTTGTTCAGTATAATAAGTGTGTTTTCTTTAGTGTATAATCACCTGAAAATTAGGATTGTTGTGTTTTCATTACCTTAGAATGAGCCATTTATATCCACATAGGGAGAAGGTCCTTGTCTACGGAGATCACCATGTTGCACCACTATGATTCTACAGTTGACCAGGATGGATAAACCAAACACTTGCCCTAGACTGGGACTTTTGTGTTTCACCTCAGCCACCGTAGTTAACAGCCCCTCTGCGACAGGCAACATAGGAAAAACACTGATTTGTGATGTGAAACTGCTTTATTTAGTGTTTTTACTGGTTTGCATCAGCTGGTCCGCTTGTTTTAGAGAGGAAGAGACCTCTTTGTGTAATTCAGCTCTTGGTGAAAACCTCCTGAACAATCAACACTGAAGGAATTCTAACCAGAAGAGTCAGCTGCTTGCATTCTGCAGTCCTCACCTATAAATGTCACTAAATTCCCTTAAACTGTACACACTAAACCTTTAAGTTACTCACTTAATAATGTCAAACTTTGTAGCTGGTTCCAGTTTCTTTTCCCTGTTTCATGTCAATGTAAAATGAAAGAGTATTTTTCACTTTTTTTTTTCTTTTTTTTTTTACATTTTATAGATAAAATGTAACTATTCAATTAATTGCAAAATAATCGATGGATTTATCTAGAAAGAAATAAACTTATTTGTTTCATTTCAAATAATAATGACACTTCTGATGACCTTATTTACGTAGGAAGATCAATCAATCAATCAGTCAACCAACCAATCAATCAATCAGTTGATCAGTTTTATTTGTCACATATAATATAAGGTGAATTTACAGTAAAATGTAATATTTGATCATCCTTTAGTCAGGGTAGAGCAGCACCTATAGTACATTTAGCTGAACAAACTACACTTTGCAGGGCCTTGTGGTCCTGTTCGGTGCTGTTTCCCTACCAGGCAGTGGTGTTCCTCAGGACGCCCTTGATGATGCAAAAGTAGAAATTTCTCAGTATTTGAGGGCATAGCCATAATTTCCTTCAGCGTCTGAGATAAATCAGTCTCTGCTTGGCCTTTCTCACTCACTGAGTCATTAAGCAGCGCCCAGGTCAGGCCCTTGATGATGTGGACTACTTGAAGCTTCCACACTCTCGACTTAGGACCAGTTGATATTAAAGTTCCTTTCCTGCTTCTAGTTCAGGTGTTAGGTGAGTAGAGTGTCTTCACTTTGTCCATTCAGACAAGGCTTGGAACAGGAGAGGAAGTATGTAAAGTCCTATTATGCTCATATTTGTAATATTGGGGTCTATTGTAATATTTTTAGGTGCTTTAAAAAAAAAAAAAAAAAAAAACACTTTATTTTTCTTATACTTCCCATTTCTGCAGCACCTTTCTCAGAAACACTCTGTTTGGGCTTATCACCAAAAATCACCAATGATCTCCTGATTGAAGCTGACTCTGGACGATTAACCATCTTCATCCCCCTTGACCTGAGTGCAGCCTTCAACACCATCTCCCACACCATCCTCCTTAACAGGCTAGCATCAATTAAATTATCTGACACACCCCTGGACTGGTTCAAATCCTATCTCGCCGCACTTAGTTCATTCAGTTGAAAACCTTCACATCCCAATCATCTCCCCTCCCCTCTCCTCAGGTGTTCCTCAAGGCTCTGTCCTCGGTCCGATCCTGTTTATCATCTATCTCCTCCCTCTTGGTCATATATTCCATAAATACAATATCCATTTCCACTGTTACACGGATGACACTCTAGCTCTACCTTTCCACCAAACACACCTCCACCATCCCGCCCTCCTCCCTTTGTGACTGTTTACATTACTGTAACTCCCTTGTCTTTGGTCTCCCCCACAAGGCCATCCATAAGCTCCAGTTGGTTCAGAACTCTGCCGCCCATATCATCACCAGAACTCCATCCATCAATCACATCACACTCTATACCACAACAACTTCACTGGCTTCCGGTCAAATACCGCATTGACTTTAAAATTCTGCTCCACACTTTCAAGGCCATCCATAACCTCACTCCCCCATACCTCCTCCACATTAACACTCCCTCCTGGACACTCAGGTTGGCTTCTTCCATCAGCCTCATTGTGCCCTCTGCCAGTCTGTCCACCATGGGGTCCAGAGCCTTCAGCCACTCTGCCTCTGGAACTCCCTCCCTCCCGACATCAGGAACATTGACTCATTACCCATTTTCAAATCCCGCCTGAAACCCCACCTTTTTAAACAGGCCTATTCTCTTTAATTGCCATTGCTCTGCTGCAGATTTCACATTTTACTGTGTTTGAGGTGTCTATAACCCCTTTTAAATCTAATTGTCTTTCAGCCCACTTCTCCCATTTTCTGGGGAATATTGCAGGAAATAAACAGTATTTTACACAGATAACAATCTTTTTTATTTATTACATGTCCATACAGTCTTCAACACTGCTGTGACAGGGATAGTTTGCTGTTAATGTGGGGTGTGACAAAGAAGCGGATCAAGTTTTTGCGGCCAAATTCTCTTCATCTCTTGGAGCTTGTAGATGAGTGCTGTGTTTTCATTGAGTGCCAGTCCTCCTGTGATATTTCTGTTTTAACTTTAAATACTCTGTATTGTTCCCTTTCTGCTTTTGTAGGCCCTGATAAAGTCTGGAAATTACTTTTTTACTGCCCTGTTTATGAGCATCAATTAGGATATTTATAACTGCATTTCCCTCCTCAGATATCCCTGGTTTAATCTTTCTTTTGTAGTAATCTCTCATTTGTAAATATATGTCGAAATCTTTATTTTCTAATTCAGATTCCTCGGTCGCTCTCCAAAGCACTTAAATTCATTCCCTTGAGTCATTGTACTTTTATGTGTTTCATTCACATAGATGCTAGGATAAATCACACTATGACTTGACAAGTCAGTTACTCCAATACTGCATCTCTCAACTCTATGTCTGTCAGTTTTGTTCATGAAAAATAAGTCTATTCCAGAATATACGGAATGAGGTGTAATCCCTTTCCAAGGGGTGAAGTTCCCTCCATACATCAAACATCCCAAGTTCTGTTAGCCATGTACTGACCAGTCTGGATCTTGTTTCTCATTGTTAGTTGTATCAAGCTTACAATTTTAAATCATATTGAGATCTATGGCACAAATTAGTATTCCCTCACTCCCCAGAGCTATAGTCTCAAACAGCAGCTTTAAGAATGATTTATCAGTGTTCGATGGTACACATTAACTAAAGTAACTGCATCATTTTCTATTTTCCCTTTTACTATTACATATATCCCCTCTTTGTCATTCATCACTTTTGAGGGCTTGGAAAAGCACTAAAGAAAGAATATTTTTGTCCAAACTTTAATTTAATTTATCATGCTCTTGTTGAGATAAATGTGTTTCCTGTAAATATATCACTTGATTTTTTTTTCCTTCTTCATTTTGGCTAGCACTTTTCCTCTTCTAACTGGATTATTTAGTCCATTAACATTAAGGACGCTATCTTCACACTATTACACAGCGTAATCTATGTGGACAAAAAAGGAAATTACACAGAGGCCCCACTAACTGTGCCTGAACGTTGGCAGGAAACACAAAAAATAAACGGAACAGCTGAGTTCCAGAAAAAAGGGAGAGGAATCTTCAGTCCCTCCAGTGATCCCGCTGGTGGATCTAGGGGAAATCCTCTTATGTGAAGAGGGCCCTAACTTAGAAATTACTTTTGAGCCTATAATAAGGATTACAGTCATTCTTATAGAATCCAACATTTAAATTTGAAAAGGAAAGTAAACATTCACATCCCTCGACAGTCACTTTACCTGAGGTCGAGATGTCAAGCATCAGTAGTTCCCAGCACAGAATAATTGTAGTTAGAACATTCCTCACAATTTTTTTTATCACCGTTTCCCTGCGTCATAGGTCAAACAGGCAGTCTTTCAAATCTTTGTAGCCTCTCTTTAGCCTGTATAGCTGTGGACCTGCTGCTCCTCTGGGTCCCCTGTTTGTGCTGCCACTCCATCATGACGGTGAGCTGTGCCTCTGGGTGTAGGCATCACCTCCATACATCCGCGCCTCTCCAACTCGTCCCTTACCTCCCTTGCGTTAAGTTCGGGTTCCCATGTCCCAGTGGATCCATATCCTGGTAAAAGAGGTCTGAAATCGGAGGCCTCTCTCTTACAGAGCTAGTTTAGTGGGGTTGGATTCCTTCCTCTTTTGGACTATCTCAGGTGTATAGTTGTGCTTACATAACCAAATGTTGTTTCCCAGATGAATTTCCTTCTTCCACACTTCTCTTAAGACTCTCTCCAGAGACAGCAAAGGTGTATGAAAACAAAAGAGTTGATTGCTGAAGGAAAAAACAAAAACACAGGCAGTGGAGGCAGGCTGCTAGCTGGCCAAGATGTTGTCCACCAGTGTAGAGAGCCGGATCACAGGAGATGACACAGGGGCTGAGCATATGGAAAAGAGGCAAAAAATACAAGGTAGCACAAAAACGGACATGTCACAAAAAACTTAAACTCAAAAAACCACAAGGAAGAAATCACTACAGAAGCAACACTTGAAAAGAGTATGCTTGGCAACACAGATAGAATTATCTGCCGGAGTATTGGAGTGAAGACCGGGCATATATAGGCAGGTTGATGAGCTGAGTAGAGACAGGTGTGCCTCGTCAGCTGCAATGGAAAGAGCCAGCCACGCCCCCTGCCACACACAAGCCTGGCAGGAACAGAGACAGAAAGGGAAGGGAGAAGGGAGAACACACAAAAAATTCCACCAAAAACCAAAACTAAAACAGAATCATCACAGCATCACAGGACCAGGAAGCTGGGTGACAAGAAACAACACAATGAAGAGCCGCCTCCAGGTCCTGATTTGCCTGCTTTGTCTGGCCGTTGGTCTGAGAGTGGTGACAACAGGCTTTCCATACCTGGGAGGAGAACTGTGTCAGGAATGATGTCCTAAGGAATGCCATGTATTCTGAAGACATGTTGAATGAGCAGAGTAGCAATCTCAAGAGCAGAAGGTAATTTAGGCAGAGGAATGAAGTGAACCGCTTTAGGAAAATGGTCAACAACAGTCAGAATAGTTGCACAGAATGGTCTCCTCAGCTGAGTCCTCCATGGGAGGGGCAAACTGACGTGACAGTGTCGTGCTTGACATTTCTGATACCTGTCTGATAATTGATGGTATAGTTGAATCAACCCAGGAATAGGGCCTACCGAGCTTGGTGTGAGTTTAGCCTGTGAGCAGAATGGAGGTAGGACAGGTTTTTATGATCAGTCCAAACAACAAAAGGGTGTGATGCCCCTTCCAACCAGTGTCTCCATTCCTGCAGGGCTAGCACAATTGCCAGCAGCTCTCTGTTCCCCACTTCATAATCCGTCTCAGCTGGTGTTCAGTGAAGGAAGAAGAAAGCACAAGGATGCAGTTTCTGGACGGAAGTTGCTGGAAAGCGCTGGAAAAGGAGCACTCCGACACCTGAGTCCAAAGCAACAACCTTCATCACAAAAGGAACTGCTGGATCAGGATGAGACAGGACAGGAGCAGAGGAAAACAAGAATTTCAACTTTTCAAATGCAGCTTCAGCTGTAGGTTACCACGCAAAGGGAAGGGAAGGTGTAGCAACTCTGCCATAGTCACAGATAAACCTACAATAAAAGTTGGCAAATCCCAGAAGCCTTTGAAGTTGCTTACGTGATGTAGGAGTAGGCAATTCAGCCACTGCCTGAACCTTGGCAGGGCCAAGCTTTGATCTGCCCCTTCTTCACAATGAAGCCCAGGAAATTGACTGAGGAAACATAGAACTCACATTTCTCTGCTTTTATATAGTCTGTTTTCTAACAGTCTTTGTGGCACCAACCTCACATGTTGAACATGTTCCTGGAGTGAGCGCGAGAAGATCAAAATGTCTAAATAGACAAACACAAACCTGTTGAGCATGTCACATAGGACATCATTGATTAGGGCCTAAAACACAGCAGGAGCATTAGTTAAACTGAAAAAACAAGATACTCAAAATATCTTAAAGGGGTGTTGAAGGTTGAAAGTCTTGAAGCCCCAGCAAGAAATCAAAGTCCTCCGCTGTCATCCGTAGCTTTTCCCGAAAACCTGTTTGATTATTCAGCTATGAAAGATACAATAATCTGGGACAGAATACATGCATAGACTATATACAGTGCAATGCAAGCTAATAGGCTAGCAGCACAGTGGCAACTGAGTTTCATTCAGAGAACTCACCTCCAACTCTCTCTGCTGAGTTGACAACCCGCGCGTTCTGCGTGCAGCAACCCATTCCTTCACCAAAATCCTTTTCTTCTTTTCCTGTTTCTTCTCAGCACAGAGAAGGTCGCAAATGACCTGCAGAGCTCCAAGCTGACGGACATCCATGTTAAAGTTTAGCGCTGGGGAACTTCATAATATCCTGTTTTGTTCACGCATGCCCAAAGTAGTTTGGTGACGTCACCGCATTATCTGGGGCTGTCGGCGGAGAAATCTTGTGGTGTGCACACACAGGTCGTAACACAGTTGGCCAGACTCCTGATGACAGAAACACACGTCGCCAGGTATGAACACTCAAAAGAATACGATAGTCTCCGCAACTCAAGACTGGTCGGCCAGTTGTGTAATGTGAACAAGGCTTAACAGACTTGGGCTGAAAAAATGAGGAGGTTACAGCTGTGGGGATGGCAGAGTGCAAACAGTGGGAGTGGCAAAACAGGCTCCAATTAGTAATGGAAGAGGCAGACCACTCTGTGTGAGGATTGTAGAGCTTTAACTAGGGAAGACCTAACACTGGGGGTGAAGTGGGTGAAGGAATAATATAGAGGGAAATTGTCTCATGATAATTACCAGAAACAAGCAGTGAAACTGGGATAGTACAGTCAGTGATCAGAAAGAGTAATTTACCATCAAGCGCAAACACTTCCTCGGGCTTGGGCAGGGGCACTATGGGCAGGTTGGACTGTGAAACCAAGTCAGTGTCAAGCAGGTTGGACTGTGAAATCAAGTCAGAGTCAATGAAGTTGTCATCAGCACCAGAATCAACAAGAACTTGGACAGGAAAAGAGACTCGTGACCAGAAGATAGTATCTTTGAGTTGTATGCGGTTGGAGGAAGATGAGAGATTGGAGGTTTGGCTCCCCAGCGCCCCTCCTGTGGCTGATGAGCCTGCTCTTTTGGCAGAGCAGGACAGTTAACACGAATATGGCCAGCATGGCCACAGTAGACACAAAGCCCCTGGTAGAGACGGCATTGATGTTCAGCCGGCGTTAACCTCATCCTTCCCAAGTGCATGGGCTCCACAGAGTCGGGAGACAAAGAGACCTATGACAAACACTGGAAGGTGTAAACTCTGATGATTGATGAAAAGGTGCCGTTGATGTAGGCTGTAAAGGAGGCCTGGGGTGTGGAAGGGGGGAGGGATAACTTTGCCTGCCTGCTCTTTCTCTACGCCTCTCACGGAGGTGGTTATCTAAATGGGTGGCCAGTGAAATTAATTCTTTTAAGAAGGACGTTTTATCACAAGCAACTAACTCGTCCTTTAAATCCTCACTTAAACCATGAAGAAACACCCCCTGTAAAGCCATCTCATCCCACCCACTCTCAGCAGCCAGAATACAAAAATCTATGGAATACGCCAAGACTGAATCTGAACGTTGACGCAAGGAGAGAAGCCGGCTATTGGCCTCCTTGCCCTGAAGGGGATGATCAAACACTTTGAGCATTTCTGAAGTGAATAACTGGGAGGTGTGAAAAATAGGTGAGTTTTTGTTGAAAATGGCTACGGCCCAGGATGATGCTTTCTCAGATAATAAACTCATGATAAAGGCAATTTTAGCTGAAGAATAAGTTTATGGCTGCTGGTCAAATAAAAGAGAACGTTGATGCAGAAACTGTCTACATGACCCTGATGTACCTGAATACCTGACCGGAGTGGGAATGAGGGGTTCACGGGAATGACTGGGCTGGACGGCAAGAGGAGGAGTCAGAGGAGCTGGAATGTGGACCGGAGTTGTAAGTGTGGCAAGATGGGCGGAAACCTGATCCATACGGCTGCTAAGCTGCGAAAAACTGGTGGTGAGATTGTTGAGAGTGTCCATGATCTTGTGTAGAGCACTCTTATGCTGCCCTACAAGAGCTCCTTGAGAAGAAATTGCCAGCTTAATCTTCTCAGTCTCTGCGGGGTCCATTGTAGCCACATAATTCTACTACAGAAGCAACACTGGAAAAGAGTACGCTTGGCATACCAACACGGATGGAATTATCTGCCAGAGTCGTGGAGTGAAAACCGGGCATATGTAGGCAGGTTGATGAGCTGAGTAGAAGCAGGTGTGCCTCATCAGCTGCAGTGGAAAGAGCCAGCCACACCCCCTGCCAAACACAAGCGTGGCAGGGACAGAGACAGAAAGAAAAGGGGGAAGGAAGAACACACAAAAATCCACCCTAAAATCAAAACCAGAACAGAATCATCACATCTTTAGCTTTTTGTCTCCGCTCATTGAGCAGTTCTGTCCTCCGTGTTCTAATTGTTCAAGTTTTCTGGGGGTTTTTAAAGCTTGAATATCTGGAGCTGTGGTGCCACGGCCTACTCTGTCATGGAATAACTGGAACTCTTGCCATAACTTAATCATGTCTGATGTTATTATGTTGGTAATTAAAATAAAATTATTTACAAATTACTGTATGTAGGGTCTGTTTTTACAGCCTTTCCTGAGGGTAAAACAAAACTTTTGCTTTACTTTTCCAACATTACAAAAAAAAAAAAACAACAACAAAAAAACTCTGCTAATAGCTCATAGTAACATATACACAAACTATGAAACTTATGAAATCTCAGAATCCTCTGTAATAACAGAGTGGCCAGGGGTATATGTGGGGTCATGAGGGTCTACTAGCTCCGTTTAAGTTTCTCCCTCTTTCTCCTCCGACTCAACATGAGGTCTCAGGCGGCTGTGGCTCAGAGAGGGTAGAGTGGGTTGTCCACTTATCGGCAGATCAGCGGTTCGATCCCCGGCTTCTCTTGTCAACATGTTGTAGTATCCTTGAGCAAGATACTGAACCCCAAATTGCTCCAGATGACTGTTCCATTGATGTATTGGTGTGTTAAAAAACTGAGCTACCTTGTATGGTAGCCTTGGCCACCAGTGTGTGAATGTATGTGTGAATGGGTAAATGTGAATCCTGGTGGTCAGATGACTAGAAAGACACTATACAAGTGCAGGTCCATTTACTT
>JAPZEB010000024.1:2138520-2151822 GCA_029783705.1 Chaetodon striatus
ACCGGCTATCATATTCTCCATGGCCTTAACACAAACACAAACACACACACACACACACACACACACACACCTTCTCTTGCTCTTTTCTCCTCCCTGTCCCTGTTCCGACCCTGGGCGCTGCTTTTACTGCGAGCAGAGACTCTTAGTGCTGTCAACCACTTGTAAAAGCTTCTGTCCCTTTCATTCTCTCTGGCTTCAGCGTGTATAAAAACTGGGGTTTAACAGTGCTGCTGGCCACTTTGGGTCATGGAAAATGACAGTCTGGCTAAATGTGGAAGTTAATATTGTCTTGTATTTGAGTATACCTGCTGAGATCTGATTGGATTTTAATGTTGGGAGATAATGATATTTGGAAGTGTCCATAACAGAAGTTCAGTTCCTATGAGACTATGCTCACCAGAAAGATGGCAACATTGGTCATTCAAACACTTAAGGCAATCTATGTTTTAAATAATGACTGTCATCAATAAGTAGTAACAGCATAATTAGCATGACATTATACCATGACATATGTCGTAGGAAGGAGGTCATAATGGTTGATGTGGTTACTGTGTGATGCTGACATAGTAGACATGGATGCTCACAGCCTGTCCTGCCAACATTTATTGTTAGTTTCCTTTAACCATAACAACGATTTTTCCTTACAAGCACCACAACTACGATCCGTCCCTAAGAGTAACCAAATAGTTTTAGTTCTCGTAACGTAGCCAAACCATGTACGTTTTTGTAAGACACGGGGGTGTGTTGTTCCCTCCATCTGTGATGAATATGTCCTGTGATTTTCATGTTTTGTTTCTCACTACAAGATTGATGGATCACCATAACCATGTAACCTGCACAAACTTTATTAATATCTTGTCTCTTATCTCTATCTTATCTTGAAAGCAACAGGCTTTATGGGAAATGTTGTTTTTAAAATCACACAGTGCTACTCTTAAGAACTTTTACATGAGATATTAGCCAGTCTGTTTATATTAGTAATACTGTCAGTAGTGAGGGGTAACCTGCAGTGGGTGAAGAGTTCAGATCTTTTACTTTTACGAAGGGAAAGTGAAAATACCAAAATTTAAAAATACCATGTTACAAAGCAGAAGTCGTGCATTCAAAATCTTATTTAAGAAGAAGTATGTAAGTATTTTGAAAGAAACATGATTTAATTGTAAAAGTAACAGTATTTAAATGGGCTTTGTCATTTGTCATTGGGAATTATTTCAAATTTAGCACAAACGTCCATGAGGACTCAAAAATGAACTGATTGGATTTTGGTGGTCAAAGGTCAAGTTTTGGTTCATTTCATTCTCAGGGGTGCGGTATCTCAAGAACACCTTGAGGGAATTTCTTCAAATTTGGAACAAACATCCAATTGGACCTTATGATGAACTCTGTAAATTTTGGTGGTCAAAGGTCAAGGTCATTGTGACCTTGTGTCCATCTCATTTTCAAGAATGCAATTTCTCAAGGGGGTCTTGAGGAAATTTCCTCCTTAAAGGATGAACAAATTAGAATTAGGTGGTCTACGGTAAGGTCACTATGACCTCACAAAACATGTGTTTTGCCATACCTCATGAATTCAGATACTAATTATTACAAAATTTTACACAGGGTCTAATAGGATTAAATAAAGAAGTAATGACATTTTATGTCCAAAGGTCAATGGTTAACTTCATTGTGACATCATAATGTTCTGCAAAAACACTTTTCTGGCCATGATTTGATTCAACATCATATCTCAGGAACAGAAGGGGAGACATTTGGTCAGATACTGAATTGGTGACACTAATCTTGGGTGTCCACCTTCAAACTGTGCTCATTGTATAGATCTTCTGTGCTGCCAGGGGGAAGATGTGAGTGAAACATTTGCATTTAAGAATATGCAGTTTCAGAATCTATATTGAAAGAATTGTCAACTGTAAAGGATATATATGAGTCTGGGCAGACATGGATGTAAACTGTAACTGCAATTTGCCTGGTTCATGGAGGCATACAACTGCATTGCAATAATTCTATTTATGTCATACTATTGGATGATTATTACAGATGCATTAATTTGTAGCAGTGGTATAGCTAATTTCCCTCATTGTCTATACTTTCAGGAAGCTAAATTTCCTTGATAACTTTTCCTTGTAGGCTTATTGTGGGCTGTTAAAATAATTTCACTCCACTATGTCTGATAGTAATATGTTAAAAAGTTTCTAAGGTATGACATAATTTTTGTAGCTTAAACTGTTTAACAAAGTTATAATTATCTCCACCTTGAACATCGGCAACATTAAAATGCAGTTTAAATGTTGATACATGAGTGATGACAAAAAAATCATGTCACACTCAGTGGCAATCTGCTACTTAATGACTTCTTTACTTTTAGTACTTTCAGCGCATTTAGCCAATAATTCCTGTGTACTTCTATTTAAGTGTTTCAGACAAAGATTAAGTGTTTGTCATAAATGTCTTTAAATACACACTGATGTATGAAGTAGGTAGGTCTTCACCCAACTACATCATCTATCATTGTCTTAAGCTTTGCTTTAAAGCCATTATACAGTGGTTTACAGTCTGCAAAAGCTTCTCTGACTCTTTCAGGAATAATATATTGTGCAAAATGGTTACTATGTACATGTCTTTGTTTACTTGAGATTTGAATAGAAAACCTAACCTATACAACAGTACAATATAAAACAGAAAATAGATATATACAACACCCATTACATGTATAGGTGATATGCAATTTGGTCCTCAAAGGCCTTTGCAGATCAGAACTGAGTCAGACTTGGGTTGATGTTATTTTATCACGAGAAGAGAAGAAAAAAAAAACACCAGGTGTTAATCTTTTAAGGCTTTCAAAATACTTCTTGCTATTCCTTTCTCTTTCTGTTTTCCAAGTCTTTATTTTCATTTATAGTTGACTGTTAAACTAGTCATTTAACTGTTCTTTTTGTCTTTTCTTTCTCCCTGTGGTGCTGTCCTCATGCCCCGGTCTCTTTTAGCATTATGACAATAATCCACCCAGTGCTCTCTGTCTGTCTCACTGTCTCTTGGCCCCTCCTCAGTTTCGGTGTCAGGCCCTCAACACTCCCACCAAGGGGCCCTCCATTCTCTTCCAACACCCTGTCATTATTTTAATCAAATGCAATTACCACCACTCTGAGGACAATTGAGTTCTGTTGACTGTCCTTTTTCTGTTACCCCTTGTCCCTACCCCAGCCTGTCCCCCTCCCAGCCCACCACAACAACACACATACATAGACAACATCTGTCTTGGACAAGAGTTAAAAGTCTAAAAGTTAGGCAGGCGTGTGGGCTAGAGAAGATGGAGGGGGTCAGGGTTTGAAAACACACATTGTATTCACAATACACAATTCAGCAACTTCATTTCAATCTTAAGAAGGGAGGGGTGTACCGCTGCAGGGGTGGAGAATATGATTGAAGTGTGAAGAGAGACTTGTGTTTGGCTGGCCTGTCAGGGCCCAGCATAAAGTATGTTTTTGAGTGTGTCTCTGTGTGGTTTTGTCGCATCATCCAGGCGTTGTTTTGGTCGGGAGGTGGGCGCAGCTTGGAGGAGTTGGGGGTTAAAAGACCGTGTGACGCTGTTGTGGGATGAGGCGTTGAACTGACTGCTTTTGTGCCAAACAACAAAAAGATGCTTGCGCCAAAAGCAGGCCTGCCTTTGTCCTCACCCCTCCCATTATGTTTGCACCACTGCAAAATATGATTTCAGATCATTCCAGAAGAAAAGGGAAGATGGGTTGAGAGTGGGGGGCGGTTCTATCTGTGTATGTGTGTGAGCGTGCGTGTGAAGGGAGGGAGGTGAGGAGGAGGGACAGCTGCTGAATAGCCTCCTGTGTAGTAATCAGCAGGCTGAGCCCCACAGGATGGGGGAAGAAGAGCGGGATAAAGACTGTAAGTGTTCTGAAGATGTGACCGCCACACCACCGCTTCTTTTGCCTTGTGGGCACTCGGAAAGAATTCACAGATCTGTCATCTGCCAGACATTACCCCAACCCATCCTCCCCCCCACCTCCAACCCTTTTTATGTCTCTCTCTGTCACACACACACACACACACACACACACACACACACACACACACCCCTGTTCTTTCCTCAGCCACCCTCAAGGTTTCGTCCTGTAACTTTGGGTGACCTCCACTCTAGAACAGGCGCACAATAACCTAACGGATCTCTCAGTGACCCCCCGTCCTGTGAGAGAACTTAGCCAGTGTCTCAGAAACTTATGACTCGCCTTTAGGTAGACTGCAAGTGTGTGTAAGAGAAAGAGGTCAGGTTAGAAGCCAAAGAGGAGCACTAAGGATGTTCGCTCTGCACAATGCACTCCAACAAGAAGGCAATATAAACATGACACACCAACAGGGTGGGGGAATTCCTCATGCATGGTTACTAACCAAACATGAAATGTTTATGTTGTCTGTGTATGGGAGGGTGAGTGGAGGAACAAGGTTAACTCTGATCCGCATGCAGTGCCTTCCACCATTTCATGTATTCTGGCATCACAGTGACAGGGAGGACGGCTGCTGTCCCCTGACCAAAGATGCAGATATTGAACAGGACAAGACATTAACATTTCACCAGCACCTTTCCTCCCCTCTTCTTTTTCTCACCCTCTCTCTCCTTTCTTTTTCTATGGTGCTGGCATTCCCCAGAGCTGTAGCACACTCACAGTGTGCTAGGGGAAGTGCCACAAGCCAGAGGCACAGCCACATAGTGATAGAAGATAGAGCAATGTGAGCTGAAGAGAGGTATCTCAGCAACAAAAAATGTGCAGCCTTCATGTGGTAGTAGAGACTCGGCAGCCTGATTTAACCCCATGCATCCCACTCTGCTTGAAATTCGAAATAACTCAACATTCAAGGACCAGGCTACAGAAAGGTTGTCCTGAAATGGCTTTTTAGTCTTTTTTAATTGCTTTACTGCATTTTTTTAGTGTACTTGTTATTTTCTAAAATATTTGGTATCAGTTTTTTGTTCTTAGTTGTGTTGGGCTTTTTATATTTACAGAACCTTGTGTTCCAGCTATCTGTATTGTAAGGGTTAATTTACCTGTAATGATGGAGGGGAATGAAGTGTAGGTGAAATCTGTGTGGGTGTCATTAGATCCAAATTATTTTCATTCGTCACTTAAATAACCTATACTGAGGATAATATTGTTGAGAACTTTAAGGAAAGAATATTCAAAGACTGAGCTGGAGAAATGTTACAGTGGCCCAAAAATGACAGGGTCCTGGTAACCTTTGTTGCTTTTGCTTCATTTAATTTGGTTTCTTAATAAAAGACTAGAGGCAGTTTAGGCCAGAAATAAAGTGCACTCTACCCAGCCCTGACCATTCCGCTGTTTACTTTGAGCATGACATTAACACCCAGTGTACATATGTTAAGAGCACTCTCAGAAAGTACAGCGTGTGGTTGAAACAAGGGATTTGTTCAAATTAGACTCTTAAATATCATGTAACATAAGTGGAAACAAATGTGGATGCCTCCGCCGTGTTATACTACCGAGGCTTTGCCAAAGTCCTGGGCTTCGAGACAGTTTGTGTCTTGACAACTACTGAGTAAAACTGAGGCAGAAAAAGACAGAGCTCAAGCTTTTTTCTTGCCCAAAGCTCTGTGTCACACTCCAAGCCTGTTTTATGAGACACCTAGGAGTGTTTAGAAAAGCCTGGCTCTCAGGCCTCCATATTACAGCCTGTGAGAGTGTGTAGGAGGGCCAAGTTATGCCTAATGTGCAATGTCTGTTGAGTCGGCTGTTATGCATGGTAATGAATGGTGGTCAGAGAGACAGTGTCCTGTATCAAAGAGCTGAACTAACATGCCTTTCTCACGGAGTCGGAGAAGTGGCCCTTTGTCACGGTGGACGCCTGCAATCGACTCCCAGCATCTCACAAAATATGCCCTATTGTTGGAGAAGGCCAACTCCGTTTACAACTCTGAACTGACAGCATTCCTGAAGTCAGCAACACCAACCCCTCCTCCTATAACTATCAAGAGTGACAGCAATGAATGACATTTACATTTACCCCTTGTCGTTGAGTATATCTAATTGTACTTACTTGAGAATTGATTTTAGGGTCTTTTTTTTCCCCACACAGATAGTCTTGAGTGTTTTACTCTATGTGACTTACATCTATTGTAGTGGAAATTTAATTTATGGCGACTTAGGAGACGTAAATAAGAGAAAATCAGGAAATGTCATCAGATCCAAATCATCAGAAGTCATCCATGAACCCGGTCTGTTTAGATTTTTATAATTCTGGAAACACAGTTGAGTATGTTGGTCAAGGTAAGATGGATTGGCACAACAGAAACCACCACTAACATGACTCTGAATTGTTGCGTTGATTCATTCTTTACTGGGGTTGTGTATTTTGTCATGTGGAACACCGTTTTTTATTATTATTTTTGAAGGACCTAATTTAGAGCCATTGTGTTTTTACAATGTATCGAAAATGATTACATGTAACAGCCATGGACTGGAAAAACAAAAACACCTCATATTTTCTGAGGGCATGTGCTGTTGTGTTGAAGCTCAGAGCTTGATTTTACTTCATTGATTTTTTTATTTAACTTTTATTTGACCGGAAAACCCTTGAGATAAAAAATCTCTTTTTCAAGAGTGTCTTGGCCAAGACAGGCAGCAACATAAGTTACAGAGAGACTGCTTAGAGCAAAAATACAGTGCTGTTAGCTCAGTCAGTTACTGGTACCAATAAGTGTGGCAAAGATGTGACAGCGAGATCTGACTTACTATATATATGTGTGTGTGTGTGTGTGTGTGTGTGTGTAATATTATATTTTTTTAGATTTTTTTTTTTTTTTTTTCAGACTTGTCAGTGGAGTAGCAACTGTTTCAGAGCCAGCATCTTGTGGTTATTGGAGAGATTCAGTCTTAACCTCTGTCTGAAATGGTTTCACTTTTGAGTTGTAGTTGCTGCTACTTGACAATAACATGTATCTCATAAGAGTCAAGTCAGATTTTGAATTAGTTATTTCAGCATAAATTACTACAACTTTCCATGTATCATTGATATTTTGGATGTTTCTCATTCGGTGAGGTCCCCCATGTCTCCTAATATGTCCTGAACCCTTGTAGAAGGGTAGACTGTTGGAGAAGACCTCTCTTTGGCAGCATCATTCAACACAGAAAACAATGGGTATGAGGGTGTTAAATTTAATTCATCCTCCCAGTCTGGAACATGTAGTGCTCAAGAAGAGACTTGGCTCATCTCTGTCTGCAATAAACCCTGAGAGAGAGCTGAGGGCTTCTTTCTCTGTGAAAATGGTGGCAGTGAAAATAGTGCCTGGGGAAAACAGGCGGTGGAGTCCATTTTAAAAGCCCTACCACCGCCACCCCATCCACCATCCACTCCACTTTTTACGGCATTGGTAGTGTTGGAATGTTTTTCATCAGAAGGGGGCTATTTACTCGGCTGCAGCCCCAGCATGAGTGTGTGTCTGTGAGTGAGAGAGAGAGAAGTAAGGCTCAGAAAAGCATTTATTTATAGGTATCTGAAAGCTGCGGGGCCCTGAAACTCTGGCATGTATTATGACGTACCTTTGAAAAAGCAAAAACAAAACCCTGTACAGCCAGATCCAGCTATTTTTATCACTTAGTTTAGCTCCCAATTGTACTCCATAAAAGCTACTTTACCACCCCACCCCCTTTGCCCACATTACCTTGTTAGTCCAAACTCTTCTTTTTAAGTGTGCTCAGAACCCATGCAGGTGTCCGATGAAAGCATATCTGCCAGGAATCTCTGTCTTGCATGACACTTCAAGACTTTGGAACGAACAACCCTTGCTTTCCGAGCCGCTGTGTTGTCTTGTGGTTAGGAATGAACAATACTTGTTTAGTGACCATACTTTAGTGCAGAAGTCCATAGGCCCTAGGTCCACATCTGTCATTGAATATTGTCTGAATTGGATCACTTCTGCTGGCGCTAACAACTCCAATGATGAAGTCAGCACCTCTCAACATCTCGCCCCTTAATGGAGTCTTCACTGCCTTTGTCCTTAACCATCCATTTCCATTAATTATTCAGGGGGAGAAAGGAAAACCGTTTGAGTGGGTAACACTGATCCAGTGTACTCAACCAATCTATGCAGTGTAAGTAATAAAATACCACGCACTCAGACGACACAATAAAAGAGATGGAGACAGAGGAGACGCTTGTTAAAAATGTAAGTAGACGGAAGCTACCCGAAGACAACAAAGGGAGGAGGAGGCGGCGCGGGAGTCAAAAGACACAGCAACGACATCTTAGTGTCTGGGTTAATCAGCAAAACAGGCCGATAGCAGCTGGTGTTTCACTGTATCCACCCGGTCCACGGAGGGCGCCTGTCTAAGCAGAGGCTGAGTCGATGTGATGTGCCCCTGGTGCAGCTGAGTGATGCTAATTGGGATTAGTGCCCATTGCGCTAAAGTGACACAAGACATTCTAGGGCCAGCCCTTCTAGATTCCACTTGCTGCCCTGTCAAACTCTGCCATATGTTTTCTTCTCACTCTCAGGGATCTGGAAAGATGCAGGGCGCCAAAAATAAAAGCCAAGGAAAAGAATAGTTTTTCTAAAACAAAAAGCAGAGGACAAAAAGACTGAGCTACCATGTCAGGGTACCAGTGCCGAGGCTGGAAAAGATCACATTGCACTTTTGAACTTTCAGTCTAAATAAGGCTAGCTTTCCTTGCCTGAAATGAAGAAAAGGAGCAGTTGGAAATCCATAAGTAATCCGGCAAAGATGAATCCACTACAGCTCTGCCACCAGACTCAGTTAGAGTTTCACTGACAAGAGGCTTTTGCACCCTGAGTTTGATAAACCCAGCCAGCCGGCCAGTGTGAGGAGAAGAGGTTGGAGAGATTATGTCTTTTTTTCCTTTGGATTTTGGAGGGGGGCTTTTCTGAGGTATTAGATCCATGAACTGGGAGTGCTGTATTGAATATTTTATCGACTGTCTGCTTGCCCCGTGCTGACCTGCCTGACATGCTAAGTTCCCGGCTCGCTGGAGACGCCACGTCGCTTCGCATCAGCTCAGCCAGCCGTGAGGCTCTCCTGCATTTCCTGTGAATAAACTCACACACAGTGGGGGAGGAAGAGAGGCCAGGACACAGGGGCACTGGGGCTGAGATGAGGATAAAACACACACACTCACATTCTTTCTCAGAAGAACAACACACACAACCTTGGCTACAGTATAAACTCCCTTGGTGAGAGCCTGATGAATCCTCTGGAAGCACCCAGTGAATTGAAACGACCTGAAATCTTTATTTTAATCACAACATCACTGTCCATAATATTTGCGGCACCACGGCTGGTAAGAGTTGGCTGTGGCCCTATTTAATTAGATTCTGTATGAACATGATGACTATAGCAATCCAACAAGTCATCATACCTAAATTACAAAATATTAATATAATTAGTTTGTCACTGGCTTCCAAAGTGACTCATTTTGGAAAACATTTAAAAAAAAAAAACATTTTCTGATATTATACACCAGCTGGCAGGACTGGCATTATGTATCAACTCCAGTGATTTTTTATTTTTTATAGTTTTAAACAATATTTTATCATGATGAGCCTTTATATCAAATTTCTTATGAGGAAGCTTGTTATAGCCACATTTGTGGTCATGGCAACCATATCATTACAGAATGATATGGTAATATGCATAAAAGCATGATGCTGTGTGTAATGTGGTCTTGTCTAGTAATGATATTGCAATCAAGGTTTGTCACTTTCTGTGGGCTTCCACTGTAGTCGTGAAGCACGCTGCACCAGTGCACTTTAAGTAAGAGTTGCCAATCAGGAGGGCCATCTTTTTCACATGCGATGTGAGTAACATTTGCACAACAATAACAGGTTGAGAGTGACACAGTCTAGTGTGCTTAGGGTGTTATGCTCTGAGGATGTGAGCAGACTCTCTCTCACCCCTCAACCCCCCCTGTCCCCATCCCTCTGTCTCTGGCTCATTACTGGCAGTGGGGCTTCCTAATGTGTTAAAACTCAGTGGGGTGGAAACGTCAGCCAACGGACTTTGGTCCCCCAACGGTCTTTATTTATTCATGCAAGCTCTGGCCTCTCCCCAGGACAGTGTAGCACTGACCCAGGAGGACAGCAGGGCCTAGAAAAAATGACCCTACATCAGGTCACTCAGCATTTTAGGCCAATGAGTCGACAGACGGCAGCGTCAGTGGAGCACTGTGCTTACTTCTCTTGATGATGAAAGTGTGCAACACTCCAGCCCTGTGTTTTATTTTCCTCCCTCATCAACTTCCTCTGTGTTTACCCTTTAGCATGTATTTATGTCCTTACTATCTCACAACTTGACAGAAAGACACATTAGCGCAGATAATATAGGAATAAAAATGAGAAAAGCCAGAGGCATCCAAATGTGATGTGATGAATGTGATGCTAAAGGACAGCAAAGCCTGCAAGAGTGACTGATTTCTTTTCCTAGACTGTATTTGTTTTTACATTAGGTTCATAGTAGAGGTTCATAACCTGTGTTCTAACCATTAAACCACAGGGGCACCCCAAATTGTAAAGTCCTTAAGTAGGAATGATGTAGTAACAAACTGCTGCTGAACAGTGACAACGGTGGTCACTGTGGCAATTACATGTAACTGCATATCGAATTTTCTTTTCAAGTCATTTACTTCAATGGCATCACCAATACATGACACTGCATTAGCCACCAGCTACTGGTCACACTAGACCCAGTAAGACTGTAGCAGCAAAACTTGAGTGTATTGAACTGATCAAGAGTATGTTCTATTGTATATAAATTCTACTTTTACCTCTTTCAAAAGCTACATTGACTTGCTTTGAATTGTGTTATATGATGTAATTTAGGCATTAAAATGTACAATTAGACATTTGCAGGAAATATCAGTTGTCAGCAGACTGTATCCAAAAATGGTAAAAATCTTTCACTGGTCAAACCGAGGCCTTACACCTTCTCTTGGTTTACTATTTAATCTGTGTTCCTTTCTTAATCCTTTCAAGTCTTCACCTTCTTACCTCACACTTTCCAAGCGATTCCTCTCCTCTGTTAACACTCATAGGCTTTCCTCCTATGTTATCCCCCCTGACTTCCTCAACCTTACCTCCCTCCCTCCTCTTTGCTCTCCCACACTGCTGGCCCTTCATAGTTGGCTGTCAGTTCTTTCCCGTACATTTGCAACCACAGAGAATGTGATTTACCAATCAGGGTGTTTTTTCTGCTTGGCAACATGACCATTTTGACAGTGTTGTGGCTAAGTTGTCTGAGTTTGGTTGTGTGTAGGAGGGAACTTGACTTCCACAAATCAGAGTTAAGCATGACTCAACTTTACACATCACTATGGAATAGGTTTAGAGCAATATGATAGTTTTTAGAGGCCTTCTGGATATCTGGATGTCTGTGGAATGAAACGACCAGTAGCTGGTATTTTACTTTGACTGTTTTATTACCACCAATCATATTTTTTTTCTCAAAAATATATACTTTTTTCAAAATGGACATAGTGTAAAACTGATGAAAATAAAGGTAATCAGTCTACCAATCAGTCAATGAATTTGTCACAAGAACTCATATGAATACAATATTCATTTAATGTCATGTTGGCTCCTTTAGCTCGTGCATTTATAACAGTGTAAAAATGCAAAATATATGTCTTTGGTGGTGGTGGGGTTTCTTAGACCCTGTTAATACCTCGTACGCGTGTCTTGGGTGTTATTCAACAGGAACCTCACTTTGAACAGCCACGCAAAATCCATCATATAGTGATGCTTTTTTTTAACTCAGGAAAATGTCTAAAATTAAGCCATATCTTTCTACCAAACACCTTAGTCATTCTTGCTTTTATTTCATCATGGCTAGATTATTGGAACTCCCTTTTCTCCATGTGCAATGAAAAGTCCCTCCTACAATTAATCCAAAATCCAGCTGCCAGGATTTCATCTTTAACTTATGTTTTGGGTACCAGAATCAGAGAGCACATCACAACTAACCTGTCTTCTTTGCATGTTAGTTTTACTGTTGATTTGAAAACGTAACTTACCACTTTTAAAGCCCAAAACAGTTTGGCCCTAAACTGTATTAACCCTCTATATTCTGTCACATACCCTGGGGTTTTCAGATGCTGCTATCCTGGTGGTTCTTAAATCTAGACTAAAAAAAAATGGTGACAGAGCACTTGCCATCAGAGACTCTGGAACAACCTCCCAGAGGAGATTTGGATGGCTGTCTATCTTACAAACTTAAATAGCATAAGTTCGCATACATTTTTTGTAGCTGACAGAAAGGGGCCCAGCAACTGAATTAGTAATTCCTACAATAGGTAAAGTCAGGTTTGTAGACTGTTTTTACATTTGAATTTGTTAACATCTGGCTTCACACTGCAGTGGTCAGACATGTGCAATCATCATAATAAACAGCAATCACTAGTTACGCTAAAGAATCTCCATTAGATAAATAGTGGATGAGACTGCCTGGCACTGACTGACACTGACTCAATGTAACCCTGCTTTAGACCACCAAAAAGAAATGAGGCTTCAAGATATTTTTATGTGGGTATAAATAATTAATTTCCTTCTTAACATCAGCTCTTTTCTTTTGTATTATCGCTATTCAGCATGTACATATAGTATGTAAAGTGTGTCACTAATCTACCTCATTGGTTATTTAAGTTATTGTATTTTTTATGCAGTTTCACCTTTGTCCTGGAAAAGAGAGCAGCAGTGTTAAGAAAACACATCTAAAAGGGAGAAAACCAAGGGGAATGTAACACTGGCAGAAATTACAATATATGTAAGAATGCTGTGCCTCTGCGAAGTATTTACACCTTATGATCAACCTAGTGATTATATTATAGGTAGAAAAGTATGTTTGAAAAATTAACAATTAATTAACAGTAAAAATTATTTATTAAAAATTCTTTATTTTGTTTGCCACTGATCACCTTCTTATATAGTTTTAAAATTATTTTAAATCTTCTTTTTTCAGTGAATGCAGGGTTGTTCCCTGAAACACAGATTCTAATGAACATAGTTTCCTAATTCACACTAGGAGCTCCCAGAAGAAGTCTCTTTTACACAGATAATTTGGGTACAGGAGCCCGGCTGAGGGGCAACCCAAAGGGAGTTATTGACACAGTTCACTTCCCCAGCCTAAATCTTTGCAGTCAGTCTAGGATGTGACCACTGACATGATGCAGACAAGCCTTTCTCTTCAAACCTGAAGCTTTTTTTTTTTTTTTTTTTTAAAAAAGCTGTTTTAATGCAGCACTGGCTTTTTGTTGTCTCCCAAGTGTGACATG
>JAPZEB010000024.1:2159289-2169779 GCA_029783705.1 Chaetodon striatus
GGCAATGAAAAAAACTGCTCCATGCAGTCCCATGGAAGTCCATGGACCCTCAGCTTCTACGGGCAAATGCATTGACCATAGACCATATAAAAAAACCGCCGCTACGGGAATGTATGAGAAGTTAACAACATTGAGTCAGTCGATTTGTGATAAGTAGCTGATTCTGAACTAACTCGTCCTCGAGATGAACGTGTTCTAACGCATTTGTAGTCAATGAAATGTTAACACAACTGCACATATTTGACCATTTAATTTTTGACATTTTAGGGGAGGCTGAGCTTCCCTTGCAGTCTTTGAGAAATCGCCTCTGCTCTAATCATATGAGGCCAACAGCAACATTTAACAAAGGTAATGTTACAAAAGTAAGCTCCATTACAACTCGTTAAGCCTATGGCATTTTACACTGTATAGATTAGCCTAGCGACTGGCAGCGATATCCCCTACTTATATGAAGCTAGGATAAGTCACATACAAGACTTAGAATGCTCTTTTACGGGGGATTTATTGCCTGCACAAATGATTGTTTCTTATCTGTGAAATTAAAGTAAATAAAAGCTTCATTTTCACTGAGGGAAATGGTTGTCAGTTTACAAAAATAAACAGGAGGTGTGTGTCACCACCACATGTAGTTACATTTTTAGGGAGGTGCATGTCAGGCTACAGCATTGATTTGATGCAGAAGGAAAAATCCTGCTTTACAGTCTCTCTCTACATATGATGTCCTGAGACTGAAGTTCCACAAGGTGATGTAAGGTGATGATACACAGGCAACATTTCATATTTCCTGACAGAAAAGAATGTATATGAGTGACAGGGCAATGAATAAAGGAGTTGGAGGAAGAGCTGGAGTGAAATGGATCACATAAAAGACTCTACCGCCATCTTGGTTGCATCTTGTAAGAAAAAAGGAATAAACATCACCAGCCACTTGCATGTTCGACAGTTGTATCACAGCTGTTACACCACCTCATCCCATCCCAACAAATACCATAACAGGAAATAGCTACTGGTTTGTGGTTGACTTTACAGTATAGCTTGCTGCAAAAGATTAATGTCATAGATAGATAGATAGATAGATAGATAGATATTACATTAAGTTAAGAAAACTTGTTAAGGAAGAACGAAGTTTCAGTGAAAACAGCTGTGAGATCAGATAATCAGATACATAACCACAGTTGATGCTCTCAACTGGCAAATTGTTTCATAGCTCATTCCCATAAGCCATGAATGCAAAATATGTACCCTTCCCCCTTCTGGATATGCACCTTCACCCCCCTGTCATGCTTCTCATTTGGGGCATCAGGCATCTCAACTGCAGTCCTGACCTTCCTCCTCAGAGTTTTATGAGGCAACCATTAACTCCCTGCTGGCCCTCCATGGCCTGCTGACCAGATTTACAGTACACATCACAGTTTGGTGTGTGTGTGTGTGTGTGTGTGTGTGTGTGTTTGATTGTTGTGTGGTGTGTTAAGAAAAGCCAAGACTGTGTTGATTATAATGAGGGTGGGTGCCAGTGGAATAAGGTGTTTGTATGTTGCCTGGTTCTCGCTTACCCTGTGACTCTGATCCTCTTTTAATCTGGAGCATTAGTGAGCTAGTGAGCTAATGGATCCAGCCACAGCAGTAACTGTGAGGGAAAAGATGTCCAGGAGGGGTGGAAGAATGCTACATTAAAATGGGTGGTAGTGTTGGGATGAATTAATAAGCCATTGAGCAAGCTTTCAAACAAGAAGCCATTGATGTATTCACTCTTCTGTCAGCAAAAGTGCTTTGATGTGTGAGTCGCACATTTATTAACCAAATAATCTCCATAAACATATATTCAGAATCTCCAGGCAACTGGACAACATTTTGGTATCAAAAGCAATCTGGTTTCCATTTGTAGTCCCAGTAGAATGGACCAGGCATGTTTCAGCAGCAGGTAAAGAGACTGTGTGGAGAGGTGGAATACTTTGCCCTAAGTGTAATCTTGGACCCAATTGCTTTTTGTCTTATGCTAATTTAGCTTCTTACTAGCTTTTTAAAAATATGTCTGCATTCATATGCATCTGTTTATAGAGATTAGACAAAATGACAGATGCATGGAAGAGAAGGCTAGGCTCTGATATCTGCTTGCTACACTGGATCTCCTAAAATGTTGGTCATTACCCCCAGAGGCATCATCATCATCAGATGAGAGCTGATGGGTTCCAAGATTATCAGCAACAGTTTGTGAAATTTGACTGATGTGAATTTCAAAATTCAGATCTTAAACTAATGAGTCATCATACAAGGTGTGGTCCTTTTTCTCTCACCCCCTGTTTACAGACCTTAAGAATGCAGATAGCATAAGATGCTCATCATTGTGAATTGATGCTGGCTGCTGAGGCTCAAAGACTCAAAAGGTGCAATCTGGGGAAGTTGAGAGGGTTTCAGCTTTGCAAAAGCACTCTGATGCACAGCTGTGGCAACCAATAGTGCATTGTTTTGTTCCCTTAGGAAATGGAAGCACTGGGACCAGTTTGAGTGCAGAAATGGGTGCTCAGTGCCAATCAACCTTGCCAGGCAAATGAGGTGTATTCTCTACTACTACAAGTCACCCATGGGTTTCTGAAGAGATTAGATCAATACTGGATTTGGTTCTAACCCTCACCACTATCTTGAGGCAACAAAATCTGTGTTTGGGTTAAGGTGAGAGAACCTTAATAGAGTTGACGTAAGAAAAGCAGTTGGCGACCAATATAACTGAAGAGGATGATTCCACAAACACTGGCACATAGACAGACATGGAAGTAGAAAAATAAACTGTCGAGCTGGATTTTTTTTTTCTTCTGTGAAAGAAAACAGCGATGGCTGACCTTTTTCCCTCTAAATGTGGGGTGGCATTCTTAGACAGAGGTGTCCATTTTGTGTCAGAAGCACTTGGGAGTAAGAGTCCCAGAATCCCAGAGTGCTACTTTATGTCTTAAGGCACAGAGCTAACACCTAGGCTCTTAGCTCTATAGCATCTCTCCCTCCTCCTTTCTCATCCTTTACCCAAGTGGCATAGCACTAGAAGAAAGGTGGGATCACAGCCTCAGATGTGTTGCTGGACCTGTCCACAGCCACAAAGTGTGTGTGTGTGTGTGCATGTGTCCCTTGTTGTCTGTCTTTGCTTTAATACATACACTGGCTTTTTTTTCTCTTTCTACTTAAAATTACTAATTGATGTCTTTTCATGCAGCCTGGTAAGACCGTCCTGATGATGTGAGGTAAACATTCTGTTATGCTCTCTGTATCAATCTGGACTCAGCGCTGTCCCAAGCACTTTGCAGAAATTAAAATCGGGGCCCATCAGGCATCCACACCGTAGTTAACAATGTAATCAGTCAATCAGGGACTGCGTTGTAGTTGATGTAAAATGCAGGCTGCAGCTTGCAGAACATTAATGGCGGCTCTCTAAGAAAAAAGCACTAACTCTAACGTTATTAGAGTAAACACAGCTATAAATAAGGTTATTGCAGAAATAATAATGAATGATAATAATAATAATGTCAATAACAACAATTAAACAACAACAAGAGTATGACCTCACAGAATTTCTCAGAGGAAAATATGTTTTCACCATTCTTCTGACTGAATTTGACAAAAGCTTGATTTATCAGCTGGCTCTGTTGGTGATGAGAAAGGTATTCCCAATTGGCTGAAGGAGCTTTTCTGTCAAGGCAAGTACCCAGCGGGGCCAGACTGATACAGAAAGAGAAACAAAATGTTGAGCTCACATTGTCAGGATGGTTTTACCAGGCTACTGTAGTGCAGCCTTCATTGTGCTGCAATAAAGTGGAACCCTACCCAACATGATCAGACTAAGCATAATTTGGACCCAGCCAGGCTGAGCCCCAAATCTGTTCTTGATGACTTAGAGTTTAGTAGACACATGAAGACTTCTAATTCAGTGAACTTGGTGTACTTAAACACTTGTCTGTTTAGATCAATATTTTTTGTCCTGATTAGTCCTATATTAAATGTGTTGTCAATCAAACTGCATCATAATCATCTTAGAGGTGCCCCACTGAAACAGCTTGCATGCATTCATTCATTTGTAATTTTTAAGATATACATGTTTAAATGTTTTGTTCTGCCATCCATTTTAATGTAATCACTCAATTTAATTGACAAACTGTTTGCAGTGACATAACTGCTCTTTCAGACTGTACTTATCCACGAAGTAGGACAGCAGTCTCATACTCTGGGAGGGTTTGATGTTGCAGTGTTTCAAACCTGAATTTGTTTGTCAATGTGTGTTTCCTTGAAAAATCCTGTCAGGTATTCTTGAAATGATCTCAAAGGAAAGAGTTCAGAAGTTCAGGGTCAGATGTTGGTCATGTCCAAAAGGCTCACACTCTCAGGCCTATGGCAAACACAGGCATTCAGCAGGGCTGGTTCACTGGTAAGCAGGGGCTGTAAAAACACTCTCATGCACCCTCTTGCAAACACACACGTAAGTTTGCACGCAAAGCTGAGAATGGCTTGCCGTGGAGCACTGCAGCATGGGCTAATGGCTTTCACAGGAGGAGTCACACTAAGGTAGCATGTCTTCTCCATTATGCTTTGCCTGCTACATAAGTGTCAAATCTGCATCTTTTTTCCTCTCCTTTATTTCACACCTCTTCTCTTCTGACAGTCAATATTGGCTACTCATATACTGTACATATACTTTACCGATCACATTTGTTTGTTTTTTTCCCCTTTTACCAACAAAAGAGGTTAAGGTACATTACATCAGTAGAATTAACCATAATAATAATAATAATAATAATAATAATAATAAAAACCATATGTCTACCACGTTTAAATTGCCAGAGCTGTGCTCAGGATAACTTTATTGAAGTCTTGAAATTATCATGTACAAGCCAAAATTACATATTATGTGCAATATAAAGCACATAGGAAAGTGTCTGATTAATATACAAATTTTTCTAACATCACAGGCTTATTTGAGTACTTCATACTGTACCACATCAACAAACTTTCCATTACATGAGTAAGTTTAAACAATCTTCATGTTTTACTTCTCTGCACACAGTTTCACTTGCTTTTTCCCCCTCTAACCTGAAATACACACCACATATTAGATTTACACCTACATTTACTATCAGTTGTTCCTCTGTTGACCTAGTAAAGAAAATCAGCTCTAGCATCTTTGCATTATCCACCAAATTATCCAAATGTCATATTTTGGAACTGACTGGCCCAAGAGAACTTGAACACTGTACCATGCTATGAAAACGAGACAGTTCTTTTCGCTGTTCACTTCAGAGTAGCAGCAGAGCAGTTCTGGATTCACAGAACTGGGACAAAGATGCTAATTTTTACAGAAGTGTTTTCCCTCAGTAGTAATCAGGTGAAAATCTTGTGGCCTGTAGTACGTCTTAGGGCCAAGTTCCTCCAAGAAGGGCTGTGTGATGTGGAAACACTCCTGGACCACCAGCTCTAATCAGATTGATGATGGTTTAAGACAAAGAGCCTTCTCTGAGTCAAAGCAGTGCCTGTCTGTGTGTGTGAGTGTTTCCGGGTCTGTGTGTCTGTATTGAAAGGGTCTGATGGCCTGGACAACTTTGATCCCGAAGCCTTGTCATGTTTATGGTGGTGTTGAGAGGGGTAATCCAGGCCAAAGCAACAGGTCACACACTATCAAAGCAATATGCCCATGTTAGGTTAGTATGTATGTGTATGCATGTATCCTTGCCTCTTGTACATGCTTGTGCTCACACACACTATAATTTATCAGAGTTTTTTCAGTAGTCTTCAAAAGGCTTTAAAAGCTTTTGAATATATTACAAACCTTCTTGTGGCATCTCCAGATTAGCCTTGTATGTAAAAAAATACTAGCCTAATCAAGAAAAGGGTGCTGTGGTCCTGTATTGTATTCTATAATTACACCTTATTACACATGTTACTTTTTCAGTGGCTGATTTTGACACATTAGTCTCAAAGTCTTAAAATGTGACTGTGTTGTCTTTGGGGGCACAGAATTGTCCCTAGCAATATTTGAGCAAACGTGTTTGCATTATCCTCTTCTAACAGATCTGTCCACAAAAATACAGGATGAACCATGGTTCATATTAATTCACTAAGGGACAGTGCATTTTATTTTTCAATACGTTACATGCCATACTACACCTGATCGCAAGTGTTTTCAGTTAGTTTTAGCATTATTAGTAGGAGCAGCCCACAACCACTTAAACTTTGTCTCATCCACAGAGAGTCCCAAACAGGGTTTCATGTCTGTTAGACAGTCTGAAGGAGATATTATCCTATTAGCAGAGCAATGGCGTAGGCTGATACACAGCAGACTATAAGGCAGTTTTTTTTTTCTTGAAACATTCTGACTTATTCTTTATTACATTTATATTGCCCTATTATAGCCTATTACATTCTATTCTATTTGTAATATTACTTTTTTCCTGAAGAGAAAATAGATATGTGGGATATGTTTTGAACATGCATACAGTTTTAAACATGAGCAGAAATCTTGCTGAAACACATATGAGTTATTAAAGTACTGAGGATTTCTGGGACCTGACATCATAACAGGCCTCCAATTAAAATATCAAAATGGCTTTCGGAAATAATAATTATCAATTATGCTAAATAATGTGCCTTAATTTACATTAAATCAAATCATGGGGCAACATTCATGAAAAGGTCAAAATGATAGCCAGTTAAAGATATCAGTTTTATAGAATATACTAAATTATCAATACAATCAATAAATAGTTAAATTAATAACTATAACCAAAGTCCCTATATTACTGGTAAAAGTTGAAGGATTTCAGAGTTCTTGACATAGCAGAGAATGACTATTCTATCATTCTTGTACAGCAGGTATGATTACAAATATATATATTCATAAAGAAAGCATTGCAACTCAACAAAAATTCTAAATGGTCACTATATACAAGCACAGGTGTGTATATGTGTAGAGAGAGAAAGAGAGAAAGACAAAAGGTGTGTATGTGTGAAACAAAGGCCGTCTGGCATATGGTTGACAACAGAAAACTACAAGATTGCCGAATCAAAGATGGCTTAAGACCGGGAGAGGTTTTGCCTGACCATGTGGTCAAGACAAATGTAATGAAGCAGAAACATTGACTCTCCTCTTTAGGTGTAGCTATGTTGAAAGCCAATTTATGAGTGAGCATATGTGTATGTGATATGCGCTGCAAAAGGGTCTGGGTTAGTACAGAGGATGTTTAGTTGCATGCAAGACTCTGTCTGTGAAAGCATTAGCAAACTAACATCTCTTAGCTTTAACCTACCTAACCTAACTGTCCATTAAATCACAACTGACAAAGTTGACAGTCTTGCTTAGCTTGTACAACTGTAATAATGCTATGCCCAGTCGCTAAGTGTCCTTGCAGAGTTAGACGTTGGGGAGCTAACTCAACTTGGTTGTCCTTGTTGCTGGAAAGTTAGTTGCAAACCTTGTGTTTGGCACACTAAGTTATCTGGTCTTCAGGTTCTGTGTCTGCTGGAAGCAGGCCACATTCAGAGCAAAACAGCTCCTGCTGTGAGCATGCAGAGGTGTTAGATAGCAGTAGGTTTTAAAATGGCTTAGACTCTTGTCTCTTAGCTGAAATTTGCAACTGACTCACAGAGTATTTCACCACAGCCACATTATCATAACACAAACCCCTTTTCTACTGCCTCGTCAAGGCAGGCATTTCATGCCGCTTTGCTGCCTCACTGCTCTGTATAAAAGGTACGATCGCAGTATGGGGGAACAGAGTGGTCTTGCTTTTAAGCCAGCATTGGAGATGGTAAAAGAGATAGCCCAAAACAATGTCTGCATAACAGGCACAGACAATGGGATGGGATCATGGGTGACACAGGTGTGATGTTTTGGCATTGTGTTATGCATGCGTGCCACTGCAGGAAATTTAAAAAGTAGCCGAAAGCATTTAGCAGCTAACTGAAAGAAGAACAACAGTGGCTGACAATGAAAACAATGAGGTCCAGGAGCTCCCTACCCTACGAGCAAAGGATGAGATCAGCCACCAGATAACAGAGGCAGTAAATGATTGTTATTGTCAAGTCATGCCATTGTTATTATTTAGAAAATGCTGCTGATGCACGTTATATGTCACACTAGAGGCTGACACTTGTGTTACAGATTACACCTGTCATGCATCTTTTCCATGATGTTGGCATACTGTCTGAATTCACATACCTGAGCGGCATGATGCCGCCATTGTTAGATTCTGTGTAAAAATTCAAAGGCAGCATAAAAACGGACTTTGTAGCAGCTCTATAGCGCCACCTTTGTGTAAAAATGGTTAATGCAACTACCTGGCCTCAACACAGCCAACCCACCCCCTTTTAATCTTCAGTGATCCAAACTTTACATAAAAGTTTGCCTACTAAAAGCATTCCCTTCCTACCAGACACAGTGTGACACCTTAAACACCTTCAGTGAGCAGTTTAAGTATAGAAAGCTGTACTGTACACAGTGTTGGCTGAAGGAGGTAATAAGCTTACATGTCAGGCCCATTGGTTACCTTCTTCTTGTCAAACAAAGAGCGATTCTCCTGCCTTTTAACAGGGAGGAAGGAGTGCTGTGTGCTATACACAACCACTAAGCAGAAAAAGGGACAGGATAAGTTGTTGGTATGAGATTGAGGAATGTGTGTGTTTGTTACTGTCTCTCAAGTACAATGAGTCTACACGTGTGCCTGTGTGTGTGTATTCAGTCGAGGGTGAGCAGCCACACATGGCGCCAAAGCCTCCTTATTCTTGAATTCCTGGTAAAGATGCTTATTTGAGACCCTCTTCACATGTGTGTGTGTGTGTGTGTGTGTGTGTGTGTGTGTGTGTGTGTGTGTTGTGTGTGTTCATTCTGAGTGAAGTGACTTAAGATGGCCTTTAGCCTGGAGCAGTCTTTCTTCCTTCTCTCACTCTTGAGTGGCCACACACTAAGAGGCCAGATTCACTCTTAACAGCAGAGGGAAAGACAAGGACACGAGTAAAGACCAAGAGCCCTCTTCTTTTACATTATTACATTGATAACAGTAATTACATACATTAGCTCACTTTCCATACAAGTTGCTACAGTTAGCAGTTTAAGCATTTTGCTTTGTCAAACTGCTGTCATTTATCCAACATAACATGAAACCATATTTGAAGGACTTCAGGCCCTGTGTCACAGTGCTTTTATCAGGGCCAGTGGTTGTTATTGAAACCACACCCTTTGTTTGTGGTTCTAAAGAGCCATCCGTGTGACAGGAAGGATTATTGAAATATGCTGCTGCAGATCAGTCATTTCACTCATTAATGTCAGAATTCACCTCAAATACATCAATAGAAATCCAAATAGAGTTCAGATAGATGTGAATACACTGAGATATAACATGTTAAATGTTTAAAATGAGACAGTCACTCATGTATATGACGATTTAACTGTCATGTGATGACTTCATGTCATCAGGGCAGAAGTTCTAATGTCCAGCATGTCTCCATCTGCTGCAGACACACACACACACACACACACACACTTCCCTCTGATGTGCCATTGTCAGTTGATTGTCATCTGTCAATGTCAGTTTAAATCCTACATGTTGTAGTATATAGATGTATACTGTACATGCGCAGACTGTGTTTACATGCACAGAGTGTGTAGAATCATCCTGTATATTTGTATCCATTCATTATGTATTTATTTGCACTACTTGTACATGGACATTTTATTTTTATTATGATTGTCATATCATATTTTCATATGTCATATCTTCATCTGTGCTTTTTATGGATATTTATATAAAAGTAGTACACATAATAGTACTGTCTATTCTTTACCTTCATTTGTCTACAGGGTACAAAATTAGCACCGTCCACTAGCCAAATGCTGGTAATGTAAAATAAAAATAAAACAGGGTTAAATGGCAGGTAAATGACAACATATGACCAGCCACTGAACAGATCTGTCGGTAAATTTCTAACGTTCAGCAGCCATTTGGCTGGTGGACAAAATGAATTTTGCAGGCTGTCTGTCCATCTTTGCCATCCCTGTTCCTGTTTGTTGTCTGTATTAGTAAGTTCATGAGAGCAAAGCAAGGAAACCAAGTCAGATTCCTTGTATGCGTAGACATACTTGGGCACTAAAGGTGATTCTGATTCTGATGAATGTGTAAGTGTATCATGACATTATAAACTAGCTAACTACTACTTTACATACAGTTCACACTGTTGTTAATATGCACATGTGGTGAGGGTGATCTTGATAGTGTCCGGTCAGTGGCACTGTGGCAAAGAGTAAAAAGAGGAAGAAGAGCCTCCTTTTGTCTCTGTCTTTCTCCTATTGGCTGAAGAGTCTGGAAATGAAATGCGATCCTCAGAGTGAAACATCAAACAGCTAGCAGCTGCTGGGTTGTCAGGTCACCGATCGGTCAGAGGATGGACCACGGCCTTTTGTGAGTGCGTGTGTGTGTGTGTGTGTGTGTGTGTGTGTGCGTGTGTCTGTGGCTGCATGCACG
>JAPZEB010000024.1:2293253-2303844 GCA_029783705.1 Chaetodon striatus
TCTCTCTCTCTCTCTCTCTCTCTCTCTCTCTCTCTGTCTGTCTCTCTCTCTCTCTGTCTCTCTCGCTCTCTCTCTGTGTGTGTGTGTGTGTGTGTGTGTGTGTGTGTGTGTGTGTGTGTGTGTGTGTGTGTGTGTGTGTTGACTAGTTGACCGCCTTGTTCTCAGCGTAGGCTAGCCATTTGCAAGGGGATGAGGAAACATTCTGCTATTCCTTCAAGTGAGAACTGATATGTTTCATTTAGCGGAGTGAACTAGAGGAGCTGAAGGAGAAAGTGGAGGAGATGAAGGAGGAGGAGAGGGGCTGCATAGGAGGAGGATGCGGGAAAAGAAGGAAAAGAAAAAAGGAGAAGGAGGAGGAAAAGAAAAAAAAGAAGGAGGAGAGGGCCGCTGGTCGCCGGCTTTCCATGTGACAAGGGGAAATATGAGGGACTTTGACAGGTCTTAAACGGTCTGGCGCCAAGGCCTCAGTCTAGCCGCTAAATATAGCCGGAGAGATGATGCGGGGAGATGGGAGGAGAAGATGGAGAGATAAAAGGAAGAATAGAACAATGTCGAAGGGAGGAAGAAAATAACAATACTCGATTATAGACGAATATGGCGCAAAACGGTCCCGTTATGTTGTAATTAGAGCGTCTTTGGCGCGTATCGCTGACACAGGAGCCAAAGCACCGGGACAGAAGACGCTTTTTACGCACATTTTCACATCTGCAGTTGTATTGTATTGTATTGTGCCGGCGGATCAATGACATAATAAAGCTTTATTCAACTTCCTATGGAAAGCGTTATGTAAGCATTTAATTCACTTTAACTGTAATCTCACAGGGTGACAAATATCTCAAATCAAAGCTGCCAAACCTCCTTATTATTACTTTTTTCTGGGTATACAATACATATTTTATCAGCATCATAAATTATCTGAGCTACTTATGTAGGGGCAAATGAGGGACAACTTCTGAATAAACTCCTGTTGTGAATATGTTTCCACGTTTCATTTTCCGCATTTTTGCAAGATCTTTTACCCTTTATGATGAATGCTTCCCCACTACATTCCCAACTGCCACACAGGACACACACACACAATCCCAAAGAACAAGTCTAAGGAGCAAATGTACTGTCTGTTTTCATTAATCCCCAACACAGAGAATATGTTAATCTAGGACAGTGCCCAGATCTACCAGCAGCTCGGAGCAGTCCTCCCTCGACTTAATGACTTTTAAATCGCGCGTAATGGAGATTTCTGTACCGTTGACGGCATAGAACAAATAAATGGTGACTAATTTGCACAAGCGTTGTTGATACAATTATCCAGTTGAGTATTCCGGCAGAAAAACCGTTATCCACCTCCATATGTTGCTAATCTTTTTTCTCCTCAGCAAAGCCCCATGCATGCAGTTTCGAAACTCAGACAAACTGCCTCCGCTCCATCTCTGTCATTTTATTAATGAGAAGGTCCAGCATTCCAAACAAGTCTACTGTGCGGCCAAATTATAACAGATACACACCACAATACACGTCTTAAGAAAACTTTGAGGTATGTGCAAGACATGCTTGATGATTTTACATTCTTGATGCTCTCTGTCATTTACTTTCCAGCTGACTAAAATGACTGTTGTTGGTGCCTCCACTGTGTCAAACAGTTGATGCTCCAGGGACCTGTGTCTGATCTGATGTGTTTCTTGGGCTTGTAGAAACTGTTAAAGCTTTATGCAGGTGTAGTGCGCTCTGTTGTGCTAGAGCTGCTCATGTCTGGCCTTCTAGCTCTTTGCTCATGGCTGTATCAATCTGACGGAAGCCGAGCAACAAGTGTGTAACACAGCTGAGATGTACAAACATCTTATTCTCCTAAATTACATAACATGGTGTATCTGATCCACAAGTACAGATGCTGAAACATTTTGGGGTTACATTTTTAGGTCGCATTTCAGCATAAAATACTGTCTTGTTTGCACCTTTGTCTCTTAATTAGATCATTTAACAGTCATATAACGAACGAAAGGAATTGAGTGATTTAATGTTTTAACAATTATAGTTTATAAATATTATTCAAGACATTTTTATGGCCAGTAAGAGTTTTGTGTGCCTGCTACCGGAAGCCGCAGACATGCTGCGATGTTCCAGGGGTAGATAGGAAATGCGCAGTTGTCTCTAACAGTCTTATTCAGAAGGATTATCACTTTTTGTTTCAGTTTGTGTCGAGGTGCCGCCCGTGGCCTATGACATGGTCCTTCCTGCCCGGAGAGAGAGCAGCTGTTTAAGAAAAAAAAAAATCACATCTGACACCGACCGAGGCAGAAAAGTGGAGCGGAGCCGCAGATGAGGCTTCTGATGGGGCCGGAGGGGCTCCCACATGCACGACTCCAGGGTAAATATAAAGAGACAAGAGGTTGCTCTTATTGTGGCGCATCAGCCGACTGGCGCCGAGCGGCTCTTTAACAAACCGAGTCCAAGTTAATCAAGAGCTGCGGCGCTGGATTTTTCTAAAGGAGCTCAGCAGAGCGGAGTGCGGGGAGGGGTGGGGGGCCATGGCTGTCCCTCACTGTCCTTGGTTTGACTAAATACAACCTGTCGGAGATTACACGCTACCACGGCCTGCCCTCGGCTCTGAGACTGAGCTCTAAATCATTTCATCGCTGTGACTGTTTGATGTGGAAATACAAAAAATCACCACGACATAAAACAGCAGTGTAACAACAGAAATGACACAGCTGCACTGACAATAATTATATTTATTCTAATTAAAAATAAAAATCTAAATGTGCCCTAGAGCCTTACAGAAATGAAACTTTATTTGCGTTCAAACAAAGAAGAGTTTGTATCGAAGTGAGCACTCACCGCTTTCCTTCTCCCTGATTTTTCTCTCAAAAATCACTCATCATCATTCATCTGGTTTCCTCTTTTCCTCCACGCAGCATCTGGGTTTGTCTTTTCCAGCCTTGTCTCTTTATTATGCTGCTGCCGCTGCGGCTGTTGCTGCCTTCCCGTCAGCTCGATCAGGAAAATGCAGAAATAAATGACTCGCCTGAGACACCCGGGGCTGTATGAGGCTGAAGTCAGTATACGCGAATAGCCTGGGCTAGTGTGAAGCAAATCCAGCCTAAGCGTCAAAACAGCCGATAACATGGAATAATTACAAGTCTGTTATTATAGAGAACGACCGAGAGAGCAGCAGCTCTTTGAAATAAATCTCTTCGGAATGCAGAGCATGAGCTGCGAGTCATGGATTTACTGTTGTGAGTTGGTCTAAAAGACAGTGGTAAACGTGGAGAACTGGAGCGGTTCCTGAGTATTAAGGTGAGTATTAAGACAGTGAGTCTGTGGACAGGTTGGTTTCTCCGGAGGCAACATTGTGGAAACGCAAGCCGAGAGAGGTGATGCCTCCACCGGCAAAGAACTGAGGGCTGACCCGGTGTTTGGCTTGGAAATGGGGGTGGGATTTCCCGATCTTTCCTGTCATTGGTTAATATTTTATTCTGTTGACATGTTTTCTTACTGCTAATGCTTCCGACACCTTCTTGCCCCCCTCCCCTCCTCTCGTGGAGTCTGGCCGGAGCTGTCAGAACCACGCCTATAGGGGCCCACAATTGGTCCAGAAAGCGTAAAATCAGCAATCAAAGGGGCTTGGTTCATTAGTGTTGGGTATGGAGGCAGGAAGGACATGTGAGATAGTCACAGATCTGCAGTGAGCGGGGCCACATCTCTCCAGTCAGTGTGGGATGACTGAAGAAGAGAAGCAGCTTATTTCCCTGAGAGGCACACAGCGCAGCCTGGCTCTGCCTTTACATCGCCGCTTTCACTGAAGGACTCGGCGGAGGAACCAAAGGAAAGCACATCAGCAGCTACTCTGGGCCAATTTTTTCAGCCTCTGTGTTTGACAAGGCGCTGTACTATTCTGTACAGCTTTACAGAAATTAACTGCCCGCAAAGCGCGGATCCACTGCTCTGGGTAAAACCACTAAAAATATCCATTATTTCACTTCGGTTTTTGTGGATGCACCGATGAGAGATCCAGTTTTCACAGGGACCGCAATGGCTTATCACCCTTTCCACGCACACCGGCCGACCGACTTCCCCATGTCCGCCTTTCTAGCGGCTGCGCAGCCGTCCTTCTTCCCGGCGCTCAGCCTGCCTCCCGGGGCGCTCACCAAGCCCATTCCAGACCACGGCCTGGCCGGGGCTGCGGAGGCTGGGCTCCACCCGGCCCTCAGCCACCATCAGGCGGCTCACCTCCGCAGCATGAAGAGCCTTGAGCCCGAGGAGGAAGTGGACGACGACCCCAAAGTTACACTGGAAGCCAAGGATCTTTGGGACCAGTTTCATAAACTCGGGACGGAGATGGTTATTACCAAGTCCGGAAGGTAAGAATTTCTAACAACCGGTGATACATTATTTCCATTAAAACTTGCAGTTTGCTTCTGCATATGCAGACAAAGAGCTACAGCTGAAAAGTTTAGAGCAGCTAAAAGCCATTTTACTCGCGATCTCAAATGGCGTGCGTCAGGCCTTTTCTACTTCTTTTTCACCAATAATAAAAATAAAGGTCAAAAACCTACAAAATACTGCCCAAAACATAATGTATACCTCACGTTATACACTAAATATATTGTGTTTAAAATACAGCTCCAGTCTAATCACTGTGTATGCATTTGGGAGTTAAACTGGTTTCATTTATCAAGGTAAATAAATACATAAAAAGTCAATTAATTGGTGAAGTATTTATGATATATTTCCAGAATGATCAAAGCACATATTTTGGATATTTTTGAGAAAAAGTCACCTGAGCTTCAGTCGGGTTTGATCTTCATAAACTGCTTTCTGTTGAGGCAGCAGCGCTTCTTGGTTTTATAAACAGGCTGTCACTTCAAAAAGCAGGGACATGAAGTGTTGTAGTCATAAATATACTGCTCAGCTTTGTAGAGTAGGGCTTGGACAACACACACATACACACACAGGCGGACAGACACACACATACACACGCGCGCGCACACACACACACACACTGTGGCTATGCTGGCGCCTAATGGCGTGCAACACTGGAGAATAATATCTGACAATTACAAAATTTCTTCGCGTCAGAGCGGCGTGTTTTCTGCGTCCGCGTCGCCTTCAGTGGCTCTTCAGTCAGATTTATTAAGTCTTCTATCATCATCTGATGTTGTATTTTGGCTGAATCACGGCGTGCTGACTCCCCGCCTGTTTTTCTTTGCAGGAGGATGTTCCCTCCGTTCAAAGTGCGAATAAACGGACTCGATAAAAAAGCCAAATACATCCTACTGATGGACATCGTGGCGGCGGACGACTGCCGCTACAAGTTCCACAACTCACGCTGGATGGTTGCGGGCAAGGCCGACCCAGAGATGCCCAAGAGGATGTATATCCACCCGGACAGCCCGGCCACCGGTGAGCAGTGGATGGCCAAGCCTGTTGCTTTCCACAAACTCAAGCTGACCAACAACATCTCAGACAAACACGGATTTGTAAGTACTGAGGGTTTTTTCTCGCCTGAGTAGAGATATTTTTCATATATCCATGCTGCATGCTGTTGGAACAGACGTGGTAGAGTGTGTTTAAGTGTTTTTATGATCAGATGAAATTTTTATGAAGCATATGGGTTGTTGCAGCAAAATACCAAGAACAAACAGCCAGGAACAAGGGGAAATAAATATGAACATAGCGTGAACCGAATCCAAATAACTGTAGGGAAATTATATGATAAATAAAAGTGAGCAGAGCTAAAAACGTTTTGAGACAACGAAATCGATTGATATTTTAATGCGTAGCAAAATAATCTCAGAGAGTATGTGCGTTTAAAGATGTGTAATTTTTTTGTTGAATGCCTTTACGTCCAAAGCTGTTGACACTTTGTCGCCACTTGACTTCTTCCTGCCGCGGACATACACAGAGCTTATGTTTGTAGCTCTCCAGAATACTATCAGCCTGCATTTTCTCTCCTGCATCCATAAATCCAAAACCACGCAACAGCTCAGGGCCTAGACCACGGCTGCATCCCCCTCTGGTCCTCTTTATTCTGCATTTTAACCGGAGTTGTATTGGTAATAAAAAAATAAAAAAAATACATTTTATCTGAGATGAGTGTTTGCGAGGCTGGGGGATTAGTGGTGTATCATCAAATCGGGTCAAAGAGAAACGACTTGAAATGAGCGTGAATGCCCAAGCCGACTGACGTGTGTGGTATCCCTTCCACCCTGTAACCCTATAGTATAGTATAGTATAGTATAGTATAGTATAGTATAGTATAGTATAGTGGTCCATGTGTTGTTATTTTTGTATTACATTAGGCCTGTAGTGCTTTAAAGTATGACTTGGAAGCTCGAGTGTCTTCGTGCGTTTGGAATATGACTTGCTTCACCGTGTATTTAAAATGATTTTACCAGCTTGAATAGAAATAATCGGGTAAGGAGAAAGTTCATCCGCCTGGCATATAAAGTGAACTTTCGACTGGAAAAAAAAAACATTTACATGTCAGTCAGAAAAATTTGCACTCGGTTACAGGCAGCATTTCTATTCATGTACGGGTCTTATTTACACATGTATATGCTTAATGTTAGAATTGTATTAAATTCTATTAATCAACACTTAATCCGAATCGATTGCCGTCTTTGTTTATTTATTTTATTTTAGTTTTTATTTTAAATACACCTTGTATTTGATGTAAAAATGCATGTTAAGTGTGTAGTGCTCTGTAAGTTAGAACAGACAGGCCCCCGAGCTATAATTTCAAGATGACGGTCGGCAGAGTGACTGTAGTGTTTGTGGTATTTTTGAATGAATGAGAGAGGAAAATTGTAACGTCTTGTCCGATACAAACTGGATCAAATCACATTGTTGCTGTGACTCGGAGGCCTCATGACAACATGTGTGGCCTGGTCAGGATTTTCCCTTTGCCCCGCGCTAATTACAGACAAGTCTGTTCACACAGTACTTGTAACAGCATCAACAACAATCGGCGTCAACATTTTCTGTCTGGTGTTGTGTTTTAATGTGGAGAAAACATCAAAGGGGAACACGAGAGCTGTTGTATTTACTCCAGAGCTGTGTGTTTGTGTGTGTTGGTCCAGACCATCCTCAACTCCATGCACAAGTACCAGCCCAGGTTCCACATAGTGCGGGCCAACGACATCCTGAAACTCCCCTACAGCACCTTCAGGACCTACGTCTTCCCGGAGACCGAGTTCGTGGCCGTGACAGCGTATCAGAACGACAAGGTGAGTCACTGTTCACACTCAACCAACTGCCTCTAATATGGCTGCTATACTTTGCATAATAAATGTCCTACATACGTCCCCTCCCCCCACCAGCAGCCCCTGAAGACTTAATCTGATTTTGTAGGTCGCCTAATTTCCCTGCAGAGGACTCCCATGTGATTTTTTTTTATTGCTGTTTTGCCTGGACTCTGGGTGTAGCAGATATGAATTCAAATCTGCAGCCAAAATGTTGTGTTGTGTGTGTGTTATCCGCTATTCATCGGCTATGAATGGGCTATTACTTTGACCAACTTAATAATTAGGCGTATAAATGTGGAGAGTGTGTTGTGTGGCAGAAACGTGCTCTTTTATTTATTTATTTATTTATTTATTTATTTATTCATCTATTGTCTTCTCAAAAAAAATACAGTAGCAGCTTTTGGATTTTTACTTTTTTTTAAATTTGTTTTTCTGTAACTCAATTTATGTCCGGCAAATTGATTTATTGTGTGTGTATATACTTGATGTCATTATTAGCTCCTTTGCTGAGTCTTTATTCTCCTCCATGAAGCTAATTGGAGCTTGTGTCCAGGGGGTCGGGGTGGGGAGGGGGCTTCTTGTTGTAAAAGTTAATGGCAACGAGTCACCATCGATTAGAGGGCATTTAAAAGGCTGGTCACCCTGCAGCCACAGTGGACAGATGCTCAAATGACAAACGCCCAAAGCGTATTCTTCAAGGGCCCCAGGGCCCCCGAGAGCGTGGAGTCTCTTGTAGGAGCCATGGCGGCTTCGTGCCCCTACGTGGAGCCGCACCGGCCTCCTCCACATCAGGACAGTAGTGATCCAAACCGCATTATTAATTATTGATATGATAGTCATCTGTTCAAGTATTGTTCCCTCTGCCTTTTTTTCTGGGGGAACGGAAGCTTGTGGCCCCATAGAGAAATACTTCGTGAAAGAATTCCTCTCCAGGGGCCTATGAGAATAATGCCCCATCATTACGCTTTTATTAATAATGCAAATCAGAAGCCTACCGTGGCTCCTGTCCAACACGCTGTTTTCCGTGTGTGTTAATCCAAACACGTTCTTGTCTCTAATATGGGCCATGTGATGACAATGGGCTGTAGCAGTGTGTGCTTTCTGTTGTCATTCTCTGACATGCATTCTTACTCTGTATTTTCTGTCAGATTACGCAGCTGAAGATTGACAACAACCCCTTTGCCAAAGGATTCAGGGACACGGGAAACGGAAGGAGAGAGAAAAGGTATCCAGCTGCCGTCTAACACCTGTGTGTAGGCCTGTTTGTGTGTCCACCATCTTTTTGTTCTGCAAGGTCATGGTGTCAAAGCGTGAAAATATCCCAAAATACCAATGATTATTATTATTGTTGCTGTTGTTGTTGTTGTTGTTATTATTGTTATTAATGTTAATAATAATGATGATGACAGGAAACAGCTGACCATGCCGTCACTGCGGATGTATGAGGACCAGTGCAAGGCGGACCGGGAAGGCGCGGACTCAGACGCCTCTTCCAGCGAGCCACCGACAGGCAGGGACACTGTTCACTCCCCGTTGGAAGCCGATACCAGCCCGCTGAGGTTCAGCAGGCCCAGCCGAGGTGAGGAAGCCTTTTTGGTTATTTTCATTCGTTTATAACCTTTAAAAGCTAGGATGTGTTGTTGTTAAACTTTACAATTTCAATGTAATCGTTTAAATTGTGTTAAATTGTCAAAAATGACTGTTACTTGGTGGAGGAAAATAATCAGCAACGTGAGGCAAAACTGTTATCGTCGTACAGAAACATAATTTTTCTTTTATATATAGCCTATCAATTTACACTGGCCCGTGTGGTTGCACGAATTTAAGTTCATTCTCCTACACCCATAACGATAGTATAATCTTTAAAATGTGTCACAGTAAACTGCTGGGCGGTAATGTCACGCGTAGACTTGTATTGGTTTATGTATTCTACACCTGTCAACCAATCTAAGTGGCCATCCCATTGTACCAGCTTTATTTTATGAAATTTCGATTGCCGAAATAATTTAGTCTACAACACGTTTGTGATGCAGGGACAGGCGGCGTTTCGCAAATAACATGAGCTTTGGTTAGAATGCGCTAATTTATTGCCATTTAAATGTAAATGTTTTAATAGAGAATATGCATTGTGTAAAACACGTGCTGAGGTGTCAACATTTGAGTTCCATTTCTTTTTGAAAGGAAATGTCTTACATTTTGGTTTTGGTTTTTATTTAGTCTCATCCTGTTGTCTTACTTCCCTTAAGCTTTGCAAAATGTGACACATAGCACAGAGGCTTTTGTATGTTGCTCTAAAAACTCAAATATCAGTGTGTTAGGTTGAAATGACTGGGGATGGGATGGGATGAATGGTTAGGTACTCCGCTTACACCTCTTGTTCCTGTGATTCCTGTGTTGTAGATGAAAAAACGTGCACTGACAGCGAGCAGGAGCTGGAGCATCACGACGAGCGCTGCACTGGCTCCAGCAGCCCGGGACATGAACCTGTGTCCCCCTACAGCTCCAGGTGTGAGGAGCGCATGAGGGACAGGGCTAGTACAGAAAAGAAGGACGACTCCTTATTCAGTATGAGGAACCTTGAGAAGGACAAAGCGGAGAGCAGGCACAGGAAAGACACCACGGACGCGTTGACAAAGGACTCAGAGGCCGGAGGCATTAGTGCCACTAAAGAGGCCTTCTCCCCTCTCATGGTCCAAACCGAGAGCCCCTCACACTTTAGCCCAGGCCACTTACAAAGCCTGGCTCTGTCTGGCCTGCACAGTCAGCAGTTCTTTAACCCTCTAAGCGCCGGATCACCACTGTTGTTTCACCCTGGGCAGTTTGCCATGGCCCCTGGAGCCTTTTCTGCTATGGGCATGGGACATTTACTGGCCTCTGTATCCGGAGCGAGTGGTTTGGAGAACGGCAGCCTCTCCACACAGGGCACAGGAGGAACCCCCAACCCATTCCCCTTCCATCTGTCCCAGCACATGCTCGCCTCTCAGGTAAGAAAGGTCATCCAGTCAGAAAATGATTCTGTTTGTTGTATACCTGTAGCACTGACTAGCACGACCGGAAAGTTGGAGCTTTGGGTTGAGTTTTACCTTTGTAGGACCATAACTGTTTATGTAAACCCCGAATTTTCAGAGCTGTTTTATTTATTTATTTATAAGCATGATCAGTGACGCAACCTTTTTATTTATTCGCTACATACAACAAAAATATTTGCATTAACATATGGGAATTACGCAGTCATCAAAGTAGTGTAGTACCGTTATGGGATTTTTACACTCAAAAACGAGAAAATGGTTGTTGCTTTTACTCTCAAACTTTCAAAAACCTGTTATAAATTATCAGAAGATAATCAGCTG
>JAPZEB010000024.1:2322797-2340327 GCA_029783705.1 Chaetodon striatus
AATTGTTGCTTGACTGAAGTACACACATCTCTCTCTTTTTCCACACACACAGTCATTCATTCACACAGCCACAGACACACCGTCAGTCACACACACACACACACACACACACACACAATCTTGAAAAGCTGAATTTGAGATAGTTCACTCATTAATAATGCAAAGACTTCAATTTATTTTTGTTTACAATGTTGGACAGAAGGCTATGTAAGTTTAACATAGAAAAGAAAAGCACATCAGCGTCCAGCTGAGATAGAGCAGTATCTTAACCAGCTGTCTGGCTCTGTGTTCTACCAGATTCATGTGCACTTTCAGTGTCTAAAACATTCACTATATTCACTTTATGATGTCAGATATAAGATGTGAGGTACTGTATTGTTAATCAACTGCAGTGATTTGCACTAAAGCTGCTGCACCTCTAGTGCAATTCTTTATGTAGTTAATGTTGAGTTGGTTCATCTAAATTAATCAAACCTCTAGTCTGGAGTTTTTTGGGTTTTTGAGGTTGTTCATGATTTCTTACATTGAGCTCCCTGAGACACCTGGCTGCCAAGCAGTGTGGCTTGTCTCATGAATGGTCTCATTTTGGTATGTTCATGTGTGTCTTTAGTCTGCTGGCTATGTTGATTTTTACCCAGCACACTTCGTGCATCCAACCTCAGAAGCAGTATTGCACACATTTTTGTACTTAGGGCTGCTACCTTGTGGGCTGTTGTATTTGATTTGTGGATGGCTGTTCATCTGTCCTCTGAATACATTTTTTAAATTGTATCTTTTGTTGAGTTTTTATTATACAATTCTTATTCTGACGATTTTGAAACTTGCACCTGACAAATACCCTAATTTACAAAAAAACTAACACTAAAAATAATAAAAACTCAACTAAAACTAAGCATTTTCAAAAAATAAAAACTAATAAAAACTAGCAAATCTGCTGTAAAAACGAATTAAAACTAACAGAATTTGAAAACAAAAAGTCAAAATGAAATAAAAACTAAAACTAAAGAAAAATTCCGAAACTATTATAACCTTGCTTTGAACATGGCCCTCTCAGACTCCATGTCCCCAGCCTGCACGAGAAATTTTTCAGGAGGTGTGAGCTGGAGACCCCACGGACAGGGGCCTCAGCCAGACATTCCCAGTTCACCCTCGCTACACGTTTGGGTTTACCAGGTCTGTCCGACAGCCTCCCCCGCCATCTGATCCAACTCACTACCAGGTGGTGATCAGTTGACAGCTCTGCTCCTCTCTGCAGTTGCAAAGAGGCGACCCTCTCGTTCTCCGGGGAGAACTCCAACACAGCGGCACTCAGCCGGGGGCTTGTTAGTATCCCCACACCCACCCGGCGCCTCTCACCCTGAGCAACTCCGGAAAAAGCGAGAGTCCAGCCCCTCTCCAGGAGTTTGGTTCCAGACCCAGTGCTGTGCGTGGAGGTGAGCCCAACTATATCTAGTCGGTACCACTCCACCTCCTGCACCAGCTCTGGCTCCTTCCCCACCAGAGAGGTGACATTCCGAGTCCCTAAAGCCAGTCCGCGTCACCAGGGATCGGCATGCCTGGGGCCCCGCCACTGCCTGCCGCCCGGCACACAAAGCAGCTGACCCTGATGTCTGTCCCTGCAGGTGGTGAGCCCACTATCCATTTCTCCACCAAAGAGAGGAGGTCAGAACCTTCTTCTTCTTCCAGTATGCCCAGTATACGCTTCTGCACTCCAAGTCATCCACTTTGGTGGCGAGAAATTTTTCCTTTTTTTCCAGTCTTTTAATAACTCCTTGCAGTGTGTTGATGTCGTCTTTGGCGGTGGATATGCGTCGTTCAGCCTCTGGGATATGCCCACTGCATTCTTTAATGTCAATTTGAACGTTTTTAATTGCCGATAATACACCATCCATTTCAGTATGGAAAACCTGTTTGAAGGATTGTATGACCTTCATAATGTCCGAAATGGAGGAACTTTCCATGCTCTTTGTGTCGTCAGTGTTACCTGCCTGCAGAGGACTGGCATCGCTTCCCTCTTCCAAATCCGAGCCTGGTACATTGTCATCCTTACGACTTCCTTCGATTGCCTTATTTTGGTCTTTGCTTCCTTTCTTCGGCATATTAACCTGTAGCACGTCGATACACGCCCTTTGTGACACTTTTTATGCAGAGTAGTATTTTAAGTAGTATTAATTTCAGATTTAGAAATGGAGCAGGTGTAACCATGACTTCTCAGCATGCCGTCATAACTGCATGTCAATTCCTAATAATATAATTAACTAAATCAATACGACCTGGACCCAGACATATGGCAAGAAATTGATGGTTGAATTAACCAATGAATGAATGAATGAATGAATAGGAATTTATTTGACTGCTCTTAAAACTGACGCTTGTCCATTATGAGTGTCCCAGCTGCTAGCTGTAGGTCTACTAGTGCTAACTGAAGTTCCAAAAAAGATTGAACAGCCTCAGAAACATTGCCTAACACTACTGCATACAGCAAGCAAGGAAAAAAGCACCTGTAAATTAAAGACTGTAACACCTTCTAAACCCTTTTTATTCTGGGCGTGCAGATACCCTGATTGACTTATCAAGTAAAGTGTACCTGGCATCAAACACCATCTATAAATCTACAAATAGCACCAATTTTACAGCATCCAGCAGTGGAATCTAATCGTCTTAATCTGTTTATGTATGGTGGATTATCATTTGATGCAAACTCAATAAGATGTTTAAATGTAGTGGGTCTGAATGGTCTGATAAAGAATTCAGATAAACAGCTGAGATATTCATCAATGTTGCAAACTGCAAGAAGTGCAGTGGTGCGCAAACCATCATCTCCACTGTTGGGTTGGGTTGTTTGGATTGAGCTGGATTGAGGATCCATATTAAATTGTGTGGCATCAATATATGCTTTTAAAAATTCATGATTGTTGTATTTCTTGCAACAAGGACCAGGCTCTATACCTGCAGCATGGACTGACATACTAACTTGTATATATATGTATCTGTGGAAGATCAGGGTTCAAATTCTGGTCAGGGCAGGTAACACATCCAGTCTGGACCCTTAGGCAAGGTCCACAATGCTGCTAGCATTATTGAGTCATACAGATGTCGCCCTGGTCAATAAGGTCCACGTCAGGTGTTGGGAAACCAGGGCACCCTGATGAGAAATGGGCTACTAAAACAAGACATAGATGCACTAGAGCAGAGAATATGGAACTGTTGGAATGCTACTATACAAGTAACCCAGCAAGAGGGGTTACATGCAAAGGTAGGTATATGGATACCTACCTATGCAAAGGTATATGGATGCTTTGAAACCCAACATCTAGGCTGACAAAGAAACAACTCCTAGCCCAGTGTTCCAACATCCACAAATGGCAACTGCTCTCACAACTAGAGATTCATGAGGTACAACAACCATGCTACATCAAGGGGGAGCCAGGACACCAGGTCAAAGTGGGGATGTCATCATCATCCTCACACTCAGAGATAGAGCACAAAGCCCCAAGCACAGACGCAGTTTCCCTATAGCAAGGGCAAATGACCTGAGATGGAGAATAATGAATTAACTGGAATCCTGGCGCCACCGAAGCTGATTACCAAGGCTAAGTTACAAAGTACCCTCTGAAAGTCTGCTAGATGATGTGGATGCAGTACGTGCTATCCCCACTCGGACCATAAGTCATATCACTGATATACACCACAGCAACAGTGATCCTAGAGATGCTTGGCTACAAGAAGAACACCATGAGCCACAAAGAGCATTACCCTCCATAGAGACGGTGGCTGGAGGCGACATGGAGAGAGGTTAGTCAACTCTCAGAGCTACAGAAAGGGATAGAGAAGAAAGGGATCCTCTGGTTACCCACTTACAGATATACACAAGAGAAGTAGAGGCCAGGAGAATAAATAGGATGTTCTCCGCCGAGCCATCCAAAGTATACTCTCAGTGGCAAAGTAACAACACGAGAATAGATCCACTTAGGGCTAAAACTGAATAATACTGGAAGAGCATATGGGAGAAGGAGGCATCACATAATACAGATGCTAAGTGGCTAGTGGATCTAGGAGCAGACCACAGCAATCACCCAGAGCAAGAGCCAGTCACCATTACAATAGCAGACATCCAAGAAAGAGTATCAGGTATGAAGAGCTGGACAGCACCGGGCCCTGACATGACCCACACCTACTGGCTAAAGACACTAACTTCACTCCATGAACACCTGGCAGCACAAATGAAGAAGCTGCTGATGAATGGGACCCTTCCAGGGTGGTTGACCCAAGGACAGACAGTCCTGATCATGGAGGATCCCCAGAAGGGCACGGTCAAATCCAACTACCGGCCAATAACCAGCCTCTATAGCCCTTTTTAAATAGGAATTGTGCAAATTTGCAGGAAAGCCCAATCAGTCTTCCTTCTGCATTGGCAGTTTAAAAACAAAATCGGGGAGTGCAGCAAAATGCCGCCTGCTTACTTTTGTTTATACAGAATGTGCCTTTTTGGGGCAACGGGGGGTGTGAGCAAGTAACAGAACGTGTACATGACGTAAACAGTGACATACCGAGGAAAGCCGTGGCTGGTCAGTCCCTCGGCGATTCGCTTGTACATTGGCCCGTCCTTCACGGTTCCCGTCATCTTAGGGTTAATGGCCTCCTCGTTAGCGAAGGCTAGGAGGGCGTGCAATTCTTTATCTCCCCAGTTGCTCATCTTCTGGTTTGCGTTTCCCTGGTGCTGCTAGATACTCATTCCTGCTATCAGCTGTTTCCTGTTTTGAAGTCCACGCCAGTGGATCGTACGTGTGGCATCATCAACAGCCCCTCCCACAAGTCATCAACAGCCCCTCCCGTGGCAGAAGGGCGCCTCGCTCTTTTTAACCAAAAAATGTCCCGCCAATATGACTACCCTACGAGGTGGAAAATTGGGCACCTCGGATCAACTCGCCAATCCGGCTCTGTGTGTCTAAACGTTCGCAGCTTGCCGGCAAAATGGCCCAACATTTGCTGAAAATCTGGTAGTATAGAAGGGGCTTCAGGGTCTTCAGGGTCACGAGTTAGGGTTAAATGGAGCACAAGATGGACAAGCAGTTTGGCATAGCAGCAGTACTGGTGTGTTTCTAGCTCCACCTTTTAGTACTGAATCAGTGTGCTAAGGACTTCAACAGAGGGATGATGAAAAAATGAGACAGAATGGAATGTTTCTATCGGTACCATCCACAACTTTTGACAATGGAAACTCTGGTATCAAGATCTGTCAGTGTACTTCAGTGGATTAAACCATTTGGCTTGGGAATTTATTTTATTTGGCGGGAATATATCTTTTGAACTGAACTGAACTGAACTGAAGTGAACTGAACTGAGAGGCTGTAATTATATTTGGCTGTACTATAATTCCTGTGGGTACTAAGAAATTCTGGAACAGAGTTTTTGTAGATTGTACTTCAGGACTGTGTTTCTTGCTGGATCTGTTTCACTCACTCCACATTCACGTCTACAGATTCACTGTTATCCTGTGAATCTCTGTGTGTCTCAAAAACATTGAGTTTCATTAGCTTAAACAATAACGCTGTCTTATGTTGAACGACAATGTGTTTTGGGGTGGGGGTGGGGGGTTTGTGTTAAATGTTAATTTTTTTTAATTGTGTACTTAGTCTCAGTAGTATTGAAGTATAAAGTACATTTTCTCAATCCATAAAGGAAGTAAGGACATTTTATTTGAAAACTCATTAAATTACCTCATTTGGAGATACATGTTTATCACTGGACAGTGGAATTTTTAACTTTTTTTTGATATAAATAAAATATTACTATGAAAAGACTGGACTGCTAACATAAAGACACAGCAATGTTTTTATAATGTATGACACTATGGAACACAAACAAGACATTTCAATTGATAAGCACAGACAGACAAATATGGCATTTGATATAGAACGCACTGCATCAAGGAATTCAGTGGAGGATACACCAATAGAGTTAATGTGGTTGTATGAACTGTGTTTTTGTCTGTATTCCCATGATCACATTAGGCACACAGATAAATGGCTATATGAAAACGTTATAAAATAAGTAATTTCATACAACTCAGTGAGACAGGATTGAGTCTTGTAGATACTGACGTTTTTCTCTCTTCCAGTGATAACCAAATGGAACTCATACTTCCCAGTGCAGCACTGGTGTCAGACTGACTGTTGCTACAACCTCCTCCTGCTCCAACCACGTGACGGTGGGAGTGTGCCTAGGTTCAATTCCCCTTCACAACCTCAGCTCAGTTCTGCTGGTCTTCACGTCTACAGATTAACTGAGTACCTGTGCTTTGAATATATTTTTTGTTGCATTTGTTTAAGAGGATGGAAATCATCCAGGGTATTTGAGTCACATTGCGGTGTTTAAAAGGGTTCATGTGATTTCTAAGGTGTATTCTGATACATGTACTCTTTGTAGGGTTTGACAACTCTGACTATTAAAATGGTCAGGCCCCGGTCTGACTTGCACCCCAGCTACTGGTCAAACCATTACAATATGATCTCAGAGCAACTCTGTCCTAATACTTCAGTATTTATTTCTTTGTACACAACTTACACAATACTTGTATTTTACTGGTGGTCATTAGTGCTGTTAAGATACATTTATGTAATATTTATATGTACACATTTTTTAACACTTTATTTATCCAGCTCTGTTGTCCTTATTCCTAGCTGTTAAGCCTATTTCTGTGTGAGTGCATTGAAAGCAGTGCAAAAAAAAGGAATCAAATTGTATGTGTCCATGTTGGCCAACAGAAGTGATTCTAATTCTGATTCTAATAACTACTAAAGCATGCCTGTGCAATGTATTGGAGGTCAGCCACGAACAGTATTACACTGGAGGCCTGGAGAGGGGAGCTGAGACAAAAATCTCCGCCTTGTCTGTGACGCGCTAAAGCCATTTAAAGCTCACTGTTGGCGAGGAGTGAAAATGGCCAATCGGTGATTAGAAATGAAGCAGCATGAAGATTGAGAAGGTGGGAGGGGGCTGACAGTGTATCCAGCTAATAAGAAAGGGAGCCTCAACCGCCGCCATTTTGACTGTAGAAGAAACAAGGAGTTGCACAACAAATGTAGTAAGAAATGTGGTGGTGTGCATTAGCCAGGCCCAACCTTCTGCCAATTACATAAGAAAATGTTTTGCTAGGGAGAGAAAAGTCCCGACTCACACAGCTATAAATCTGACACCCCCTTACTCCTTCAACCATGACACACTAACAGCAGCTTTGCTTCAAATGAGTGAAGTCAAAGCCGTTTACCCACTGCACCACTTTGAGGATGAACCGCGCTTTCAGCTTGGCAATCTCAGAGGTGTCTGAGACACGCAGTTGAGAGCACTGATAATACAAGGAGGTGAAAATGGAAAAAATATTCAACATTTCTAACTGGACAAAATCACTGAATTGGCAGTAAATTGTAAGAACAGCAATCAGTTTATGAATGAATCATTCATTCAGATGTGTGGGAGACTTGTTTTCAGCAATGCAAAATGCAAATACACAGTTTGAATAGAGTCAGATTCCAATGCCCTTTAAGCAGGAAAATTACCTTGTTTTCAACTGTGGCTGATATTATAACTACAACACTGTAAACACAACAACACTGAAAGATAAAAATGAATCTATTCAACAGGCAGCATGTAAATGTCTATACAACTGCAAAAGTCCAATTTTCATAAGCTGTTTAAGCTGTGAATGGTCTCAGATATTTTCACATTAATACTTTGACATCTTGTACAGTTTAAGAAATTTATGTTTCAGTTATTTGAAATTAAATTTGTATTTTCTCTAACCCACTTGCCTAAAAAGAACCATTAAATCAGAAAAGTAAACAAACAGGAAGTTGCTGATTTTCTCACATCTCACTGTTATCCTGTGAATCTCTGTGTGTCTCAAAAACATTGAGTTTCATTAGCTTAAACAATAACGCTGTCTTATGTTGAACGACAATGTGTTTTGGGGTGGGGGTGGGGGGTTTGTGTTAAATGTTAATTTTTTTTAATTGTGTACTTAGTCTCAGTAGTATTGAAGTATAAAGTACATTTTCTCAATCCATAAAGGAAGTAAGGACATTTTATTTGAAAACTCATTAAATTACCTCATTTGGAGATACATGTTTATCACTGGACAGTGGAATTTTTAACTTTTTTTTGATATAAATAAAATATTACTATGAAAAGACTGGACTGCTAACATAAAGACACAGCAATGTTTTTATAATGTATGACACTATGGAACACAAACAAGACATTTCAATTGATAAGCACAGACAGACAAATATGGCATTTGATATAGAACGCACTGCATCAAGGAATTCAGTGGAGGATACACCAATAGAGTTAATGTGGTTGTATGAACTGTGTTTTTGTCTGTATTCCCATGATCACATTAGGCACACAGATAAATGGCTATATGAAAACGTTATAAAATAAGTAATTTCATACAACTCAGTGAGACAGGATTGAGTCTTGTAGATACTGACGTTTTTCTCTCTTCCAGTGATAACCAAATGGAACTCATACTTCCCAGTGCAGCACTGGTGTCAGACTGACTGTTGCTACAACCTCCTCCTGCTCCAACCACGTGACGGTGGGAGTGTGCCTAGGTTCAATTCCCCTTCACAACCTCAGCTCAGTTCTGCTGCTATAAAAAATATCTAACTTATTGATTGCAACAGTTACTTGCAGAGGTGCTGCATGTGTCTGGCACAGTGAGGACTGACATTCCCCCAGTGCAGAGGACACTGAAGGAGCGAAGAGGTCAGAGAGCAAAGCAGGAGGTAAGAGGTAAGAACGGCTATCAGTAACACTGATCAAAAACTAATCAGTATTTTCTGAGTAGACGGCTGCTTTTTTTTTTTTTTCATTAATTTTTTTGTGTGATTAAAACTGTTATTTTTTAGGGAGTCTCGTACATTTCCGCCTAGTTAAAACCTGTTGAAAATAAAAAAAATAAATATAGTTAAATTTGGTATTATGAAATAGCTTTTTTTCTGGTCCACTAATGGTCAAATTTCTGTAGGTTTTCCACTTCAATTTACCTACAGTAAGTCCAGAGGCGTTGGCCTCATGACCATGGGGCACACTTGCATTTAACATTTAATATACTTTTCGAAATATATTTGACAGTTGAGTCTTGTTTTTATCTCGTGATAATATTAGAGGTGGGATAATTAGCAGTTCTCCCCAATGTACCAAATGTTGAATGTAGCAGATTTTACGGCTCTGAATGAGTTCAGGTATCATTATGCTCCAGTAAAATTTGATTGATTGTCTAATTGGCGTTAATTGAGATAAATGCAGCCACATCTTTCTTTCCCTGCCGCGGACAGGACTCGCATACCCCAGGCGTAATTTTACAGCCAATAGCTTAATCACCACGCAAACTGAAGGGTGAAAAATATGAAAATAATAGAATAAAAACCAATTCAATTATTAATGGACTTTAAATGGGAGTAAATTAAACAGAGGATGTGATGTTTATAGTGTACGTGAGGCAGGGTGAGAATGTGTGTGTGGTTGATAGTTTGAGGTTGGAGAATAGAGCACCCAGCAGCCGCTCCATCTACACTTTTCAGCAGATGGAGCGAGTCGTTGGGTGTCTGTCAGCAGCGCTATCAGGCTGCTTGGAAAGGCAGCGGAGCAGAGCTGAAAACACACACAGCCGAATGACAAACGGTGGCCGTTCATTCGTCCATGTCACCAACAGATATATAAGTCACAGTGGTACCTGATTTATACACTCGCCGCAGACTTATGCTTCATTTACTGCAAAACCACAAGCGCATATTTCACCTGCAAATACAGCGCGGCCTGTGCGTCGGCCATCCACAACCGTGAGGCTGCACCTCTGCAGGATGATGGCTGGTGGTCGGTTACTACCACACACACACACACACACACACACACACACACACACACACGCACACACACACACACACACACACACAGGCAACGTGCCAATGCGTATCTTGCCTTAAAAAGTGATCCTAATGAGTCTATACTGCGTGAAAATACGTTTTTTTATCCCAACAAACGTCCGATTTACCAGAGTATTTTTGTAAATCAGCCCATTCTTTGATCGGTAATGATTCTATTTATAGACTACCTGCAGTTTTAAATATAAAAAGTAAAACTTCAAGGCCCTTTCAAGAGATTCCAAGTCGAACCATTGGCCAATATTTCAGAGACCAAAGAATGGCCAAAATAAAAAATAAACCAAAATCATTAATATGATGTCACTGGTTTGGCAAACTCCCTACATGATCAGCGAGGTAAAAAAAAAAAAGAAAAGAAAGAAACAAGTTAAAAAAAAACAAAAAAAAACACTGCTGCAGGTCATAGTTAACAGATAACACCAGGATTGTGAGGGATAGTAAAAACTTTATTATATCTATATTGTAACAAAACGGGCCCATTTTCTGATACCAGAAAAGTAAAGTCTCCCGTAAATAATAATTCTCGCTGTCTCAGTCTGTTACTGTGGAGACAAAGGCTACAGTGGGCCTATATCATCACATTTCAGGGTGGACGAATGTCATTCTTAAAGTAGCAACGAAAGTACTGCATTTTATTTTGTAATCTGACAGATAATTGTGGGAGTGGATTTATTGGCTAGAAAATTAAAGAATATCGCTTTAGGCGGATAACAGATTGTATTAACTGCTATTATTTAGAAATCAGTTTATTGAAATCTTGATCAGAGGAGAAAACTCGTTTGGTGGAAAGCGTAATTTTGGGGGTTGAAGTATTCTTGTAAAAAAAACTGCAGATGGATTATCAGTGAATCTCCTGAGGCAGCTGAATGCTGAGGTTATGTTTCGGAGTGACGTGGGTATGTTTATTAGATGGTTTTGTGCATTAAGGCCATGGCTATGCCTCTTTGAAATAGTGTGAGTAATGAATCAGCATCAGTTCAACTGAATTAAAGGCTTCCTGAGGTGTAGTCCACACTGCTAACCTAAAATAGGCTAATGAGATAGCTTGCGTCATATAGCGGTTTACTATTGACTGCTCCACAGAGGCAATTACAGTGCAAAAGACCAAGTAATCTTTGTCCCCAAATCAAGATCATATGGAAAATGATACGGCAAATATATCACAAAAGTGCATGCAGACATATGCAAAATGTAGATGGTGGTGGTGTGAGTGTTGTCCAGTGATTGGATGTTACAAGGGTCCCGAGGAGGAACACTTCCGCTGGAAGGCATTGCTTTCCCGCTGCAGCATCGGGGTCAACTCGGAGAGAGAAACGGGGGACAAATCACCCTCTCCCCAGTGCTTTCAAACGCGCACACACACACACACACAAATTAAGGGGGCAGAGCAACTGTGTGTATGTAACGAGTAGCAATGTGTGAGTGTGTGTGTGTGTGTGTGTGTGTGTGTGTGTGTCTGTGTTATTCCAAGAAAACACCACACTGAGTTCCCCACTCAGAGCTCAGAGAGCGCACTGCACAGCCGCAGAACGCAGCTCGATGCTGGAGAAGCTGAAAGGCACTAAGGCAGCCGAACCGACCGACGCTCTGACACTCTCCAGCGGACAGCTGCCGCCGCAGCCTCTACACTCCCGCCTGAGCTCGGGCGTTTTTTTCTAACCACGTGCAGCCGCTGTGGGAAGGGAAACACCCCGCTGTTAACAGGCTGAAGACAGAGCTGCGGTGCGCAGGGATGGATTTAAGCAGATGATAGGTGACTGACTGCATGAGGTACAGTAGAGACACGTCTGTGCTTCTGATAAGCTGCAGTGTAAATTCATTATCTGCTGATTATCTGCTTGCTTGTAAACAGCGCTGTGTGTTCCAGACGGGCTATTAAAGACATGGTGTCAGAGGACAAGTGGGCTTTGAAATACACAGTGTCATCCTCTGTGAGGGAGATTAGCTGCGGTACGAATGGCACCACAATCTGATATGGAAGATTTGAATCTGACAGCTATGGGCAGAAGACGGTGGAGGGAGAAAGCACGAGTGTGAAATACGATTAAGTGGTTTAGCAAATTAGAATAACTACTTTTTATTTTTCACCGCTCATAGCCTATCGTTCTTATTTCTTTTTACATGACATTGTTATATCATGTAATTACATCGTAATCAAATGCAAAAGTATTGGTCTTATTTACAGATGCAGGTCGGACATTGTTTTTCTATTCTTAGTATTAAAACAATTTATAAAAATAACAGTTAATTTTATTGTTATTATTACTGTTATTTATTATACATACATACATACAGACATACATACAGACATACATACATACAGACATACATACATACAGACATACATACATACAGACATACATACAGACGCACGTACATAATTACAGCTTTTTTTATTGTATTGTTAAATTTTGAAAGATGGCAATTTAACGTAAGGAAATAATTATGCGTTGTTTTTTTAATTCATATTTTACTGTCAAAATATTTTTCAGATATGGAAAATTGCAGTGAAAGGATTTGTATTTTCATCTCTCATTATCCTAAAGTAGCCCTGGACAAGACATTGGGTGTTACTCATTTTTTCTCTATGGAGTACGGTTACAGAACCACGCTTGATTGGCACTAAAGTCACCGTGGGAGTTTCCGTGACGCTGGCCATTGTATTTCATCTTTGAAAAAGTTTGCAGCGTTGTTAGATTAAATTCCAGATCTGGGCTTTAATTTATGATGCTTTAATTTAAGCATCATAAATGTATGGGCTTTAATTTATGAATTTATAATGATTTTCTAAGTAATTTATATTTCTGTAGGCTTTAGCAGATTTGCAGTGAAGTGTCGCCAAATTACTTTCTTTCTTTCTTTCTTTCTTTCTTTCTTTCGTTTTCTTTTTTGCATGCTTTACGTAGATAATCTTCATCTAATATTGTTTGTTCTCAAGACTGAAGAACCTTGCTCGGGCCTTTATGCATCAGGGCTGCAGACACAAAATGGCGGCAGGTTGAAATTTATTGGGCTACATCTGTCCCAGTTAACAAGTATCATATCTTAAATACACACACACACATACACACAATTCATATATTTGTTTATATTTGCGTTTTTCTGCGCTTTCCTTTCTGCAGACCCTTGACAGGATGTGATATGTTGTCAGTAGAGAATGTGATGTGTTGTTGGTGGCCAGACCAAGTGACTTCCACCAAAAGCATGTAAAATAACAGGTGAGCTTTATATTAATTTGCAGTCAAATTTGTTCCAGGGGTTAGTTTTTCTAAACCTTTTCTCAACATGCAAATGCTCAAATTTACCTTCTAGATTTTTTTCCAGACTTTCCAGACCTGCATATGAAAGTGACTAACATTGTTAATCACTGCTGCACAGGCACTATTTCTTCTTGAAGTCCATTGCAATGTTTTACAAGCAGATTCACTTAAAGCAAACATTTCTTACAGTACAAACATCAGGCAAAAAACACTCTCTTGTGGATTCTGTAAATTTACATACAACATTATGTGCTTAAAACAAACATCTAACAGCACTTTAGGACAGAACACATTTTTATTTGTTTACTCTTCTTTTAGTGTTGACAGGTTATAAGATAGCATAGTATGTGTAGGAATACGTGGCCTGAATAGTTTTCAGACTGAGTGTCCAGACACAGTGACAGAAACAGAAGGAGAAACAGGGTTGTGGCTCATGCTGCTCAGTGAAACCGCAGTGAAAGGCCCATTTTCACTCTGGTCTTGCTCTGGTCATTTCCCAGTCAGTTCTTATCTTTATTAGCTTTCACAAATGTCTTCATTGGTTTACTCTGGACGCTGCCTCTCCACTTTCATGGCTGAGAGAGTGGCAGCTCAGTGTTTACAGACTCACATCTCTGTGTGCAACCCAGAGAGATGAACAGCAATGTGCTCTTAGAGGCAGGGAGAAGAAAGGAACAGGTTTCACATTGATGTTCAGCAGTAGTTTATGTAGTTTTTGCCTAAATTCTTTAGAAAGACCCGTACTTACTGTAGTTGAGAACACTAAAGAGTTACAGAAGAGTGCTGAGAACCTTAAGTTAGCGTGAAAAACAGTTGCTGAAACATGATATGTAGGAGAATTATAATCAGATAATGAAATATTAAAGTGTGAGGTGTGAAAATGGTTTTGAATTCACTTGAGAATATAACATTTATAATAAAGACATTGTTTTTGAAACAGAAAACAATGGTTTGTTAATCCTTGACCAATAGTTCCAGCCTTGTATGTAGCACGTAGAGAACAGTGTTTGCAGTTTGGAGTCGGATGGCACCATCGAGAGTCTGAGGTAAACACGAAATTCTTAGCAGCAGCAGGATGAGACACAGACACAGATGTGGAAGTATGAAGCAGTGTTAAAGACATCCTGCAGTGGTTCTGTAGGTGTGAGAGACACAAGGGCCTATGACCTTCAACATAATGACAAAGACAAATACATCCCCCATTTTACTCCCACTATGTTACTTTCACTGGATTTTTTCAGTGGTTTTGGTCCCGACCTTTTCTTGCTAATAACTTGAATCCATCCAGTTAGAAAGTGTTTTAAATCACTGGCCTGTGCACTTCATAATTACATCAAAAATTGGCTTTCAGGAGCCCCAGTTTTACAGTATGTTACAGTACTTCATATACCTCACATCTTCTCACACCAAACTGCACTCTCAGTTGTATTTTTACTACAGTTATGACTGAGTATGTCAGTGTGATTTGCTGCTGAGACTTTAAATTCTGAAATACCTGAGCTTTGACTTGTTGACTACTTGTTTAACCTAAAGTGAAGCAGCTGTGGGTCTATATGAGCTGCGGTTTACTTGGGACAATTATTAGGTGCTGGGGCTCTACAGATAGTGGATGAGACCGCACAACTGAGTGAAATTTGTGTGACTTATGACCTCCTCATGCCTAGGAAGAGCAGATGAGTAAAGCACTGCTGAACTGCTGTGTGGAGTTTGCCCCATTGCATGATGGGATGTTGTGGCTGAGTACAGTGACACAGTGTTAAACTTCTGAGTTAAACTGCATTATCTATTAAGCCAATCACAGCCTCTCACATCATCTTAAGTAGACCATGTTAGAACCATGCCCTGTTTTTTAACGAGCATGGCCGACCATGGGGTAAGGAGGAAGAGTAAGGGATGTTTCTGTCTATTAATCTTATAGTGAAAATACATATATTAAATGCTAAATATATTAAGTATTATTAAATATATGAAATCTATAATAAATACTTGTATTTAAACTGTGTTGAAAGTAAACAAGAGGTGTTACATTACTTAAATATGTTAAAAAAAATCTTTTGAAAGATTTAAAGCTTTTACTTGGATTTTTTTCGAAACTCAATCTAAGTATCACTGAAAAATGAAGAAAGAAATATTGCTCTAATGATACAGTCATCCTATAATACATCCTATTGATGTTCACATAATATTCATCTGAGGAGGTTTTCAACGAACTGTATTCTGGAGACATTTCAGAAATGTAGGACATTTTGAGGTGCAGTGACAAATACAATAAAACATGTATAGGCAGTGTGTTTTAAAGCATCACTTCATCCACTGATATGAGTTAATCATTCAATCATTCATGAAAAATAAATAATCTTGTTTCTTGTTGGAAAAACAGGTAATTTAGAACCATTTATTGTCATTTTAACTATTAGGTGGTTTCTACATTAAGATACTTCGTCTTTTGAAATGGACAGAAAAAAGAACATAAAATAAGTATCCTAATCAAACTTCTTCTTGTGATTATTTATGAGTGCCTTTAGAGTACAAATCCACTTTTACAATATTTGTGTGTGTGTTTGGAATATAATTGGGTTTTGAATGAGTTAATAATATTCAGGTAAAAGTCTTTAGTCAAAATATATGTAACTTGCAGTACGAAATGGCATTTATAGAAAAATACCTTAGCAGCAGACATTCACAGAGCAAATTTAGCTATTAATTTCAAAGAAGGAAGAAATTTTATACACTACAATTAAATTTTAAATATTCTTTGACATGTGTGTATCCTACTGGCCCACTGATTTACATTCGACAAAGGATAACATATATCTGTTGCTTTGTCTGAATCCAAAATAAGACTTGCCCAGTAAAACAGATTAATGTAGAATTTAACAGCTGATGCTCACACTGCTAGTACAAGTCTGAAAGCTCCTCACATTCACTGGAAAAGAGCAACATAGTGTGCAGAGCAGGCTACACATACATGTAGCAGTCTATAGGCTATATACTGAATGTGTGCATTTGAGCTGAACTTGATGGCAGTAACCAGTGGTGCATTTCTATACTATGATAGTATAGGATTCCTAACATGTATTATTTGCATTGGAAACTCTTCATTCTCTTAAGAGTCAGATGCCAGGTCTGATGTACCTTGGACATCGCAACGTCTCACTTATGAGTCTGACAGCTAAGTATTTTTTCTAATCATGCAGAGATGCTGCAGGAGAAGCTTTCACCTGTAACGGATGAATGTATGAGCCAAGTCCAGACCGGTGGGGAGACGGATCTCCCTCCAGACCGCTCACAACCAGGCCTGTCCACAGCTCCCACCATTCCCAGCTGTAGCGAGCCCGACCAGGTACACACAGAGAGCCCCGAGACCTCACAGCAAAAACATACAGTTGCTTCTTGTGGCTGCAGTATGTAGAAATATGAAGGAATGATTCTCCAAATAGTTCAGCCTTAATTAGAATGAAATGACATGTTTATTGGGATTTTTTAATTAAAAAAAAAAAAAGCTGAGCAAATTCAGTGGAGAAAGACACGGCAGACACATCTGTTTATGGTAAATGGTGTATCAGACCAACAGTACCTAAATACAGCTCTTCATTAATTGTAACCTGATGATTTTTTTTATGGTGTCAAAACAAATTAAATACTCCAATCAAGAATTGTGAAGTCAGTACAAAATTGAAGTGGATTTTAAATTTGACCTGAACTGCAGATGATTTTATACATTGCTCTGCAGCAGTGGTGGAAGACGTACTCTGATCATTTACTTAATTAAAAGTAGTGACACCCCAGTGTGGAAATATTCTGTTATTTAAAAAAAAGTTATGCCTCGAAAATGTTACTTTAGTAAACGTACCAAGTTGCAGAATCAAAACATATTTAGAAAGTAAAAGTATGGTCCATTTCAGAATATGATATATAATATTATATTATTAGATTATGATTATATATGTGTGTGTGTGTGTGTGTGTGTGTGTGTGTGTGTTAAATATATAACATATTTAATATGTTTATATTCAGATACTTTACATGATATTAAGTTTTTCTTGATACCATATGTTGTGGTAATGACAAGATGGTTTGGTTTGTGTTGAGTGTAACAGTGATTTTCACTCTTTTTCAGAACATTGAGAACATCAAGGTTGTTCTTCATGAGAGGGAACTGTGGAAGAAGTTCCATGAGGCTGGCACCGAGATGATCATTACTAAAGCAGGCAGGTTAGTACAGCAGTTAACACACCATCTATCTATAACAGTATAGTCTAAACCCAGAGATAAGAAATCATTAGTTAGGTTTAGGTTACAAATTAGTCAAAATGCAATAAT
>JAPZEB010000024.1:2433831-2445833 GCA_029783705.1 Chaetodon striatus
TATATGTATATATATATATATGTATATATATATATATGTATATATGTGTATATATATATATATATGTATATATGTATATATGTTCATGTATAAATAAATATCTGCAGACTATCATGACCCCACTTACCTGAAGGTCTTTGATGTTTGGAAAGGGAATTCCAACGGTGACAACTGCCCTGGCATTGTCATTAGTGAAGTCTAGACCCTCGCTCACTTTACCCCTACAGACAGCGATCAGCAGTGCACCATCTATGACAGTTATATGCAGTATATATCAACACTTTAAAAGACAAGTCATATGAAGTAGAACTCTCTAAAACTAAAATACTAAAACTATTCTATTGTAAACTAAGATAATTTCACTGCACAAGCACTAGACTAGATCAAATGTATGTATTTCCACACCAATTCACAGATACCAAGCTGCTTCATAAGGATGAAGCAAAACCATCAGCTGGTACCAAAGGTCATTGTGATGTTAACCAGTCTCACCTCTTTCCTCACTGTATTTGATGGCATCATAATACATCTGAAGAAGTTCATCAAAATCCCCCTTGCCACCACCACGGGGCTCTGTGATCACAGTTTTCTGATGTTCTAGCTTCTCCCAGAGACCAGTGTTGATCCATCGGTCGCGCAGCTTGTCCAGCATCTGATCAAATCACAGCAGATATCATGTTGTAAATACAGATACTTGGCTTGGTTTTGTTGAAAAAGTTAAAATTAATAATACCTATTTTCTAGACTCATTCAGTAGATGGTGCTTCAATTAAATAGCTACCTCATGGTTTAGAGTGAACACTAAATCTATGCTTTTTTGACAAGTATAATAAATAGTTAACCTACAACTACTTACAACTGCTTCTGTGTATGATATAAATAATGAGCTGGCAAATATAGTTAATCATTACTTGACCGAACAACTCAGCGGTTGAGAAATATGAAGGTTATAAAGCTTTTCATCCAGAAAAAAATGCTAGTCCCCTATTTACTTCTATTTATTTATGTCATGTGAGGTCCTTACACTCATATGGGTGTGACATAAATACAATGAAGGAATTGTTATGTGGGTGAGTAAGTTAGCAGGGCTGCAGCAGCTTCAGGCTCCATCTGCATCTACACAGGGTGCATTAGGACGCAAAACTGAGTGTAGCTTACCTGTTTTGTCAGCACTCAGAACCCAACACAAAATCACTATAGGTACATTCGTAAAGAAGAAACTAGGCTTTGAAGCATAAAAATACACCATAATGCAGCCTATGTTGACAGCTGAATTACTCAAAATAAGAGCATATCTGCTCTACGAAATGTTTTAACACATTATGACATTTTCATAGTCATATTAAGCTTCAAACAAAGAAGAGGAGGCATTTCACTACCCATTTGCTCCCATGTTCTTAAACAGCTTGGATTTCTTTTCTTAACTTGTACTTTGCAGAAAACTGATGTGTTTAGACCCTCTTTGTAATAAAATCACTGTTCCCATACTATTGTTAGCGCAAAAAGCCAGCAGCTCTCAAGGGAGGCACATTGATCTAAAAGCCCCAATCCTAGCATGGCCCCACTCATGTCTGTGCTGTGCACATTATATCCTTGAATAGGCATGGCTTCGCAATCAAAGAGCAGCTTCACTGACTTGGAAATGTGTTAGAAGGGTCAAGTAGAAGTTCTTGATGTAGTCAGCTGAAAACTTCTCAACAGGCCATAGTGTCAAGCTGTAAAGCCTGAGCCAGATGCAAATGGGGCCACCAGATAACAGTAGGTGGAGAGTGTTCACTGACATCTTGTCCCCAACACTACACCTACTCTATTTACCTTCATGAACAGCCAACTCAAGTGTTTCTTAAATACATCACACAAAACTAAACTGAAATGTACTCTGCGGGTTATGTGAAGTACCGAGGAACAAAGGCAGACAGGGATAAGGGGCCATATGAGAGTGCATTTAATTTCTTGCATGCCAGTGTGATTGCTCTTACTGGTGAAATGAAGCATGGGGAAGATTTTGTCAGGTTGGTGCCTCCTAAAGCAAGTCAGGCCAGGACGTTTGCATCAATAAAACATGGTACATTCACTAAATATGCAGTGTTACAACGACAAGGACCCCCCTTACGTGCATCTTCAACTGAGCAAACTGTTTGTCCTCCAATAGCTTGGGTGGGATATGAATTATTCATGTTATGTACTTTAGGAAGATCTACTCCTAAACAAAACACCCATTATCTGCCAGGCTGCACTTCAAATGGAGTTGATTCCACAAGATGAAGAGTACGGAGGAAAAATGCCCGCTCTGATAAAAAACATGCAACAGGGTTGGTAAAGACAGAATCAAGCATGTCTTGCAGCCAATATAATCATATCTGCAGAACTTAAGTAGTACTATTTGACAGTACTTAAGTACAATGAATTCATTTGGTAATTTTTAAATCATTGGCAGAAAAGGTACTATGTGTATTTTTACCATTAAATAACAGGAAAGATCTTTTGAAACTAAGGTAATTTCTGGTGAGAAATGGACCAGTGCTATAAATGCAGTCATAAAGGAAGGTCTTGTCACCCACAAAGTGACAATTTACATATCAGTTATTTATGCCTTGTTACCTTAAATCTGTGAAGAGAAGTTTGTTTTTTGGCACACCTCCATGGAAATTGATGGACATATTGATTTAATAACTGAATGTTGGGTTTGAACATTTAACAGCAAAATTATATCAAAACATCCATTTACAAACTCTCACACAACTCGGGCATTATAATCCAGGTCTCATTATCCAGTCAAATGCTCAACACTTCATAAACACGGCTCTTCACTAAAGAGTCATCCTATTTCAAACTGAACTGAAAGTGAAACTAAACTACACTCTTCAAAGCTAGACTTCAACAATCAGATTTTTTTTTGTGAAAATACATGTTTTTGCTAAGTACGAAGCATTAGACTTGATCAATAAGACTTGGATTATACTGCATGAGTTGTAGTAGAGATTTTTTAATGTAGTTTTGCTTTAGTCAGACCTGGTCTCCAATTAATCAATAAATCAATGTTTACCGTTTTGAGCTGAGGCATGCAAGTTTTCTTAAGGAACTGATTTACAAATGGTCATTTTGTGGGTGAAGTATTGCTTTCATATGGGTTTACAAAAGTCTAAAGGACACGTGTGAATGTTATTTTGATGCCAAAGATACAATATTTTCCAGTATTGTATTATGACTAATAGTTTATTCACCAGACCATGGGCATTCTAGGGGAGGGCAGCAGTCTGTCAATGTGCAATGTAGATTAGAGCTCTGATTAGGCCCAAAATTCAGGCCTAAGCCTACATGAAGCCGCACAGTTTCTGTCCGAGCCCGACACTTGCCTGTCCCATGGCTGCAGTTTTGAGCCCAAACTCAAGTCAAAACCCAAATTTCTACTGTAAGGGAAATATATTTTATATTACAATTTTTAATATGAAAACATTTATTATAAGCTAAGAATTAACACATCACTTCACATCACTTCTCCCCCTTTTACTTCTTTTTGTATTTCAATAGTCCGTCGTCTCCTGCACCACAGATTCGGCAGAGTGGGCTGCCCCCTTGGTGCGGCTTATGGTCATGGCAGTACAATGTGCAGGGAGATGATGATCACCACTCTTTGCTACATGTTACGCACATCTCTGCCAACTAAGTCACCTTGCAGCCGCTCTCTCTCTTTCTTCGTCCCCCTCTCTTGTGGACACTCTCTCTCCCCCAGTTCTTCACTATATAACCACTATTCCTTCACGTTCCCTCTTTCAATCACAGGGTTAGGGTTAAACTGTCAATGCGCTGGCACAAACAACAATCACAACCTTTCTCCCAGTGGCTCAGTGTTGAACAGGGACTCAACCAAGGCTCTTCTTGCAACACCTGCATCCCACTTTTCACTAATCAACTCTTGGAAAGGAGTCAAAGGGGCCACTGCTGTGTGTAGAGGCAAGTTTAACAATATGTAGTATATGAGTATTGCACTAACTACAATACCTTTCCCACCAAAGGGGTGACATTCCAGCACCCAAGAGTCAGATTTCTCTGCTAGAGGTCATTATAGCAAAGCAGGATTCTAAATCACAACAAATTTTTAAAGCTTCTTGGTAAATCCTTGAAATAATTGGTTCTGCTAAATCCTATTCTCATATTAAATCAACACTCATGCAGAAAATGTAGGCATATACTGATTCAAACTGTGTTTTACCCGTTCATTCATTCATATTGCACTATAGTCAACCTTGGTGTTACTTTCATTGCTCTGGCACATCACAAGACTCGCCTGATAAATCAAACTGCATTGATGTAGGTGCGAGGCACAGTGTTTTGCTGCAGTCAAATACATCTCCTGCACCTTCAGCCAAGGCTTTCATCCATGTGAGTGTGAAACACTGCACACAGAAATTACAGACATGAGCACCTTCATGAATAATTCAGGGACAACATCTGACAGAGACCTGCTGTTTAGTTCCTACAGTGGGCTGGGCTATAAAATGTCAATATAGAGGCTGAAATACAAACCTCTTTTTGGAACTTCAAGACAAAAAAGCCTGAAAGTTGCAGGTAGCAGTTAGCTAAGGCCACAAATTTAACATTCTGAGAACTACTGCAAAAACAACTTTTGCACATGCCAGATAAGTTAAGCAGTATAAAGTACATTCTACTGTATTTAAGAAATTGACATGTTTTTGGAAATAAAAATATGCAAGAGACAGTATGATCATAAGGTATCAATATGTACATGTTGACAGCATTTGAGGTCATTTTATTTTGCAGGACATGTTTTACCAAAGTATCAAAGCACTTTACTTTAATGAGATATTACACTATAGCTTGGCTTTACAGAATTTCAGTGCATCTCTGAAACATAAGCCGTTGTTCTTCTTGTCTTAAAAAGACACTGAAGATGTCAAATTTAAGTGAATTTCTTTGTTGCCTGCCACTTTCAGACATAAACAAAAGATCTTAAAATGATCATTGTCATGATGTCCACACAACATGAATGGAATGAGAAGTATTTAGCACTGAAGAGGGCACAACAAAGGGTGAATAATTTATTGCCTTTTCCAAGCATAGTAGGTGCTATGCTAAGTCGATGCCAGTGACACGTTAAAGTGGGCCAGATCTTTCTGCCAAGTGGGACAGTGTGGTAAAACAACTAGATAGAAGCAGTGAGCTGTAGTCTTTCTCGCACTTCCACACTTCCCCTTTCTTACCCTTACTATCTCCCCATCTTTCACCTCCTCTGCATCCGGCCTCTCTCTACCTCCTTCCCTGTGTCCCTGGTGTCAGTGAGCTGTGTGGTGACACATCGCAGCTTCTCTAGTGCCTGTTGAATTATGTAGAGGGTTTGGAGGTGACAGCATTAATGAAACATGCAGCCAGGAGCCACATTTCACAGTGGCGAGGGGAGACGTGTTGTTGCAGTGTAAATTATTCAGCCCCAAAATATCACAGTAACCATCACGCCAAGACTGGTGGCAAGACGCCACCTGCCACCTCTGGCCTGCCACTCTTCCCCTGTTGTCTGCTCTATATTTCCCAGCCACACTGAATGGAGTGCTGCAAAAATACTTTCTGCTGCCTAGAGAGGACAACAGCCTCTGATAGGGCTTCCTTTTCTTACTTAAGAAAAAAAAATCTGTGAAAATTAAGTGTATGTGCTGAGACATTTTTGTCTCATACCTATTTAATTGAATGCAAATTGTCCTTACATATATATATATGGGAGGATTTCACATTATGCAAATGTACTATTACAGATATATCAGTTTCTACATTGTGGGTAAAAATACAACAGTATTAATTGTGTATATATCATAAAACTTAACTTAAAAACCTAGTCCCAATGAAACACCAAGTCTCTTTTACTAGCCTGGTGTGGCTACACATTATGACAAATTAAGGTCTGTTTCAGTTAGACACCTGGACTGGTTTCCAAGCAGTTCATTTTTGCAAAAGTTCATTAAATGTAAAAATCAGGTTGTTGGTTACCCAATTAAGCTATCATTAGTTAGCTGCCTAGATGGTGAAAATATAAATGTTTGATCTTCTGTCAATATGGAGATGCTACACACTGTTATCTCGGTTATTTTCTCCAAAATTCAATCATTCAGTTCATTTTACTGAAACCATGAGCACCAAGAGTAATTCATTCAGATTTACTAGCCTGGTAAACAAGAGAGATGAAAAAAAAAAAAGGTAGTGACTACCTACCTCTGAAGCGGTCATTAAGTCAAATCCCTTTGTAGTCCATTTATTGATAACCCGGTAAGTTATTCATATTCCTTTGGTCTGTAAAAGTCCTCGGATCAAAAGAATCAAAATTTTTCTTCGTAACAATTAATCAGAGCTGTGAGTATTGTTTTAATAGGATTAAGCGGTCAGTATGCCTGGTGCCATAACCCTCAGGTTCTGTAAAACAAGTGTCGTAACCCACTCTCTCTTTGATGCCCTGTCTGTCGGAGCTTCATTAGATGAATGATTCACAATTAATGTTATCTGAAGCCTGTTTATACAAGTATTATTCATACTGGTTTACATAAACAAGACAAGAACATGGCCTCAACTGTCACAACCCAACTTCAGGACGGCCTGCACAAGATCGACCAGCGCTTCCTGCCAGGGAAATTCAGGGTTTGGTGTTACCAGTTTCCGCTATACCAACGCCTGATGTGGCCTCTGAAACTGAGTGACATCACCTTGACAACTGTCCTGAAATTTGACACAAAAGTCAACAATTTCATCCAGAAGTGGCTTGGTCTTCCTCGATGCTTCTCCACCACAGCACAGAAGAAGAAGAAACACCTTACAGCTTCCACTGCAGTCAAATCGGCTTGGGGTACAAAAAGGAGAAGGTGAGGCCAGGACGCAAGTGGAATGCAACCCAAGCAGCAGACCAGGCCACAGACCGGCTAAAACATCAGGAAATTGTTGGCTTTACACAACAGGGCAGAGCTGACCTAGGATGGGGAGCAGCGCCAAAGAGATGGTCCAAAGCCACCAAGAAGGAGAGGAAAGATCTCGTCATCTCCGAAGTTACCAGGATGGAAGAGGAAGGCTACAAGAAGACAGCTGTGAGCCAACAACGGCAAGGCAGATGGACCACTTGGGAGGCCATGACCAATAGGACCATCACTTAGGCTGACATGTGGAGGACACCCCAAGCAAGACTGAGTCTCCGGATCAGGGCAACCTACGACCTGCTCCCTAGCCAACGGAACCTTCTCGTCTGGTATGGCTCAGAAGAACCCTACCACCTCTGCAACACCTCGAACCCAAAACTGAAGCACATCCTCTCCGGCTGCAAGATGGCATCGTCACAGGGCAGGTACAGATGGCGGCATGAAAAGGTCGCAAGCTAGCAGAGACACTGGAGGCTCGCAGGCTGGAAGCAAACAGTGCTGGGACACCTACAGCCCAGAGGTGGATCCAGTTCGTCAGGCAAGGGAGATAAACGCAGCGCTGCACCAAGAACAAGCGGTCCCTCCTATCACTAGGAGGTGAGTGGCAGTTAGCGGCCGACCTCGACCACCAGCTGAAATTCCCTGCAGAGATCACCATGTCATCTCTACGTCCAGACATCGTACTCTGGCCAGTTCCTGCCAGAACAGTTATTATGGTAGAGCTGACCGTCTCATGGGAAGAAGAGATGGAGGCTCGCAAGCTGGGTGGAGAGCATTCACTTTCCCAGTGGAAGTCGGGTGCAGGGGCTTCACTGGAACATCCACACAGCGGTTCCTGAAAACTCTTTGAGTTACAGGTCCCAAAAGGAGGTGGGCCCTCCAAAATCTGGTGGAGGAGGTGGAGCATGGGAGCTTTTGAATCTAGCTCCAGCGGCAGGACAAGGCATGGGGAAAGGAAGGATCCTAAGGGGGTGGTAGGCAGATGTCCCTACCGCTTCCCCACCACCCTGAGATGTTCCAGGAATAATGGGGGGAAACATCTGAGAAGGGTGGCTCCTGGCTGATGACCCTGCAGCCTGCACAATGGCATTGTTGGAGGTGTGACAGGCAGGAATGCCAAGCAGATAGAACCACCAGTGCTTAAATCTTGATTGCATTTCCTATTGTATCTGAGCAACAGTTTTGTGTGACAGGAATTAAAGGCCTGTCCCAAATATAAGCAAATTCAAAGTATGTGTGTACATACAAGGAATTTGGCTCCGGTAGGCTTTGCTCTCAATGTACAAGTGTTTACATAAGTACAAAAAATTAAATAACCAGTGTAAAAGCAAAATATACAAGAAATGCGCAAATATACATAAAAATAAAATATAAAAATATGAGAAAATACAAGTGTTATTAAGGGTGCGAGTGTTGTTTGTTCTGCCACTCTGTGACTGTTAGGAGTTCATCAGAGCGACAGCCTGGGGGAAGAAACTGTCTTGCGAGAGAAATCCCCACAGTTGACCCAATCCCTGGATAACCATTACCCACCATCATGTCTTCATTAAATATTGATGTATTAAAGCCTTCTGTGGGTGTTTATCACTAATGTTTATGGAGAGGGGATGATGTGCACCTTTTGTAGAGAAAGTATAACAAAGTTTAACAAGTCCAAAGTAAATGGAGCAAACTTTAAACTTCTCTGGGTGTCCTAAAAGTTAACTTGAACCTTAAATGTCTGAACTGATATTCAAGTATAAGGTTGCATGCACTGTTACATTTTGAATCTTTAAAACTTAGTCTGGCTTTGTTGAGGAACTAGAGGACAGCCTAACAAATGCAGACAGTGGAAATCTTACCATTGTTGTTTTTTAAATGTTTTTATTGTAAAACAATAAAAAGAACATTCTGAGACATCATTACACACCAATTACAGTCAACCCAACAACCAAACCAAAATGAGATAAGTAACATACCAAGCTATAATTACACATTTTTCAAGGTCACTGCTATGAGTCCTGTGTTAAACTTTGGAGATTTAGTGGCACCTAGTATTTAAAGAAGGGTTCCCAGAGAGAAAGCTTCGACAGGAAAGACACTTGTTACTGTGTGCAGCCACTACGAGCTACTTTTGATCATACCTCAACAGTGATTAGCACATTGAAAGTCTTGTTCAGTTTTGCTATTGACAAATCAATAAAACTTCCAAAGTTAAGTCAGTGCTCCCCAAAATGTTCCTGAAAATGTATTCACACCTTGATTTTACGCTTTACTCACCTGAATGGTGCAGTAGTTGACTGTTTACAGCGCAGAATAAATCCCACAATGACTCAACACAGATGACCTGTCTCTTCAATCTTGGCTGAGTTACATCGGCTGAAGAGCTGACAACCAAATATTGTTAAAACTTCCAAGATTGGGGCTTAAGACAAAGCGGAATCATGCCTGTGCTGTTTTTTTCTCCAACACTAGAACAAACTCATCAAAAGTATAATATCAGCTCACTTGATGCCGTATTTTAAAAGGCTGTCAAAAGCTGTATAGATTACTGTATTTTTATACCTACAAATTTTTGAAATATTTTCTTTTTTTGTGCTTCTCCGCTGGCGATCGCTGTGGCTGGATGCATTATGTTTTGGGGTTTTCCGTGGAACGATATGCCCATACGTCCATCCTATTCTTGCATAAAAGAACACTTTGAGAGAATGTCTTTAAATTTGGCACAAATGTTCACTTGGATTCAACATTTAACTGATTAAGTTTTTGTCAGAGTTCAAAGGTCATAGTCACTGTGATCTCATTTATCTCGTGCTTGTGAACACAATATCAGAGAAATTCCTTTAGGGAATTTCTACAAATATGGAAAAAAAAAAGGTTCTACATTAACTCAAGGAAAAGGCTTTTGAAAAAACACCTGTACTGACTTTTTATATCAATACATTTTTTAGATAATTCTTTTTTTGTGTGTGTGTGTGCTTCTGCACCAAAAATAAGCTGTCATTGTTTAGGTTGTCCATCCATCGGTCTGTCCGTATGTCCATCCTATTATTTTGTCTACAAAAACACCTTGAGAGAATTTCATTGTATTTGACACGAATGTTCACTTGGTCTCTATGATGAGATTTTGATGGTCAAAATTCAATGTCACTATGATCTCTTATTCTTGTGAACATAATATCTCAAGAACACCTTGAAGGAATTTCTACATAGTTGGAAAAAACTTCCACTTGAACTTAAGGATGAACTGATTGAGATATTGGTGGTCAAAGGTCAAGCACACTGTGACCTTACAAAATATTTTTTTTGTCCATAAATCAAAGATTAATATGCTCTAAAGCACAAATACATAATCATCTAACATCAACAGCAAATTTACTGTGGAGACTGGAGCTCTCAGTTTCACTTACCTTCTCTACATTTCATTTATTACATCCAACCTGCAGCGATACTGTGAGGCAGTAGACTAAATGTCGTCGCAGTGAGCTAAACCTAGGGTGTATTTTTTTCCACATTTTTTTAGTGGACACATTTGCCTAATTTTCACTGGTGTTAAGACCACAGTGGAAACACAGATAACAGTCAGCTGAAGGGACCTTTTTGGTCCTTGAAAAGCAGTTCCTGGACTAAATGTCCTGGGCACTTTAAACATGTCTCATATGCTCTGGTGCAGCCCCCGTCCACAGCAGTACATTGCTTAGCTTCTTTCCTGCTTCTTCAAATTTGGTGGACATTCTAAACACCATCTACTGCAGGTAATACACTGACTGTGGATAAGTACCTCAAACAACCTCACTCAAAAAAAAAATCCAAACTGCCCCTTTAAATCAAACATTTGACTTAACGCAGTGTGATGATGGGTCTAGAGTCAGAAACATGGTTCTTAGACCAGCTAAAATGAATAGACTAACAGGGAGACAGGGAGGGCAGATATCTCTGACAACTCTGAATGTTGTCTACAAGACTATATATTTCACATTTTAAGTGGTCTGCCAAAAATCTTTAAGGAGATATTATCATTTTGTTTTCCCTTAGCTGACAAACTGAAAATAGGACATTTCAGGGCACATTAAACCTCATTATAAAAGTATCACTTGCTCTAAATCTATACCAACTAAAACGGAGCTTGACAGATGTGAGAGCATTTTAATCTCATGTGCAACAACATATCAAACCACAGCCAATGAAACACACACATCCACCCATACATTCACGGCAGTGACAGTAGTTACAGCCAATGAGCAGCTCACACAACAGGGATGCAAAAGTAACATTGATCATCGAAATGCAACACAAGTGTTTATTTTTAGGCTTATCTTCAAACTTCAGTATTAGAGCCTCGAGGCCCCCCGCTAACCTCTGTCAGACAAATCTGTCCACCTGTGACATCATCTGCAAAGGCAGACAAAATAAACAATCAATGCTGACAAATACATATTTTAAGTTACAACATGCAAAACTTTGCGAAGCACCACTTTAAAATGACTTGAAAGTGGTTTTAGTCATGTGGTGACATTATGACATTACCAGTGCTGAAATAATGTTTAACAGAGCACCAGTTTCACCTGTGTAAATGTCTTAGAATGATTAATGTGTGTATTGGTAACATAGGGTAACCTTCATAACAACTTTTATCCCTCTTCTCAAGTGTCTAACCTTAACGATTAAAAATATGGTAATGTAGAGAGTGGGTTAACTTTAGCGTTTAAGCTATGCACTACCAACCATGAGGTAAAATGACTAACAGTAACATTAGTTGATTACAAAACATTTAGTCAAACATTAGCGATATCAAAGCAAGCCAAGTGATGATTTCAATCATTAAATAATGCAAATTTAATATTAAAGTATCTTCAGCAAACAGTTCTTCTCACTCCTCCACAGTCCAGTCAATGCACGGGCGTATTGAAGAAAAAAGGGGCGGAGTTACAGCAGGAAAAATGACCCTGTGGTGGTCAAAACAAACCAGTCACATGACCAGGATACTGACAGAGAATGGCAGAGAGATGACGTATTCCTAAACTAAACCATGCAGATGTGACAGTGTGACGTGAGCTGGGTGTAAGGACAGAGCTCATATATAGTATGTGAGGGTTGGCGAACCTTACAGAC
>JAPZEB010000024.1:2511898-2522804 GCA_029783705.1 Chaetodon striatus
GACAGCCGTTCATTACACCAAGAAAAAGCAAGCCGAACATGGTACTACCAAATTGCTAGCTGGTCGAGGCAGGAAACATCTTTCTACCCCACAAGAGAACCGTGCACTCATCCGTTCCTGTGTCAAGAATCGTTGTCAGACCTCCAGGGACCTTAAAAATAAGTGGGCAGTGGGTACAGCCCTTCAATTAAATAAGATTTTACCATAGACTGTATAGTTAAAGGATGTAGCTACTGTGACATCACCCATTGGTTTGTGGACTGCCATTTTGAAGACTCAAGTTTGGCATTTCAGCCATTGCCATCTTGTTTTTTGGAACCAGAAGTTACCATATTTGGACAAGAGCTTGGAGCTGTGGAGGAGTGAGGGGTGGATCTGACTCATAGACTGCAGCGATGCCTTGCAGACAGCCTGTCACTCAAGCGGCCCCGCCCTGAAACATGTGTAACTTTAGGGCTAAATAAAACATAAACGGGTGAGTTATAGAAAAAAAAAAAAATCACCCCCTGTACAGTTGTCATGGAGGGGGACATTATCCACAGAGACCAAAACTGTGTTTTTGTACCAGGCTGTAAACATGTTCATTTCCGCTGAAAAGTTGGGCATTTTAACATGGGTGTCTATGGGGATTTACTCTGCTGTGGAGCCACCCTCAGGTGGCCATTTGATGAACTGCAGTTTGGGCACTTCCTCATCAGCTTTATTTCCCAGCCTTGCAGGTTGCCACTTGGACATAACTCATTTAACATACTGAAGGCTGTAAGTGTGCTTTCAACATGACAAACCTCCTAAAAACAACATGGCATTTGGTATTTGCAACCTGAAATGATTAATGTGTTCGTTTAATCCCACTGGCCAGAAAAAAATGTTGGCAATGTATAATTCTGCAAGCTATGGATGTGTTACATTTGTATTATGTAGCAGATGTAATTGTGTTTAAACAATGCTTTGGTTAATGTGTGGTTAGGTTTAAACACTAAAAACAATGGTTTATGATTAGGAAAAGATCTTTTTTTAGCTTAAAATATCTCGTTTGGGTGGCACAATCCAAACGAGACACAATCCAAGCAGGAAAAGCAACAATGTCTAGGTAAAAAAACATAGCTTTTGGGGGGCTATTTTTTGGGTTTCTACAAAACTCCCACAATTATGTCATCACTGTCATAATAACTTTTTTTTTAGCTGCAATAATACATTTGTTAAAAAATGTGCTTCAGCTCTGATTCAGCCCCTCTATCTTAAGTTTCCACTCTGTAGCTTAACTCAGTGTCTCACCCAAAGCTGATCTGATTGAGTCCATGTCACAAGTAATTGTAAATCCCCAAACTGTGGTGTTACATTGCCTTTTCAGAGCAGTAAGAAAAAAAAATCCATGTTGTTGTATCACAAAAAGGCGCATAACTTCCAAATGGAGTATCAAAGTTGTCCATAATTTTGTGGACAGATTGGTCATTTGCCAAAGGGCAGGTGAGTAACTGTTCATGCCATTAGCAAAAAAGGCGCAAGGCATGGATGCATGAGCGTTTGTGGTCGAAGCTGTTGCAAATGCATGCTTGATAGAATTTGACAAAATTACATTAAAGTCTTGGTTGGGGCAAGGGAAAGAAATTGTGGTTAAATCTGCTGCAAGTCTGCCAATAATCAGAAACCTCAGTCCCCCAGATGAAAGTCAGAGGCACTTTACAACCATAGACCAACCTGACCTTCACATCATCAATGGATTACTTGGGGAAAAAAAACAAAACCTCTCTTGTACAATAATAATTTTTGAAAACAAATTTGAAAGAACCATAAAGATCACTCAGAGACTCTCCTGCACTCAATATCTCTGACAAATGAAACTCTAGTGAAAGTTCAGTCAGGGAGACAATAGGGGTGCATGCGATTAGCCATTTAAATGATTAAACATCTGTCCCCAGTCTATCATCTTACTGCTCCTCATTTTAAATCTGGCTCTTTTTCTGCTGTATTTCTTTCTTGCTGCAGTCATGCGCATGTTTATGCTGCTCCTATTTCAGTCAAGTGAAAATTGTTGTCATTGTCCTTTCAATTTCTTGTTGCTGTTGCAAGCTGTCATCCGATTCCTTAGCCAGAGGAGAAATGCATGTGTTGGCATCGTGTTTGTTCGTCAGGAGCTCTGTCACAATTATCATCCTACTCTTATCCAGTTTTAAGCCACATTTAAAGCCACACTTTCAGATCCTGGTTGCTTCACCTATATGTTTTATCAAGGCTATATATTTTAGTTATCAGACTTCAAATTTAAGTTTATTAGGGAGCGGAGGGACCCATTTGAGGGCTGTTAGGCATCTGCTGCTCCATTGAAAACTGCCGCTGCTTCACAAGACCCAGCCAATCTGGGCCGTGACGGTACGTTTTGTCCTTTAAAGCTCTTCGCCATGCACCAGTATTACCACTAACCCAGATCACAGCAGTGGGCTCCTATATGTGCCATTGGTACTTATTTGCTAACAGCCACCATTAGCACCTTTCTATCAGCTGCTTGTTATAACAGCACCACCTAATGTTGTCATTTTAGTCCCGTGTACTGCCAGTTTGCAGAGTCCCAGGAACCAGTCCTTTAGAACTGAAGAGGCTTCTTGGATGAGAGACCAAATGTCTTCAGGAAACTCAAGCAAGTTAATAATTCTCAAATCAGTGCTGACCTCTTCTGGCATCTCATTAACTATGAATCCAGGTCTTTCGTGCCCATTTATGAATGAATGAAATGTTTAAAGGGTTTTAAGTAATTAAGAATAATTGACTAATCTAATTTTTCTATTCATGTCATCATGTTCACCAGCAGTGCTAGCTAGCTCATACATGTTATCTATGCAGGTCATCGCTGACCATTAGCCATCGCAGTTTAAAGCATAATATTTGGTTAAAGCAAATTCATCGCATACAATGGCACTGAGCCTCACAGACTTTGCAGGCTAAGCATCATCACATACATGGCATGAGGGTATCAGGATATCACCATAGCCTAAGGGCTGAGCAATCCAGTTCATTGCTGGCTAAGCTTCATTATTTAAAAAAAGAAAAAAATGAATTGTGAATTTCGTTACTGTTCATTCATGGTACACCAATGATTTAATCATTTGACCTCAAATATTTCTGTGTCTTGCTCATTTCTGTATTTTATCTCATACCTGTTTGATTAATCATGGCTTGTTCACTTCAGCTTGGTAAGTAAACATTCTTTGGGGGTAATTTCAGGCTGCCTTCCTTCAGGAGGCCTTGTGCCCCTTCACTTTGGGGGACTTATCTTGCTGCCAGTCAGATGTCCCTCAATCTCGAAATATCACCCTCTGATGTCCAAGCACCAAAGACTTCTGTAAAATCTTAACCAGCACATACCATCTGTTAATCTGTACACTCCTATGCCGTATTAAACATAAACTTTATTCTTCTGTTTCTTCTGATTGATCTAACAATAGATCAGCAATCAGTGATACTAGCAGCTAAGGGATTTAAGGGACATAGACCGCCCTCAAAAGACTGCACCAAGCTCAGTAGAAGACATTTGTCTTTAAAACTGTGTGACACACTGCCAGATTACTGCAGGGAGGGACTGGTAAATGACCAACATCTTATGACATGAAAGGAACCTGACATTGGACTTAAGTCTTAATGTGATGGGATTTAGGATCTTTTTGTGTAGAATATTTTTGTGTATATATAAATGGCAAATAACAACTCAACGGCTGGTGGTAAGTCCTTTTACCAAAAAATCAGTGAACAGGTCATTTTTGTACAGATTGTGGTGATGATTTTTCTTGGCATCAACCTGTTGCTCATTGTGACCTTTTTTTCAAAGGACTTCTTCTACTCAAGCATGCGCTACAGCTTATTTGCTGTTACACTATTGTCTGATAGCTTTATATTAATCATGTCTGATATCTTGCTCATCTTGAGCTATTTAGATTTCACAATGCAAATTGTCTTCTGTATCATTATCTATATTCTTTTGTCTCTGTGCACTTTTGTCACACCAGTTACTCTGACAGCAATGACTCTAGAGCGCTATGTGGCAATTTGCATGCCCCTGCGCCATGGAGAGTTGTGCTGCACACACAGTGTTCTGCACTGCATCCTCATCATTCTCAGCCTCAGCTCTGTACCCTGTATTATTGTTCTCTCCATCTTCTTTGCATCGGCCTCCCATAACTTGTTAAGCCAATTTAGGTTGTGCTCCATGAATATTTTTGTCTTTCTCCAATGGCAGGATCATGTTAAATTTGCAGTTTTTCAGTGCTACTTCTTAATCATGTCTATCACTATCATGTTCTCCTACACTAAAATAATGACAGTGGCCAAAGCTGCATCAGGAGAGAATAAAAAGTCAACATGGAAAGGGCTCAGGACAGTAATGCTTCATGGTTTCCAGCTGCTGCTCTGTCTCATCCAGCTGTGGTGTCCATTCATAGAAGCTGCTGTACCTCAGAATAATTTCAGGTTATATAATTCTGTCAGGTACTGTAACTACATCATGTTTAATCTTGCTCCAAGATGTCTGAGTCCTCTCATTTATGGCCTCAGGGATGAAAAGTTTTTTCATGCAATCAAAAATATCTGCTATGGCTCATGTAAAAGAAGCATTTGACAAGGTAGAGAGAGAAATGGATTTTTTTATATAAAAGGCACCAAAAATTTTACCGTGCATGTTGCAATCTACCCTCACATTTTCTTTATGACTAGTTTATAATCATAAGTGTGATCACATCACTGTTTAAGGAACAGCTCAAGCTCAACACTGTTGTTCTTCTGTATTCTTGCATCATTGCTCATATATGACAATGTTTTTCAGGGTTTTTTTTGTCTTTATGTTAAGTTAGATGTAATATTGATTATAGACCCTTGAAGCAATTAAAGTGATGTGCACTTCAGGTCAGTCATCCCTTAGATAGGTTAAATAATATGTCTATGAGCCTCAGTTATCCTCACTTGAATATTTCGATTTTTCATGTAAATTTTGCTGATAATAATACTATTAGTGTAGCCATGCCATAATGACTTCTCTCTATATGGCAGCAAATAAAGACAGCCTAGAGGAGGACCAAGACTGATGGCCCTCTACTCGTGGAAGGAGCCCCAGTGCATTGGGTCACTCACACATCATCAAAAAAACCTCTTCAGGACAACTTTCCCCACCACAGAGAACCTGCTGCACCTCTTATTACACCAAGTACATTTTGACTTTCTCCCATTTCTTTAACATTTTGCTGTTTTTGTCGACTAATAAAAAATCTAATAAAAATAATTTTTATGTCCTAGTTGCCTCTGTCTCTATGCTTTTTAGACAGCATTGTAAAAGAACCTGAGGTGTAGCTTTTTTTGTGACAGTACTATCAAGAAGAGAACTTGACATTGTGAGCAGGGTAGCATGCTGACATTAACATTACCTTGAAGGACCACAGTGCCCAGGTTCAGCCTCACAGAGACAGTAGTCTGTCTCAACTATATTTGTCCAAGGGGCAGAATTTTTCTAAGCAGACACTTCGGAGGCCTGACTTTCAAATTATACATGCACATGTGTGCCAGATCATGTTTTGAAATGGCAGGGTAAACCTGACATTATTGGTGGGCTTCTGAGGACCCTACCCCAGGAGAAAAAGTAGGAATTCAAACAAATTTCCCGCAGTGCTACACCACCTGTACTAGATTAGTTAGATTAGTTAGAATGATTGTGTTATGAAAACCAAGGATGTGTCAACAACAGTAAGATTGGGTAGATTCTATACTGAGAGAATAATCATAATAATCTGGGGAGGACTTTACCATTAGGCCCCAAACTAAAGGGGCCCAAACAGTTATATAGATCTATAATGATGTTCAGAAATGGAAAATACTGAATCATGTTGCTAATTGAACTCTTTGTACCCCACTATTCAACATTATAAGAGAATTTAAAGCTCCACTTTGAACAGACTACAAGTAAATTCAAGTACACTAATCATACCTTTCCTGAATGCAGGACTTTGACTTAAAATTGTGCTGTGTGCTATTGATAGTTGTACATAAGAACAAACCTTTTTAAGTACTGCTTTTACAGCTGCCAACAGCCTACCAACATTCTCAGTCAGAGGAATGGTGAAAATAAAGCAAGGCAGCTGCCTGGGCCCCGGGCCCCCAAACACTAAATCCACCCCTGGTAACAAAAATGAAAGTGCAGCGCAGAAGGAGGGAAACAAAGCAATACGTTCTCATAAATATAATAATTCCATATATATATATATATATATATGTATATATATATATATATATATATATATATATATAACAGATAATTTAAACATATAATACACAACAACAACAACAATAAAACAGAAAAATAGATCTCTCTCTCTCTCTCTCTCTCTCTCTCTCTCTCTCTCACTCTCTCTCCCTCCCTCCCTGTGTCACACACACACGCAAACACACATAGCTGCATCAGACAGACAACTACATCAGCATCTTTTGAGAAGTAATCCCACACCATACTGCCCTTTTGCTGTTGCTTTTCATCTGTTGGTGATAGAGGAAAGACCATTTCATCTAAGCTGGGCATTTTTTTTAATGGGCCTTATTAAAATGGAGAAATAACAGTCAGTTTTATGTGATCATATATTTTACCTATAACATTGACCTGAAAAGTAACTACTTTCTATAGTGTAGTGCAGTACTTAAGTTAATGTAACTCGGTATCTTTCCACCACTGCTCTCTACTAAATTATGCAATTACATTCTTATGAAATCACCCTAACCTTTGTTTTCTGTTGTATGGTCTGTAAAATATATTTTCGTATCCGCGCATATCACAAAACATAAACGCTGATACCAGTATGTCTGTGATATGCCCACATCAGCAGATTGAAAAGCCAGGCTCTGTTATGAAATATGTTATCATTTTCCGTTACATCCTGGTTGAATGCTTCTGAACAGTAAGGTGGCTGGTTGTCAAGCCCAGGCAGTCACTATTTTTGTTTGTGAGGTAGATCATAGCTTGTTGCCCTACTTCTTCGTAGTTGAAGTCTATTTTGTGACATAAAGACAGCACCTGGATGAAGGCAATGGATCTGTTTAAAAAAATGCAGCAACAACACAGAAATTGCATAAACAAGACGCATATAACACAGACTAAGTGCCTCTTGTTCCTTCCCTGTCTTGACCTCTCTGTTGATGCTGTGTGCAAAAATAAGAAAAAATAGCCTAAATAAATAAAATGATTTTAATCTTCCAGCACGTTCAAAGATTTTTGATTGTTCCAAACAACAATGGATTTAAGAGTACTTGATACTTTTATAGTCATGTTATATGTTTGTGGCCTGTGCTGCAAACCTTTAAACCTCTGTAGCTCCAGTGTTATGTCAAAAAACTTAAATGTACAGCTCTGCTATTTATTTTTCATCTACATGTTGTGCAGTTGTATATCTTCAAATAGGGTAATAAAATCCTGGTCTTTGCATTTTATTTAGATCACAGTCTGTTTTTATAAAAGTGTTTGTGACATCTGAAATGTGGCTTCGACTTGCAACTGAAAACGTACTGAGAGATAATGTGTATGACTAGTCAGCCTGTAAATACAGAGATATTAATTTTTGTCCATATCGCCCGCCCCTACTATTAGCGCTGTGTTATCTAAACTGAAGGTGGTAGAACTCAACTGATGATTTTCTTTCCCCTTATAATAAATACCTGTGATATTTGAATACAGCATTTGAAGAATATATTAAATACTGGTAAAATATTTTAACCATTGTTAAACCAATATTTTAACCATCGGATTATTCTGATGTCTTGATTCTAGGTGGCTTCTTGTCTGATGCAGGCTGGTATGGCGATGCAGAAAAAGTGTTTCTGTCGTGCCTGCAGTTGTGCACGCTCCACAGTGAGGTCCTCCACTGCTACCGGGCTGTGGAATGCTGTGTCAGGTCAGTCTCCAAACCTGTGGACATTCAGTGTATAGCTGCATATGTCGAGAATATTTTGACCCTTTAATGTACAACTCTGATTCCAAAGTTGAGATGTTGTGTAAACATTAGTCAAAACAGAATGTATTGCAAATCTTTTTTGATTTACTTTCAACTGAGTACATTACAAAGACAAGATATGTAATGTTCAAACTGATAAGCTTTTTTTTGTAAATATACCCTTAGTCTTATACCTGCAACATGTTCCAAAAAAGTTGAAAGGTGAACAGGTTATTGGTAACAGGTGATAGACAGTATCATGACTGGGTATGACCGGGCTATCCTCGAAAGGCTTAGTTGTAACCAAGGATGGCACGAGGTTCAACACTATGGAGTGAAATCCCTATCTTTATTCAAGAGAGCAGTCTATCAGTTTGAGAGCATTATTTATTGATTCCACGCTCAAAATTCCTGCCCTCGCACTCAAATAGCCTCTGCTTGCACTTGGATCTGCTCTGTTTCTGCTCAAACTGTGCGCTTGCACTCAGATACCATGTTGCTCGCACAGATTTCCTGCTCGAGTTTAAACTTCTCTCCTCGCGCTCAAACTGCTTCTGTCTGCTCGCGGAATTTGTCCTTTCTCCTTGCGCTTGGATTTTTTAGTGTTACAATCCTGTCAAAATCCCCCAACCAATAGAATGCCAGCTTTACTGCTGACCAATGAAATGATCCCTGCCTCCTTGGGGGTGCGCACGCTTCAGTTTTAGAGCATCCCGTCCGGGCGGGTACTCTTTAACCAGGTACATCCTCTCCCGCCCGCCACGGCTTTATTAAATGTTCTCTTTATTAAATGTTGCTTTCTTTACGACTTTTGGAATATAATGAATGTCAATTTACACACGTGCGCCCATTTTTTTTTTTACTATAATAGCCGCATACAGTATAATAGTAGCCGGATGGCACAGCGCCCCCTAGTCGGTGTGCTGGAGGGGAAAAAAACGTCATTTTCGTCATGACTCAGAGCGGGAGTGCAGTGGATTGCTGGCCAACATGGACCGTCAAAGTCAAGGACCTCAAGTAAGTTTGTTTATTTTAATGGGGCTATTACTTCCTTCAGATTGAATTGATGAAGGCATATTTGCGGCACGAGTATACACCCATGATCATATGATTAGCTTTCAAGAGTTGTACGTTACGTGAACACGGTTGCGTAGCCTAACGTTAACTGTTAGGCTATTTGAGTGTAGAAAACAAAAGTAAAAACACAACTGGTGTGTAGCCTACATATAGGCCTATAGGCTACAGTGGAAACCGCCAATAGTGATCACGGTTGCCGAGGTGCGGTTGTGAACATGTTTATAGCCTACCTTTACTGTTAACGTTATCAAAGAAAGAGAAATGTCGTCTTTTTCATACTGTTTTTGTCGCGTTACAGGCTGCGTTTGGAACAGCTGTTTTGTATTTTGAAAGAGTCAGTAACATTCAGTGAATAGCGAAGCTGCATGTTTCATTATTTTATATTCATGTAACGAATATACAAATGTCTATTTGATGGTAGCCTAATTAGAATTAGAAATTCAGAGAAAGAAAATCAACAATACTTATCTGCTTACAGTGATAAATTTGACACAAACGGAAATGATCACTATAAGCGGTTTCCACTGTGTGTGTGTGTGTGTGTGTGTGTGTGTGTGTGTGTGTATTCTTCAAATAATTGTATTACGTATTCAAATGATGTGTACCATTGCTGTCAAAGTCTGCTCTATTTGTAAGGTTTCACATATTGTAAACAAGTCCCCACTTGCATATCTGCATATTTACAATTAAATCAGTTGAATCTCACTACATTTGCTTCAGAGAAATGCACAATGATTTTTTTTTAAAAAGATTAATTGTGTTTATTACCTACTTTTTCTACAGAACCTTCTCAGACGTCACATCTTGGAGAGATTGCAAAGCAAGATGCAATATGTGGTCAGCCATCCTGACTTGGACCTTGACTACTTTAATTTTGTGTGCACCCATGAATTAACTGACAGATGCAATAGCAGACCAGATAGAGTTGCCAGTAAATATAGTCAATGCCCTTAGAGAACTGTGCTACCTGGTTAGACGTCAGATAGAAAATGAGCAACATATTCCAATGGTTGAGATACAGGCAGTACAAGGAGCAAGGGGGAGACCCAAATTCATCATTCAACAGGACGAATTACAGGCCTTGATAGACACTCAGTTGCCCATACCATGCATAGCAAAACTGCTTGGAGTCAGTGAGGTTATAGTATTCCGTCGAATGGCAGAATTTGGAATTTCTGTGTCAGGGTCTTACAGTACAATGTCAGACCAGGAGCTTGACACTTTAGTTTCTGAAATCAAAGCTGAGATGCCCCATATTGGCTACAGGTTAGTCATGGGAAGACTGAGGTCCTTAGGCCACAGGGTACAGTGGAGCAGAATGAAGGCAGCTATGCACAGAGTAGATGCAGCTGGGATTCTTGCTCGTGTGACACAGTTAGGCTGTGTTGTGAGGAGAAGCTACTCTGTAAGGGCACCCCTTTCTCTTGTTCATGTGGATACTAACCACAAACTCATAAGGTATGTTGTTTTCAGATTGTAGTTGTAAAATAAATTAATCATCTGTAGCAAACACATACAATTCTACTTTCTCCCTAAACAGGTATAACATAGTCATTTTTGGGGGCATTGATGGCTTCTCCAGAAAGGTACTCAGACTGAAAAATACATTTTTGTGAGTTACCACAGTGATTTTTGGATATTTTTTCTCATGTTAGGTGGCATATAATACTATCAAATGCAACTGTTTCAGTGACTTACACTCAGGGTTAACACAAGGCTGATAATGTCGGCAGTAGCTCAGTCCATAGGGACTTGTGTTTGGAACTGGAGGGTCGCCTACTCAAGTCCCTGTCCGGACTAAAACATGGAGTGTGGACTGGTAGCTAGAGAGGTGCCAGTTCACCTCCTGGGCACTGCCGAGGTGCCCCTGAGCAAGG
>JAPZEB010000024.1:2551159-2561888 GCA_029783705.1 Chaetodon striatus
CCTGACCTTCAGCTCATTTCTCATTTTTATTTTATTTTATTTTATTTTTTGTACTATTTTTTGCCTGCACTACATCCTGCTGATGATATTCTGGCTGTTATTTGGGGTTAGGTTATGTGGAGGAATGTGATATGATGTCAAGCTTTGTTCCACATCATACTTATGCTTTTAGTTTGATACCTGCTGTGAATATGCTTTAAGTCATTTCTGTTAAAACTGAATAAAAATATTCTTGATTTTAAAAAAAAAAGTGTTTTTGCAATAATCAATAATGTGTATAATAAAAGATCGATACATGGCGTCTGTGTTCGCCACGCAAAATATTGCAATACTATGCTGTATCAATTTTTTTCCCCCACCCCTAATTGCTATGGTATCGATGGCATTGCAAACAGACAGATGCTGATCAAGAATCTTGCTAATATATTCGTACTAATTTCACATTTCTACACCCAGGACTGTTGTGATCTTTTTCACAGCAGTAACATAGGATAAAGGGATTGGTGCATGCTTATATCTTTTTGTTATCTTGCAGGAGCTGCACAGTAGCGTGTCAGACATAGTAGAGGACATCCTGACAATGCATGACACAACAAAGGTGAGACACAACTCTTGGTGGCAGAATCACTGATGTCAGCAACACTTTAGACTCAATTCAAGCTTCAACCTGTTTCACATTAATAAACTTCCACTGACTGTCACTGTGAGCTGCCCTGTACACTCATATCAACATTCTGTGCACCTGGTGTCTTGTCTTACCTCTCAACTATTTTCACCCACAGCAACATTGTAGATGAATACATTTTCTTCCACCCTTTTAAGGTCTCAAAGTAGTGTATATTTGAAAATAGTGAATCTGAGTGTGCTGTCCATTGTGTTTTTGACTCCTCACCAGCTGGGTCACCTGACCCTGGAAGACTACCAGATCTGGAGTGTGAAGAGTGCTTTAGCCAATGAGTTCTTAAACCTGCTTTTCCAGGTCAGTTCACTTACAAACTGTACAGTAGTTGTAGAACCTGTGTGGAAATTGAAATGCAATCCTAATCATCATGCTTTTCTGTACATGTTTGTGTGTTGTTTCATGTCTTGGTCCAGGTTTGCCACATAGTCCTCGGGCTGAGGCCTGGTACTCCTGATGAGGAGGGACAAATCATCAGGTACATACCTGTCCTCTTCATCTGTTGTGTGATTGTACACTACTTTGAGGGATATGCTGTTGGACCCAGTGAATGTGTTCCATTGTATTTTTGCTTTTCTCTCTGTTTGTGTGTAGGGGTTGGTTAGAAAGGGAGAGCAGACATGGGCTGCAGCAGGGTCAGAACTGGTTCCTCATCTCCATGCTGTGGTGGCAGCAGTGGAAGGACTACGTTAAATATGTAAGTCAGGTTAAAGACAAAATGTGTAGATCCAGACATGCATTGATATTAACACAACAAGCCTTTTTGATCAGGCATTGTACTTAATAACATCATAACTAGTGTTGTCTAACATGCAGTGTATTGTTATAAAGGACAATCCAGGAGTAATTAGTCTCTGATTACAACTTTGTAAAATTAATGTATTGTTACACAAAGTTACTGTGCTATTTGGTTATAGATTTCTGAGCCTAATATTCAAACTGAATTGCCATTTTGTTTTCTCTTCATTATTTCTCTGGCATTGTGTACATGTTAGCTATTTGGGAGGATGTGTTATTTTGCGCTAACCTATCTGTAATGACTGACATGACATAATTTTTCAGTCCACACAGAGTGGTTAGTGGCATCCTTAGCCAGGAGCAGTTAACATACCAAGCTATACATTGTGATCAGTTCCGATCGCCACTGCACAGGTGTTACTCAACAGAAATAAGAAGGAGGCGAGATGGCTAACTTGTTGGCTTTCTTCTTGACACAATATGCAGTTTACATATTTTGTTTTACTGATATATCAGATTTATGTATACTGGATTGTTCAGAGGTTGTTTCTGGGCTGAGTGTGGCCCGCGGGCTGCCAGTTGCACTGGCCTATTTTTGTAGTTTTATCAACATTTGTTTTTTTAAGTGGTGTGTCCCAATTGAGCAGAGTTGTCTGTTCACAGATTTCAATGTTATATTTCATTCATGCCCAATTGGCAACCTCTGAGGCTGAAAATTAATCCAATGCAACATTCATAATAACTGTATGTGGATAAATATTTATATAACTCACTTGTTTAGATTTTATTAAGGTTTAGAGTTATGCATATTTAAGGGAAGTGTCACTACAGTCCACAGTCAGATCCACCCCTTGCACCTCCACATTTCCTTACCTGGTAAGACCATCCTGATGATGTGAACTCAACATTCGGTTTCACTCTCTGTATCAGTCTGGACTCGGTGCTGCCCCAAACACTTTCCTGAAATAAAAGTCTAATCAGGGCCAATCAGTGATCTGCACCGTAGCTGACAGCCAAAGGAGGCGATCAGAGACTACATTGTAGTTGATGACGTAAAAAGTCAGAAAGCAGTAAACATAGCAATAAGTGAGTTATTGCTGAAGTAGAGTCAATAACAGAGATTAAACAAGAACAAGAGTATGCATTCGCCAAGTTTCTCAGAGGAGAAGATGTTTTTGCCATTCCTCTGACTGGATTAAGCAAAGGCTTGATTTATCAACTGGCTCCGCTGGTGATGAAGAAGATGCCAAGGCAAGAACTCCCACACACTGAAAGTGTTTGGGGCAGCACCGAGTCCAGACTGATACAGAGTGCAGAATGTTGACCTCACATCCTCGGGATGGTCTTACCAGGCTACATATAGTTCCAGCATTTCATCCAAATATGTTCACTCCTGGCTCCAAAAAATCCAAGATAGTGACAGATGAAATAACAAACACAAGGCTTCAAAATGAGAGACCACAAATCAGTGTGTGACGTCACAGTGACGTCACAGTAGCTACGTCCATTATGTTATACGGCCTATGCTTATGCCACATTTTGCCATTGCTACAGACTTGAATAATATAAACATATCGGTTTATGAGACCAGGTTTTCTGCATCTTGCAAAATAACATCACACTGTGACAGAAGCAGTGGCTTTGAAGGAAGCAAACACCACATTTATCACAAATATTACTTTAAACAATGTTCAATATTTTTATGCTCCTGTCCAGGAGCATAAGGGCATCGTGGTGGAGCAGCCATCCATCCTGAGCTCATTGAGAACTCCGATGGCCACAGCCACTATAGAGCCCACCCCACCAGACAGACTGGGAGGACTAGGAACCTTCAGCCCAGTCAGCCCCACTGAGGAGAGGTCACCTGATGCTGTGTCCAGCGCTTCCGAGGCCACAGAGACTGGTCAGTTAACATACTTCACACAACAGTAGACAGCAACAAACTGATGATTGAAAATGATTCTGACTGCTGCTGGTGTACTGTACATAAAAAAACACATCTTAAATGCCACTGCTGTTTTTAATCAGTAATGCATTTACACTGCCCAAATTATTTAAAAAAAGAAACTTGGAGTAGCACATTGATGAGAATCACATCACTGTTGTTGCACTTATAAGATTAGTGCTGAAGAAACGCACAATTTGCTGAATTTACACTGCGAGGCAATAAAGTACCACCGCCTTCAAGTTCGGCCTTTTTGGTAACTGTCCATTATGAATATATTGATTTTTATTTGAGAATTTATTGTATAGTATTCACCCAACCTTTATCAATGACTGGCTTTTATTTGTTCATGCCAGTGGAATCTCATGAAAAACACACAAGTTCACTTGACTAAAAACTTGACAACAGACTGAATTTTAAAACTATCTGTTTTTGTTGATCAGTGATTTAATTTTTTCCCTCCCTGTGTGTGTGGCTTGGTCGCTCCCTCTGATCCTTTCTGTCCCAGCAGCCATGAGCCCCCAGGTAGCTCCCTCTGCCACAGAGAGCTGTTTTGCTCGTCAGCACAACATATCGGACAACAACAATCAGTGTTTTTCTGGAGCAAACGGCCAACTCCCCTCCCATTTGGCAGCACAAAGACCTGGAGCCATTGACAACCAGCCTCTGGTCAATACCGACCCCATGAAGGCAAGGATGTGTGCATGTGTGATTTCTGCCCTGTTTTTTTTCTTAATGAGCAGTATAAAGTCTATTTGTCGTTTGCATGTAAGTAATGAAAGAAGCAGACAGTCCCACATAGACTGCCCAGCCTATTTACAGTGTATAGATGTTCACATTTAAAAACACTTAAAACCCCAATGTTATTTTGGTCATGGGTACATCAGTCTTTCATGCAGCTCTCAAACTGTATTTTGAATCGACTGAGCCATTTTACATTGCAGTGTGGTCAGGCTGAAATTGTAACTGGAGATGGGTCAGCTGAAAACATAAAGAGTTGTAAATCATCAATTTATGATTGAAAATCAATCAATAAATAAATGTAAACAAAACTAGTTATTAAGAAAGAACGAATGCAGTCTCTAATTATGTTTTAAGTACAACCCCAATTCCAAAAATGTTGGGACGCTGTGTACAATGTATTTAAAAACAGAATGCAATGATTTGTAAATCCTTTCTGACAGTTAAATCAAATACAGCACAATGAAAAGATATTTAATGTTCAAACTCATAAACTTCTTTTTTATTTAATGCCTGCAATACATTGTTGAAGAGGGATCCCTCTTCCAGGACAGACAGATGTGCAATAGATGTTTTGTGGATAGAACAGACCAACATAACAAATTTACAGTAATCCATATGACAAAATTATACAGAAAGAGAGACAGGGACAAACACTAGTGACAATAGCAACTATAACATTGATTTAAGTAATAATCATAACAATAATAATAATAATGAATATGATAATAGTATTTTGGCAGCATAAATGTTATAAGTAAATATTAAAATATAACAGTGTATGTATGACAATAATAATCATCTGTGTACAATGATAGTAGAAGTGTGATAATAATAATGATAGCAGTAGTAGTTAGTATCAGGCAGGACCATGACAGCAGTGTGACCACGACCCACAATCAAACAAAATTCTTTCCCATTCTGCTTGATATATGACATTAAGTTGAATATAGGTCCAAAAGGATTTGCAAATCATTGCATTCTTTTTCCTAATTTAAAATCTACAAGTCCTGGGTAATTCGAGACCATTTCATGAAATAAAGACTGCATTCGTTCTTTCTTCATAACTAGTTTTGTTTACATTTTTTTATTGATTGATTGTCAATCTTATGTTGATGATTTATAACTCTTGATGTTTTCACCTGACCAATCTCCAAAAAAAAAGACAAACTAAACCTACCCAGATGTTCTTTAAAGGAATACTTTTGAAAATATACCTGTTTACTGTATTCCTGAGAGTGAAACAAGAAAATCACTATGTGCAGAGCTAGCTTAAGCTAAGCTTAAAGTTGAAACAGGGAAAAAAGTAAGTTTGGTTCTGCTCAAAGTTAAAAAAAAAAATAAACCAACCAACCCTCTAAAGTACACTGAGCTCACTGAGCTCTAAAACTTAATTACTATATGTTTTGTTTGTTCAACCCATACATTAATGAAATGTAAAAGCACCAAGTCCTAAGCTTGTGCTCACCAGCTGTATCTGGCATCCTGCGCTGTAGCTGGAGACAGCACAGAAGAGCAAGGAATGTGTATATTGTTGTCTGTAAAAATGGCTGCATTTCACATATCCATTTATATTTCTGTCCATCTGCAGGTTAGAATAACAAGCTACTTTACATTTTGTTAATTAGTTTAGATTAGCTTTCGGGTTTTTGGTAAGTAACTCTGGACAGAGCTAGGCTAGCTTTTTCCCCCTGCATCTAGTCTTTATACTAAATTAAGTTAGACTACGATAGTGGTATTAATTTTCAAAATGTGGCTTTAAAATGAGCGAAAACTAATATGATTTGGGAGAAATGTGCATGTTTAAGTAACAAAGGGCTAATTGTTGTAACGTTGTTCAATAAAAGGGGCACATTTATGGAACACTTGTAATGTGGAGTTTATAATTAATACTTTGTGAATAAAATACATTTTTAAAAATAATTAAATGAACAGATAAAAATAGACATGGAATTTTGGCATTAGGGAGGAGTGGGCGCAATAAGCTTTAGCTCCAGCCTACACCCTGTAAAAAAATAATATTTTCCTGTTGTGTTTGGATTAATTATTGTGTTTGGAAGACTGTGATATTGTTTGCAGATGAAAAGATATTTTAGTTTCAGTTACAATCTTGACAACCTGAAGGTTAGATCAGAAAAGCCACATACAGTTAGGAGGTGATCATGTGGCATGGATTGTGCATCATGTTTACAGCTCTGCTTTGGCATATGTTTGACATATGAGATCAGTAAAGCCACTCAGTCTCAAAGAAGACTCCATTATTAATTCACTCCCTCTGGATTTGCTCACTGAACCAAGCTCATCTGTCCACAGGAATCAGGCTGCTCCACAAAGCTATGCGTTGAAAGACAGATGTGATCCAAACCTTTGAAAGACAATACATACACAAAACAAATTCCACAGTGTGTTTATCTTAACAGCATTTGCAATGTTTATCAGATATAACACAAGACAACACTGTGTTAGAAGAAAAAATTTGCCTGCTTCTTTCAGTTTGACAGAAGAAATGATCTGAGATTCCTAATTTGGAGGCACTCCCCTTCTGCTGGCAAAGGCTCTCGGGGACCAGATGGTGCTTCCTTTTTCCTTTGTCTTTTCTCTACATCATGCTGTACTGATAGCAGGCTGGCAGCCTGTGCATAGCATTAAGATACAGTCTCTGTCCATTATCTGTAATTCATGTAGGCATAATAGGGTCTTTTGTGCACATATTAAAATGCTGATGTCTGTGCTGTGTCCCTTCAGGCTCCTACGTTAACCATGGAGGGTGGCAGGCTGAAGCGCTCCTTGCAGCTGGTGCCTGGCAGAGACTTTGAGACGGTGCCAGAGCCGGTGTGGCGGGCACTCTACCACTGGTACGGTGCCAACCTCAGCCTGCCGCGACCAGTGAGTGAATACAGTCTGTGTTGGCAACTTGTGGTTAAAAGTGTTAAAATTTCTATCAGAAATGATTAATGATTATTGAAATAGTATTAATTTTATATGAAACTATCAATTTAGAACTCTGAATAATAATTATTAAAATAATAACTAACTATATAAAGAATAAAGCTTGAAGGATTTTGGAGTTCTTGACGAAACAGAGGATGGCACGTTCACTCTCATACAGCATTAAACAGCATGTATGTATAGCATGTCTGTGTGTGTGTGTGTGTGAGAGAGAGAAAGAGAGAGACAGAGAGAGAGAACACAACTGCTACTATGTGTTATGTTTTGAAAGTCAAATCAGAGTATGTGTGTACGTACATAAGAGTGTAAGTATATGAGTATATGACATGTGGAGGTGATGGGTTAGTATGCAAGACCCTGGGTCTGCGTGAAGCAATAGTATACAAGCATCTATATAGCTTTGGCTAAGCCAGTCACCCAATATCCTGACTACACAACAATCACAGCAATAACACTCACTAATTAACAAATGATTACATGTTATACATACATCAGGGGTCAGTAACCTTGGGCATCTGTGCCGCCATTGGCATGCTGGAGCTTAATTAATGGCACACTAGCAATAAGTAAGCAAGAGGTTTTGGAAATGTTAAAGTGCAGGGTTTTGCCACACATTTATCTATTTGTGGTGGCCCATCACGGTAATATCTGCTGCCATGTCTTGATTTTCCATTTTTGGAGCTGGGCCATTCATTAGAAGCACAGCTGGGATGTATATAGCCTACCATTCAGTATATACATTGTACGTGTACTCAAGGCACAGATGAAGAAGCAGAACAGCAAATGCAGTGAAAGTGAAGCTTAACTGTTGATTGCACTAGATCTAAATATTTGCTGTCACTTACTGCAGCAGCTACTCCTTTCATCCATTGATCTGATCTTATCCAACCCAATCTGATCTGATCCGATCTGATTGGATCAACTGATCAATTATCCACCCAGGGACTAAAACTCTACCAACTGCTGGCGGGGAAAATAAGAAACTCCTAAAGGGTTTAGTACTGCATTCATGGACCCACGAAAACCTTAGAATTTAGATAGGGGACATAGGATGATACAAAGGGACTGGCACAAAAAAAGAATCATTTCAACTTTAGCATTTCACTGGATAAGAGTGTGGATGAGAATGACATGTCATGTTTAGTGGTCATAGCAAGATACTGTGATTTTACCGTAAGAAGAAGCTCTTCTAAAACCAACGCCTTAAACAACAATAGGTGAGGACATAGCACAAGTTTTTGTGGAGCATTTTAGGAGTGTGGCATGGACATTATATTGATATGGCACTCTGATAAGAAACTTTAAAAATGACAGTTCATATCAAAAAGGTTGCAGACCCCAGACATACACTGACAAAATTAAAACAGTCTTGCTTAGCCTGTACCATTACTGTGCTAACGTTAGTGAGGCCCAGCTTCATTAACAGTCAGTTCATGAATGGAGAAAAGGGTTGTTTTGTTGTGATGCTTGTTAGCCAGTGAGCCTGTCCATTGTGGATTGCTGGAAGAATTGTGGTTCCGGATGATGCTGTATTCCAGTGGTGTAGGTCACAGGATACTGATTGCTCTTTGTTACCTTTACAGAGAGCAGTTCGTTACTCATCTAGCATTGTTGCTGTTTTGCTTGAAAGTTAGCTGGCAGACTTTGTGTCTGGCTACTGGTGCTAACTTGTCCAGTCTTTTCTGCAACTAAGAGTAGTTCCATGTTTCCTTGGAGACGTTCAGTGAAAAGAGAGTCTCTTCTGCTGTGAGCATTCAGAAAGGTGAGACAAAGTGAAGGAGGGGCAGGCAGGTCCGCCAGCAGTAGTGACTTTCCTCACTGGATGTCTTAGGAAAAACAGAAAGGAAAGAGCAGAAAGTTGCTCTTTTGTTGGCCTAATGATGTCGTAGGTCACATGCCACAGGAACCATGGCTTCACAGGGAGCGTCTCACACAAAGGTGTGAAAAATAGAGGACTGTGGGAAACTGAGTCCATTCATGCTGTCTTTGTCATCGAGAACAACAGACTTAGGTGGCCATTTTGAGTGGGCTGAGGTTGCAGAAAATTTCAGTTTACACAATAAACAAATCCCTAATGAGTCCAGTGATCCTAACGCTGTATTATACACCCACTCAACAGCTGATGAACCTGACTGTCTGTATCATGCAAGACTGGTCAATATTAACATCACTGTAAATTCTTATAGGTCCAGGTTGTAGGATTTAGTGGCATTTAGTAGTAAGGTTGCAGATTGCAACTTAACTGAAACTTCCTCATGTAGGAGAACTATGGTAGCCTACAGTATGTGATAATGCTAATGGCCCAAATAAAAGCCAGTATTTGGTTTGTCTTTTCTGTGCCACAGTAGAAACAACATGGCGGACTCCATGGAAGAGGACCAGCACTGTATATAGATATAAACAGCTTGTGTAAGGTGACAAAAACAGCATTGGTCGTTTCAAGTGACTATACACCAATGAAAAACATAACTATTAATATTATATTTAGTTTCTGCAATTGAATTCCTCGAAATCCTACACACTGGACCTTTAAGAACAGAGGTCTCCTGTATAACTGTTGCGTAAGTGCAAAACGAGGCCTAAAAGAGGTCTACGCCACTTCCGCACCTGTAGGAGAACTCTGACCCATGCTTACAAACATTTTGGAGACGGGGAAAATTGGCACCACAGATGGGTGACATATAATGATGCCTCTCACACATTTAATTTCGCTTCATGTCACACGTGACTTATAGATCCACTTTACACTGTACTGGTGTTGAACCATATATATTGGATAAGCAGCTTTTAGTTGTACAGATGATAAGTCAACTCAAATCTCACATTGAATTCTGCTGTTTATATCACCATCATTGTCTCACCATCACTTTTCCCACCCCCAGAGCACAGAGCAGAGGGCTGGACTATGTGCTGCTGACACTTGTGGTCAGCTGTGGCGTGCACAGCAGCTTTTGAAATGCACACATCAAAGCATTAAATAATTGGAAAGCAGAGTGTGAACAATGTTCAATAATATCTTCTAACACTGTAAATATATATCACCAAGTATGATTAAAATTTTCAAATCATTTTTGTGTGTAAAATCACTGCAGTGAACATACCTGTTTGCAGACATCATGGTGGCTGCCACACACACTTCACACATCTTCAAATTAAATCTCAGGATTGTGGATACCACTGATTACCGCAATCATTTTGGCACAGTGTGAAGTAATTAGTCTGATCACTGTAAACACATAAATACTGCGGTGACACCTGGTCGTTAACATGATTCACTGTAAAGAACCATTGATCAGCAGGCTCATTTCTATGCATCAGCATTCATGAGGAGCTTTGCATTGACCATTTATGGCTGAATGTGGGCATTTGGAAGGACAGGATATGAGGCTGTTCCACATGCAGACAATGCATGCAGTTAATCAAGATTATCTTAATGACTTAATTTAAAAGTACAACTGAAAGTGAGCGCAATAGTAGTCAGATCTCTCATTGCACAATTGGTCAAATTTTATTTAAGAAGTAAGCATACTAAATCAGTCCCTCTGAGTGAAATTATATATTTTTACTAGACTTGCACCAATTGATCGGCAGTGCTCGGAATCGGGCCGATTTTCACATGATCGGCCATGACCGGCGACCGGCTGGTCAGTCTAAAATATGCCGATTTAAAACGCCGG
>JAPZEB010000024.1:2704205-2718346 GCA_029783705.1 Chaetodon striatus
GGTAGAAAAAAATGCTTTTGTTGCATGTTTTTTTTTTTTTTTTTTTTTTTTTTATTTGTAAATCATTCTGCATGAAAAATGTTTTATTTTGGTAGCAACCTTCAGTGTAGGCCTATGTGTGAACTGTACTGAAAATGTAAGTGCATAAATGTGTTCAAGCAAATGAGAAAAACTTCAAACAAAGATTTTTTTGTTAATATTTTGAAGCAGGTGGACTATGTAAAAGAAAATGTTTTAGTTAATAGTTTTACTTTTATCTTAATGTATTATTGTCCTCCTCAGTTCACTGATTAAGATCCTGCTGACCATTGCTCTGCACTGAGACACACTATTGTACATTGATTAACAGAATCCTGTGTGTAATAGTTTGACCTACTGACCTAGGAAAACGGTTTTTGAGGTGTTGAAGGAATTAGGGCAGATTGAGTCAGATTTTATTGTGAAATAGCTGGTCCTGGGTTTCCTGAGCTCTCTTCACCTTTGTTGCCACATATACCTTTTAATTAGCCCAACCCACAACCTATTGTTTTAACCTAGCCTTTGATGTAATAGTAAAAAGAGCCTTGTTCTGGACATGGATCCTCCATAAAGAACTCTACACCCTCGCTGTGAACTTCTTCTGTACTGCACAGCGAATAAAACTCACTTGAACCTCCTATGTAATTGGACTTGAAAGAATTTGTGGTTTTTGTTTTTAAAAATTATTTAGATTAAATATCAGAAAGATAAACCTCTGTCAGTTCTTTGGAAACTGCTTATTTTATCTAGTAAAACACTCGTGATGCAGCTGTTGTATGTCCTGTGTGAGCAAGGCATTACTCCCTATTGATGGAGCATTTGTTACCAGTGTCGGGGGTCTCAAAAGTAACATATTACATATTTGACATAACGCATTATCACCCTAAATAAACTCTTAAATGTTTTCCTTTATCACTTATCCACACTGATCCACACTGCTCCACTGTCCATGGCTATTCAATTATTTTAAATTGTCTAGGCTATTTAATTGTTCTATATCATCACATCATTATCAATATAAGGAGGGGACTTTAATACAAAGTGGTAACCACTGTATGTGACTGGATGAACAGGTCAGATCTGCGCAGCACTGGATTTGAAATGAATTGTAATAAACTGGAGCTTCTGTGCTTTGATCACCTGCTGTGAAACAACATGACATGAAAATGTAATATATTACAGTTTGAGAGTAACCCAGCATTGCCTCTTACACTGAATGGTCTGAGGTCATGAGACAGGAGCTTATCCCATCATGCACTGGGTGGAAGTCAGGTAGACAGGTTCAATAGTCAACAGTCAATCACATGGGTAACAAACACACTGATGCCTATGGACAACCTGTCCTGCAGGAGGAATACTGGGTGAGCATGCGAGTGGAGAAAGAAACTCCATGCTGAAAAGACTGGGAATCAAACCCTCAACCCTCTGCTTGTGCTGTGAAGCATCAGGTTAATCAGTGAACCACACAGGTCCCAGTGAAACAGTTTGCAGTAATCCTTATGGATTAGTGTTCTGCTGCTATCTAAAACAAACACTTTGACTCTGATGACTCTGTGGCTTGTGATGTAAATGTGACTTCAGCAGCAGCCTGCTGTTTCCATAAATGCGTCCTCATGATGTCAGTAGGAGGTGCTATATTTAGAGGTGATGGTGGAGTTTCATGCAGTCAGATGACGTGTTATTTGTACAGCACTGCCATGTTCTCTGCTCTGTCCAAAGTGCTGGTTTAGATTAAGTTTGGTGTTGTAAAAGTCATGCGCATTGAAGCAGAGTTAATTAAGTTCTACTGAGGGACTACCTCTTTAGCAGACATGGGACATTGGTTGTGTCCGAAATCATTCACAAACAGCCCCTGAGTCATCCTAAATTACCCCTGGAAATGGCCATCATGGATGCGAAGCTTCTGGACCAACTGATGGTACTCCCCATGATCCAACCTCTTTTTTGGGGTCTGATGTACCCACACAGATCTTCATTCCCTGTGCCCAAAAAACTATTTGCTGACAGCCTCTCACTCTCAACCAGAGCTACAGAAAGTACCCTCTGCCCAAACATTTTCATAACTAGCTAATAATTACTGTTAAAAAAAGAAAAGAAAAAAAAGGTAGCTTGATAACACAGGAAGGTTAGTGTAAGGAAGAGATGGGGTAGGTGCCTGGCAACAATAACTACAACAACTACACAATAAATTGACAATTAATTACATTGCAAAGAAACTGGTCAAACAAACTTTAACATGTCATTATAAGTTAAACATGTACAGCAGATTGTAATTGAGCTGCTCTCTCTCCTCTGATCCATCTCATGTCAGAGGAGTACAGTCTGTCTGTTCCTTTGGCGCAATGCATGATGGGATATACTGCTTTGTGAGTGACCATCAGTTGTACACTACTTTTCACAGTGCATTGTGGGAAACTTTGAGTCCACTATACAGGGTACAATAATTCCCACTATACATCGAGACAGCGCTACAAAATGGCAAACATACAATAAAGTGGACTATACAGTGAGTAGTGAGTGATTTTGGACACAGCCTCTATAGTATACTCTGGACTCATGGAACACTTTTGTCTAAAATTCCTTTTAATGAAAGATAGAAAACTATCTGCCTATACAGTGTGGGTGAATGCAAATTTGTTTGTGGGGCTCCGAGCATAAAAGCTCTCATTTGAAAAACCAAACAGAAATAGTTTTGACATTGCTTCTGTAAAGGAATATTATTGTGTTTTTCAGATATCTTTTATGCTTTAAGTATCACAAACAACATGTCACTGACCTCCACTGAACTGGGCAGTGGCATAAATCTCAGGGGTGGGTGTATTAAAATATGGGTGAATAAATCTGGATAGAGATAAACTGGAAACTGTTCCTTTAATGGAACATTACTCTTACAGCTCACATCACATCTTAAAAATGACTGTGCATTTAAAGTGATAAACTGCAAGACTGCTTTTTAAAAAAGATTACCTGTCCATAAAACAATGTAGCCAGAACTGTGACTCAATCCATTTAGCATTGGGTACCAATTTAATCATTTTCTTATAATGTCCACATGTGTGTGCTTGCCTGTATTGTAGCATTAGATATATTCTGATAGTTTGTCAAGCTCCATTTAAATGTGTTATGTGTGTACTGGACACGTATCTCAGCCTGGGGTATTGATTGGATTGGAAGTTCACCATTGTTTACCATCTGTCAAGGCTGTAAGTCATTAGCAGCTATGTAGATGGATGTTGCCTTTGTTAGTCATCTGTACTCATCAGTGCATCGATCTGCTGAGATTAAGGTTGGTGGGTAAACATCGTAACATCCATGACTTCCTGGGGCAGGATTTTTCCACGTTTCCATTAGCTGTTCTGATGTCAGACGTTATCATTGTGAATACATCTATCATTTTGTATTTGCAGCATACTATTTAAAATACTCAGGGGTAGGAAGAACTCAGTTTACTACCTTTGTGGTTCATAGTGGCCCACAAATAATAATGAAAATCCGTGTGTTTTTATGTGTTTTATATAGTTTTTCTTTAGTTTTTTGTTATTGGCCTTGGATACAACAGAAACAAAAAGTTCATCTCAATGTCCATTTAGTACTTTTTCTGGAGGTTTCGATCATCAGCACATAAGGTTCACTGTTTCCAAGGTCAAGAATAAACTTGAACTGAACCTCTACTAAATGGATCTCTGTTGAGATTGTTTGTTAATTTTGTTAATATTTTGGTCGTTTACCTGAAAATATCTGTCACCAAAAGATATACTTTATGCTCAAGGCTGGATTATCAACCAGGCAAAGCAGGCAAACATCCCAGGGACATAGCATTCCTGGGGCCCCAAAGCTCAAGGATTAATGTACAGCAGGCTTTTGGAATATGCATCGCTAAAGCAAAATAAAATCTGATGTTGGCCTTAAAGTGAGTCCTGCTTCATTGGCCATGCTTGTGGGCTGGCACGGAGGGAGAGACTGAACAATTAATCTGTCTACTACTTGTCCAGACTGCAGATATTTTATAATAATAAGAAATATTGCTGTGATCCATCTATCCGTCCATTTTTATCCACTTAATCGCAGCTAACAGGCTAAGCAAAATATTCCAGACGACCCTCTCCCCAGCAATGTTTTCTTAGTCCTCCTGGGGAATCCTGAGGCGTTCCCAGGCCAGATGAGGTAAATTATCCCGCCAGCATGTTCTGGGTCTGCCATGGGGTCTCCTACTATTTGGACATGCCCAGACAACCTCAGAAGGTGTCCAGGAGGCATCAAGATCCAATGCCCAAACCACCTCAACTGGCCCCTTTCAATGCAATTGAAAGAGGGCAGGAATGACGATAGACTGGCAATTCCTAGACCAAGAGTTTGGGCTTCTGGCTCAGCTTCCTCTTCATCACGAAGATCCACCAGAACTCGCTTATCACTGCTAATGCCACACCAACACCCCCCCATCTCACGCTCCACTCAGGAACATCATCCACTAAGAGAAGAGATACAATTCTAAGCTCCCCAAATTGGACATCTTCTCCACCCAGCTGTGCCTTGAGATCCTGTCCATGAATATCACAAACAAAATTGGAGACAAGGAACAACCCTGTCCCTTGTACCTTGTACCTTGTACCTTGTATTGGCATTAAGATTGCTATTAATATCCATGACCTCCAGAGTAAAAAATCCTGCTGACAATGGCAATCACCTTACTTTACCTTATGCATTACCTCAAAGTACAATTGTGCTAAATACAGCCTCACAGAGCTGCTAGCATGGCTGTAGACTCATGGTCTTGTTTTTTTTAATCCTATGAGCCCTGACTGGAACAGTCTATGTTACAGATCTTATGTAGTCTAGTAGCTCATTTACAGTTCATCTGATGGTAAAGCATGTACAAAAGAATATAGAGTGTATGTATTTGTGGCTAATTAGTTATTGCAGAGAAACAGGTACATTTGATGGAGCTACTCATTAAAACAACAATCTTTTAGGCTTGACTAATGTTACACTGGTTGGTAACTGACAGGAACAAGCACTGTAGGTGATGGCTGATGAATGAGGCAACCCTTACAGCTGCCTCATCGTCATGGCAACCAGCACAACAAGGTAAGAGTGGCAGATTTACAAGCCCATAATTCTGTTGTGATTTCTATGCCAGAGTCAGTGCGTGTTCCATGTGTGGGTCGGGCTGTGTGGGAAACATTTAAAAATAGTCTTGCTCTTGTATTTTTGGAGGATTGGCATCTGAATTCAGGACATATGCAGAAAATCTGAGAGATGAATCAGGACACTGTGTGTTCTGCTAAAGGAACAGGATGTCTGTCACCCTGAAATATATTCCACACACATTCAGGTGCAGGCCATATGTACTGTCCTCGGGCTGAGAACATAATCACCTCGCTGGTCTTCATTCATGTGCTTTTTATGGGTAATAAAACAACCAGAGCAGTGATGTACTACTATATATATGTATAAGTCTCTATCATCATTTATACCCTAACAAAGAAGATACGAAAAGATTTTATAAATGGGCTTTCTTCAAAAGCAGGAAATGACCGACTGAGGCGTTTGCAGCACAAAATAACTCTCCTGTTGAACCTCATAGATGGACGAGATCTAAGAGTCTTAGAGGGTTTCAATGTGTATTTTGTGTATTTTCAATCTAATCATCTAGACCGATGATACTAAACTTACGGCCTGTGGGCCAAATCTGGCCCTCGATATGGTGCTTTGTGGCCCACAAACCATTTTCTGATGAACAATGGAAATAAATTGATTTACATTGGGCTTTTTGTGTACTTCGAATGTAAATAAGGTACCATAGTGCACAAGAAGAGTATGTTTATCAAAAAAAAAAAAAAAAAACATGGACACCACAACAGATGTCCTCAAATCCTAGAAATGTGTTCTCATCTCATGAAATGCTGCTGCTTTGTCGGCAAACTTAAATGTCAACAAGGGATGCACTTGGTACCCTCCTGCATCAGCTTTTGACGTTCTGGGACAGCAAGTCAATTAACACTTATTACATGCATTGTGTCTTTTCAAATTACACTTTTGTTTTCACATGAAATGTACAGTTCCTGCTCATTACATGCATACAGTCTTTGTCAAAATAAACTTAAAATGTAAGTAAAATACCTCATTTTTACATGTATTTCCTCAAGGCAACAAAAGCACATGGTGAGGTTTAGAAAAAGACATACCTTAGCTTAAAATAAGTATGGTTGTTAATAATATCATAAATGTAGCGTGACGTACACTATGTGATTTACTTCACTACCATAGCCAACACATTCTCACCCCAATTGGTTGGGTTTAGGCTACAAAAGCACATGGTTTGACATAGGAAAAAAGAAAAGGGTTTGGATTTACATTCATGTGGGAAGTGAACACTGGCCTCCCAGGTGAAGGTTGGTGGTTGGATCCATACACCACACAGCATGTCTGCTCTACTTGGAATTTCACCTCTTTAACTTATGTTGCTATTCCGCCACTTTTCCCTGACACTGCCGGGCACCATTACACAATAACGGCTACCAGCCACATATGCCAGTGTGAAAGGACAGCTTCTTTGTCGGTATCTGATGCCGAAAGTCATTGCCCAAGTGCTGGTATTCGACAACTTTGCAGTGAGATTGGGTTGCCATAACATGCTACACATACTAGTACACTAGACTGTTACGAAAATAACTCCAGACTGACGTTTGGTTTCATACACAGGAAACGAACAGGAGGCTCTCAGGTCAAAGTCTGGAGTTTGTTTGACCCATGCACCTCACTGCCTCCCGCCCAATAGGGACTTTCTCACTTTTACCCTATGGTAGTTGTCTGTGGCAATACAAACTGCTTTTTTTTTTCATACCACCACAGAAGGTGCCTTACTTAGCTGGTGTCTGATGCAAACATCCTCTGACTGCCACACAATGCTTACTTGACTACTGGAATATACATGTGTTTATGACATTTAGGATGACACAGCCTTCATCAGGTGTATGATCAGTAATGATAAGCATCATAAAAAGCTCCCTATGGATGCTGCATAAATTCTTAAATACAACAAAAAATAGGTCCATTGGTATGGGTCCACAAATCAACTCCTGACAGTTCAAGAGTCAGGAATTAGAAAACAAACTTTAAGATTAAAAAAAAAAGATTAACATTAACATTAAAAATACACTATTTATAATTTGATGAGGGCATGTATTTTTGTCAACCCAACCCTATCACCTGACAAGAATGCTGATCCAGTAAGAACATACTTTTAATGGGTACTAGGCTATTTTATCCATAATCTAAGTCTAAATCTTAACTTCTAACAAGTTGTTATATTCTGGAATGCACACTACTAGTCATACTAACCAAGTAATAGAAACTTCAAATACAGCATGCTTATGGTAAGTGCCCACAGGAGCTGTCATTTCTACACTTTCCTTTCACTTCCATTTAATCCCATACATTGCAATGTTGTGGCACAATCGCACAATCTTAGTCCGGTGTGACTCGCCGTCTCTGAAAACTAGCAATAAACTTTTAAAATAACTGTGTTGATCTAAAGTGAAGCCAGATTCAATAACTGCATGGCTTATTTCTCGCCTCAAATGTTGTATATGAGAAAGTTTCCCAACAAGCAGCTAAATCTGGGATCAGACAGCCCACATACCTAATGGCATGTCCACCAAGTCTACAACACTGTGAAACAGCACAACCCCTCGAAAACAACCACAAACACCCTGGTGGATGTACTATTACCTTCTCTTTATCTATAACGGGTTATACTCAAATGTACCAGAGCAGAGGACACACCCAGCCTAATCTGAAGCAGATAACCACAAGTTTGTCTTTGCATGATAAGCAGCCCAAAGTGAATACAGAGTGAGTTGTGAGAGCTCTTTGCTGATGCATCATCATATGATTTATATATTTATTTAAAGAAGTGTTGTTATTTTGCTCTGAAGAAAACCAATAGATGGTAATTTCAGACACTTTGTCAGCTACCATGTGATTGTAGATAATTTTAGTTCCACTGATGTGTGTCTTGGTTGTTTCATTAAGAAAATATTAGATCTTTAGAAATATTTATATTTGGGGCACATTTGCTTGATTAACAAGGTGTTTTTTTTCACACTTGTGAATTTTGTATTCTCTGACTGCAGTGGGGTGGAAACTCTGAAATTCCATTCAGAAACCAATAAATTGTACACTGATTGTTTCCACTAACTACAATCTGATATGTCTATAACATAGAAATATACTGTATCAAGCCAACTAGCCTTTTAGTGGTCGTGGTGGATGTGAGTTGTAATGACCTGGGTTGTGGAGCAGGTTTATAAAGCTGTCTTGTAGAGTAATAATTTGAATATGACCTGCTTGTCTGAATATACGTGGCAGAACAGGGGTTATTTTTGTATCTGAAGCTGTTTGTCATCTGCTATCACTGCACACCCACAGGCAGTGACTCACACAGCAACATTACACACTTTATTAATTTCTTTGTTTACTGTACTCCAGACGTTTGTGAGTCTGCAGAGGGTTGATTTCTGAGTCCGCTGGCCTGCGCGCCGCCCTCACTGCTCACTGCTCTGAATCATGCTGTTGTCATATTTTGCCAGCTCTCTGTCTGTCTTTTCGCCTCACTTGTTTCCTGTCGGGACACAGTTATGACAGTTAACAAAGCCCCTGCACCATTTGTAATCCCTTACTCTTTCTCTTTCTCTATTGGAGTTCAGTCAAAGTTCAGATGAGTGGAGAGCTAAATGTCTCCCCACACCACTCATCACATTCTGCCATTCCTATCTCCTGACACTCTAACTGTGATTAAATACATATCTTATGGATGCAGATGGGGATTCTAAAAACATCTGTATAGGTACAAAAACTCCAGTATGTCATGACAGAAGCTACATTGCTGAGGTCCAGCATGTTCTCAGTACCAAGGCACTTACTATTTATCACTAACTTCAGTAAGGTACACTTTTTGTGTGATACCTGTACTTGTACCTGGTTTGAATAAAATCTGGGGATAATTATAAGTGGTTTATATTTTCAAAAATATCACTCACCGGGGTTATGTAACTGAAAATAAGTTATAGTCATAAACTAGATGGTTTAGAATATGCATTAGAATAGGCCTTGAAATAATGTACATGGGATGTTTAGTGTATATTAAACAGAAGTCTCCAGAGAATATAGTGAAACTACTTGAGAGCAATTGTGAAAAACTGTACAATTGTAGCGGCACCGTGATGCTGTGGTAAGCAGTGTGGCTTTGCAGCAAGAGGGTCACCAATTTGAATCCGGGTTATAGGAACCCGTTTGCATGTTCTCCCTGTGTCAGCACAGGTTTTCCCTGGGTACTCCAGCTTCCTCCCACAATGCAAAGACATGCAGGTTTATTGGTGACTCTAAATTGCCCATAGGTGTGAATGTGAGCGTGAATGGTTGTCTGTCTCTATGTGTCAACCCTGTGATAGTCTGACGATGGCATTATACATCACCAAAGAACATGGTTTGGCTTTAAGGTCACATGGGAGGCGAACACACACACGGGTAACAGTAGTGGGTGGTGGACCTATCCACCACCCCTCCCACCCACCATACTCGGACTTTTGCCAATTTAACTTTTGTTGTTGTCCTGCTGCGTTTCCCCCTGACAATGCTGGGCACTATCAAACATGACAGCGACCACCAACATATCATGCTGGTGTGAAACGATGGCTTTTTTCGCTGGTGTCACTGACCAATGCCAATATTCTACAACTTCGGAGTGAGACCAGGTTTAGAATTCAGCCAGCGCAAACACCCAGTCCTTGGTGTCACAACATGCCAGTGATCAGCAGCAGCTCTGGGTCTAAAAAATTTGCTGATCCGGCAGGGAGTTGGGGCTGTTAATTCTTTGGAGCTGGGGTTTGTGCTGGCTGGATTCGGGTTGCTGCAGCCGCTACTGCAGTCTGCAGCAGGGAGTGAGGCAGAGGAAACACTGTGATTCAAGGTTCGTGCTAATGTTAGCTTCAAAAACATGAAGCTGTGGCTGAGGGCCTTTAGCTCTGGTTAACATTTTCTCTCCATCTCTGAAACACGCCATTGATATTGACATGTGTTTTATCCTGTTTATTTTTAGACTATCTTTCTGATAAGTCCATCTTCCTTTTTTGGGTTGTGCGCAGTTGTTGCCGGTATTCAAATAGCAACTTTCTCTGCAGGATTCTCCGCCACTGAATCAGGCTTTCACCATCTGAAGAAATGTGAACACCCATCAGCATTTGTAGAACAGCCAATAGGGAATGTCCTGTTATAGAAATGGCCCGTGATTGGCCAAAGTCTCCCGTCACTTGTTAAATTTTATAAAGCCTGAAAAGACAGCAAAGAAGAAAAGCAGAGGTCTAGTTTTCTCTCAAACCACTTGAATTACAATCTGCTTAGAGTTTATTATGGGATTTTTGCCCATTGATTCCAAAGTTAAACAGCCTACCTTTTCGTGAGATGTTCAATCTAGAGGTATCTTTGACTTTTAATAGTTAAGAGTTGAGTTTTGATATACCATAATTGGTGTGGTATGGCAAAAGAGTGCTAATGAAGGGGCAAACATTTATTTTGAAGGGGAGAAATATGGTAACCTAATGACCAGAAGTAATTAGTGAATAGAAACTGTGTTTCTGTTAACAAGAGGAACACTGGTGAGTATGTCAATTACTTCTTGTGCTCAGATACACATTGTTGCACATTGTAGGTGGCTGAGTAATTTTCTCTGAAACATTACTACAAGAAGAAAAAACAGTTGTTAGCCTGGGGCTGAGGTCTGATGTGGAAGTCGATGCTCCTTGCCTGGTGCTGCTGTAAGTTACCGGCAGAAAGTAGTAGTAAAGTTTTGTTCAGTCCTGCCAGTGATGTAATAGAAGTGAGTGTTTTTCAACACCATCAATGCTGTTGCAGTCTGAATTGTGTAACGTCCGTTAGTTCGCATGTCAGTGTTACATATTTCAACATGCTGCTTCTTGTGCACTAGCTGTGTATGCATTTCTGCAGTGGAATGGAAATATTTATATTCTTCATCACCAAACGTCTGACTCAGCCTTCACCAGCTGCTTGTAGTATTTTGGTTCTTGTTTCAGCTTCCCCAAACTTTTAAAATATGTTTGCACGTTAAGAGGAAGTAGAAAAGCAGATGAGTCAGAGCGCTGTCTGAGTTTGTATGGGGTTTGTCATGGTCAGTTGGGCAAATAACTGAGCTGTGTCAGCACACTTCCTGCTGGAATGCAGGGCATTGGAGCTCTGGGGGCTGTGATGGAGGCTGAAGGGAAGGTTTACTGAAGATGAAATGGTGACAACATTTGGCAGCACATGCAATGATTCTCAGGTTCTCTCAAATTTCATCTCTTTCTGCTTTGTTGTGTTTGTTTGTTTGTTTGGCTGCAGTTAAACAACATCAATGAAACAGTATTTCCTGAAGAGCTGTTTCACAATAAAAGTCTTTCAGCTTTCCCTTCTCTTTTTATGGGGATTATCTGTGCTGAGCTTCAGCATCAGTAGTTTAACTTGAATTTTAAAAAAGTGACTGGAAGTAATGAGTGAATGGAAACTGTGTTTCTGTTAAAAAGAGGAACACTGGTGAGTATGTCATGAACCTGTTTTGTATTTGTATTGATTTAATTGGTGCTGTGGAAATATACATTATGTTTAATTTACAATGTGAATCGTTACATTAAAGGTAAATCTACCCCCATCAGTGTTTAACTAAGCAATAAGCCCCGAGAAGCCGTGGGTTACAGTGATTTTACAACAGCTGAGGGGCGGTCTAAGGCACGACGTGCAGCGGCCCCTCCATCGTTGTAATATCACTGTAACTCACGGCTTCAAGGGGCTTATTGCTTTTATAAAATGGTTACCCTACATATAGCCCATAAAATAAACACACAAAAAAAAATCAACAATTTACTGGTAATAACGCAACAATAAAATTGAGAACTATTCATTCTTCCACCAAGCAAGATTGAGTGGACAGAATGGTTGCCAAGCAACACAGACGCTGCTGTCTACCAGTGGGTTACACTGATTTTACAATGGCATGGAACGCAGCTCAGCCAATCACATTTAAGGATTGGAAGCACCCGTTTAATAACATTATTTAGCCGACTGTTTACATTTGTAATTCAAGATTGATTGTTACAGCCGGCTGCCATATTGTTTCCTATGTCAAAGCTGCCAAGGTTACATTTCATCACCCACCAGAGGAAGCATTTATTGGTTTGGTGAGGCACAGTGCATTGGTATTTGCTTCTTTCTACTGCACAGACAGCCTAGTTTTAAGAAAAGACCATCTTTCCATTGGTGAAATACTTATTTACTTCATTGTGGTCAGTCCCTACTGCGCATCCATGCATTTTCATAAAAACAGGTTTTGGTTTGAAGCCACACAAAAGTACAAACTGCTACCCAGATTCTCCAAACGAAACACTTAAGAGTCCCTCTGCAAAACCAGGAAATCATCACCCGCTGGCATCCCGCTAGCAAACACTGCCAGTTATGTTAATGGGAAACCATACGCTGTGCTGACAAGACGGGAACCCAGGTCTCTGTTGGAACACCCAGGGCCAGGTTCATAAAAACTGAGCTTTAAAAACAGATTTATAAAGTTGTGCATACATCTGATCCTGTTTTATAAATCTTAATCACTGTGGAGCTGGCCACAAATGCACAGGCCTCATTTCCACTCCCACAGATGGTCATAAATAGATGTAGAAATGCCCTTAAACATCTGTTTGCATATTAATACTGGTGCCCACTCCACCACTCATTAGACTTGTCAATGACACATACAGCAAAGAAAGTGCAATCTGACCGACTGTGTCACATCAGCGAGGTTCTCCAGCAGCACCAGAGTAGCTGCCATTACACAAGGCTGTGGCTGTTTGTAGCGTTTTTGCAAACCATCATTGCGGTAAAGTCTCAATCATCATTAATATTAAATGTCAGAAGGATGATCAATGATTCATTCATAGCACATCATGTTAAAACTGACTTTACAAAGTGCTTCTCAATTCTGGATAAAATTAAACGATCACTGACAGGGAGACGCCGGCTCAAATGTGAGTAAAGTAATTGATTAAATTCATCACTCGTAAATAATTTAAAATTAAGTTTGTAAATGCGCCTTTGATTGACAGTTTAAAGAACTCTGTGTGGACTGCAAAAATGATAACACAATCAGTGAAATGGGCAAACAGCCTAAAAGCAACGTTACCCCTCTTTCAACTTATATTCTATCTCCTCCTGATGACAGTGGCGCCCCCCAAGGCCAAGGGGGGGCCAGGGGGGACCACTGCCCACTGATATGATTGTTACAACTGAAAATAAGCTGAATATAAAAGCAGACTATTGAGCAGAGTGACTAATCACAGGTTTAGTGGCAGAGGCTAAGGAAGAAAAGGACTCAGTGGAGCAGGTGTCACGGCCACCCTGATATGTCAACTGTTGCGCAGCCACCTGTCAGCAGTCACCTGGTCATTCACATCAGAAACGCATTTCTCTGCGCGGGTCAGCGAGACATTCTGCTCCTGTGCTCTGTTCTAAGCACATGTAGAGCTCTGTCTCTGTCTGCTTATGTGTCTCTGTGTGTGTCTGCTCATATCGCTCTCTGTTTAGACACAACTGACAAAGATGTGAAAGCACGGGGTGCATATTTCATCACTTATCATAATCAGATCATTTATATAATATCTAATATAGCCTTTATACTGTTTATAATAGATGATCAGTGTGTTGTCCTGACAGTTTTGATCGTGGAAAAAATAGACCAGACACAGAAACTATCGCTGTAGATTGGAAAAGCCAGAGCTTGGTATAAGCATTGAGTGCTTCACATGAAAACAGACGTAATGGACATAAAACTGAAAATTCAATATAAAATTACATTTTTAAAAAACAGCTGAAAACATGGATAAATCATAAATCTTAAAATCATGAAAAAGAAAAAAAAAATCACAACATCAAATACACAGAATTGTAAAACTATAAATCATAAAATCAAGAAAGATGTTAAAAGAGATGCAGCAGTGTGAAGTGTACAGAGAAAGAGTTTCAGGCCTGTATCAGGAAAGTCAGAGCTAGTTAAAGGCTAAAGTGAACAGATATATTTTTAGCTTTCT
>JAPZEB010000024.1:2718446-2733279 GCA_029783705.1 Chaetodon striatus
TCAAACAGTAGTCTGCAGTGTTGTGCAGCTTGGTGGACATCTCGTCTGGGTGTCATGCCATCCACCATCACTTTAGAGACATTGATATGATACCTGTAAACTGTGCAAATGTGATGTGTCTGTGGTTTGTAGAAACTTACAATGCCAACATTTTAGTCTGGCAACTGGGCTGCAAAGGCAGAGCACCAATTGGCAGGGCTGTGACATACTCATGACATGCAATCATTCAAGTCTGAGTTGGACACAAAAAAAGTCATTATAAGACAGCTCTAACCACGTCTTTATGAATAGAACATACAGAGATCACGGGGATGCTTGAAAGATGTAATAAAAAGATTCTAAAGTCATTTTGGATATAATGAAGTGTAAGGTCAGTACATGCTGTAGAATTTTAATATCTACACTGAGGATATACCCAGTTGGTTGTCTGCAGGCATTTACACAGAGAGCAGTGATAAAGTCTAGACATACAACATCAAAGAAATACTGAAGAAAATGTCCTAGCAGTAAAATCACCACTTCCTCAGCTCTAACTTCCATTGGCCTGGCTATCAGTTACTGCAACGTCAACCCAAGACGTGATTAGTGGTGGCCCTGTCAAACTTAATGAGCGTGTCTGAACAACATATTGGACTTTCTGAAGCTATCTCCCCCACTCAGAAAGTCGACTTGGAAGCAGAATCTCTGACACGGCACAATCAGAGGTCCTTATTGGAGGAGTCTATCGTCTTGATTGAGCTCAAGTTTCGCCAATGAGGCACCAGCCGGGGCCAGAGCTCCCTGGGGAATTAGCAAAGTGGGAAGGAAATACAATAAAATGTCAGGGCCAATTAAACTATAAATGCATTAGGTTCAGATCACCCGTTGCTAGCTTATTTGCAGCAAAAGGTTTCTAGGAAAGTTGCTGCCACCCATTTTGCATAATGTGAAAATGCTGTAAGTGTTTGCTGCCTTGGTCAACATGCTGGACATAAATTCTGGTACAGCAGACTCCACCCTAGCCATTACGGCCATTAATTCACCTCTCTGTGGAAGGCCCAAGACATGGAAAAGATGAGCGATGTTTTAATGGAGTGCAGAATTGGCTCGATTCACCAGTGTGCTTCATCACTCCCATCAGCCATTAGCCATTACTGTAGCATTTTAAAATTTTAACACATTAGTTATCATACAGGCACGTCATAAGTGACAGGCAAAAGAAGTAAACATAAATATGACTTGCTGGCTTCCCTGACAGCAGATCGATGACTGGCTTGTGTGTATGCTGGCTCAGACAGAAGCCATTTGTGTTTGCTGATTGATGACTTTGTTAGTGGTCTGCTAGTCACAGTTCAAGGATATGGGAGAAAACTTCCTGATATTGTGAAGGGTTCCATAATGGACCTATTATACCAGTGCTTTCTATACAAAACATAGCTGATCACTGAGCAGGGTAACAGGACATCCGTATCCACAATGACCAGTTATTCGTGTCAGATTCATTCCCAGGGCATCAAATAGTCAGCTTGATTCTGACGCAAAAGGCACCCTTTTTTATTGTGGGTATGCGACACAACAGGCTTTCAACCAACTCCAATGTAAAACCATTCCTGGCAACAAAGTAGTATAAGGAACGAGGAAGTGCACCTACAGCAAGAAGGAGTGGTGGTGGATGGGTCAAACAGACATAAGACTTTCACCCAGGACACTGCTGTTTGTGTTCCATATGAAAACCAAAAGTCAACGCTGAGGGGTTTTTTTAAACTATCTTAACTAGTTTATGTCATGTGATATAATTGTCACGACATACATCACATACCTCAGGTGACATACTCGTTAACTTATTTAAAGTACTTATTTTAACGAAACCTGGTGACGAAACCTATGTTTCTTGTGAACACAGAAGTTTATTTTGAAAGGACACAATTAATGTAACAGGTGGAAACTTACATGCCATCCTCCAAACTAATCAACCCAGTCATCGAAGTCATCGAATATAGGCACTTGGTCAGTGTATTCTGGCATCAGGCACTGAGGAAAAAGGTGTACTTTCACAATGCCATGATATGCGGCTCGTCCTTGTTACTGTTTAATTGGAGTCTGAGTAGGGCTAGTGGGAGGGTTGGTAGATGGGTCCTACAACCACCGACTCTCACTTGGGAGGCTGGTGTTCACTTCCCATAAGATTGTGAAGCCAAACCCCTGTTCTTTTTGTTCTGTTCTTCCCCACATGCATGTGTTGGCAAAATGTAACCACATGCGTTTGGTGCTGAAGGAAAATAATGTGAGTTGGCATTACTGAAGCAATGTAGTGCATTTATTTTAATAGAGACTGCATGCAAACTGTACATTTCTTGTGAAAACAGACAATGCACCCAGGGTACCTTGCATGTTGTATGTCAACCTTAGAAAGTCCATGGCCAAACATCAAAATGTGACGAAGTTGAAGTTGAACTAATGCTACTGCTTAGGGGTACCTAAATGAACCTTTTCCACTATCACTTTTGGGCACGCTGAGTCAAGCCATGCCACACCGAGCTGCTCCAAAGATGGACCTTCTCCGAAGTAGGTCCAAAAGCTGAGCCGCCTGCCCTTCAGCACGTTGCAGTAATGTCCTGCCAACTGCAGCCAACACCCGAGAACCCTGCTTCTCCCCTTCAAACAAGTATGTTGCAAGACTCCACTCACCTCTGTCTGCACCTCTGTCTCTGTGTTCAGCTCTCAGTACTTTTGTAGCTTCTGAGTGAATCTCTGTGGTTTGGAGTTAAGTTTGTCTCCTGCGTCCTGTTTTTACTTGAGATACCTGCTTTGTTTTATGTTTCATGTTCGCTATCACCCTTATTAGAAGCTGTGTGAAGTTGCTTGAAAACTTCACATCTCTTTTTTTTAAAGCAGAGTGAGTTGTTAGATGAAGAGCTGCAGACAACAGACTCTTACTGCACCTCTGCAAACAGCTTACCTCCAACAGATAAACTTCTTTTACCTGTCCTGCTGTGTGATGGAAAAACATGTAGCAGAAATAACGGGGTCTTTAGCCGTGGATCAGCTCGCTGCTTTAAAACATAATCACTTTAGACAAGACACACCATCAAGTGGGGAGCCCTGTTGTACTGGAAATGCAAACCAAGCCAAGCCAAGCCAGCACATGAGTGTCAAAAAGGAGTAAAAGTGCAATAGTTTGAAATGTAGGGCCACAGACCAAGCTGCCTTATAATGAGTTGGGAGTGAGAACAGGTTTGTCAGAATGCAATAATCTTAATCTATAGCAAATCAAACTTTTTTATTTTTGTATAAGCTTCTGCAAACATGAAATTTGAAATATGAAATTTTAAAAACCCATTATAAATGCTGCTTGCCTGATTTACCTTGGACTAAGCCTGAATAAACAAAATGTTGTCAATTTACATCAGTCTTGTTTTATGTGTGAATGCAGATGTAGTTGTTTCATGTCTCTGCTGGGACAGCTAAGTGCTGCATTTTCCAGTCTAACAGTCTGACAATCACTGCCACCTTCATGGAGTGGTTCATGACCCATCCACCAACCCCTTTGGTCTCTATTAAGACAGGCTTTTCACCCCACCTTCATGTGTTACCATTCAGAACAGCTACATCACTTGTGCCTTGAGACATGGTTGTGCGAGTTGTTGTAGTTCATTCTAGTTCATTTCTTAGATTTTTTGTTTTTGTCTTCTTTGGGGCAGCACAAGAAGCTGTAAACACAACACTGACATAATATCAAGTGATATATTTGAAATCATTTTGGAAAACTTTGATCTAACCTGAAGACAGAATCTACATTATGTTATAATGGGTCCAAATGCTTCATTCTACATCACAAAAACTGCCCTTCTTCATAAGGCATGAGTAGTCTGAGTCGTCTCCTGTTTGCAAACAGGAGCAGAGTGAGACCTCTCTACATGCACTTACAGAAACGCATCAGGCAGCTGGTCTCCATGTTATTTAGTGCAATAGACATTGTTAAACATGACATGACACAGAACGAACACTGACTGCCAAGATCCAGCCTATAGATAGTATATGGGCTCATATGCTGCTGTAAACTGACACGACTGCATGTTGTCTGTTCAATCAGGAGAGACTTAATTAAGAACAAACAATGACTTATTACATAGAGGATGAATAACAGTAAGTTCTTTGGCAATTACACCCCATGGTGACATGTATATTTAAGGGGTAGGGGTGCCATGGTTAGTCTAGGAATGCAGTCTAGATGGGGGTAGTGGTGGTGGTGGTGGTGGTGGTGGTGGAGAGAGTTGGCTGAAGATGTGGAGGATGGGATGTGGAGCAGGACTGCTGTGATGAAGATTGGAGGTGAATGGGGTGGAGGAGGGTTGCATCAGTTTGTCCGATTATATGATTAGCACAGAGAGATCATGGCAAAATCTGGTTGGATGACTTTATAGTGACGCCCATAGTCAGCTGATAGAGTAGAAGCCAAAGAGTGAAGCAGAGAGATTTGTGAATGAAAACTCTTTTTATGCTCTTAAAGATTCTTCCAGACTAAAATTTAGGCTCAATTTTATTCATCTGAGAGGTGCCAAAGCAAAGACTTTTGTTTGTTCACATGAATGTGAAGTTTTATGGATAACCCAGGAATAAAGTGGGATATGGAGACTGATGCGGTGGGGTATGTGGGCTGGAATTGGGCCCCACGGCTGCTGTGGTGGGGAGCTACTGGGGTGCCCCCTGATCACGTGCTTTTGTTGCCTGAATACAACCATGTTCACATGTTGGCAAAATGTAGCTACATGCATTTATTGTTGATGGAAAGAAACGTTAATTTGCAGTGTTGTACCAGCATATTGAATTTATTTTGAAAGAGAATCTATGCAAACTGCACAATTCCTGTGAAAACTGAAGTGTATTTTGAAAACAAATGCATGTAGCAGGCAAAAGTTGACATGGCGTCCCAGAAAGTCCCCAGGGTACCTTGTAGATCGTATCTTGATGTGGAAAGTCAGTGACCAAACGTCAATATGTGAATATATAATATAAATTCCTTTGCTTTAATCTGTCAGTATTGTGTAGTTTCGGCCTTTAAACTTTCATTATTGATTTGTGATTGGCTAAAGCGCAAAATGTTGTTCGTTCAGTAGCCAATAGACTTTCAGGGAGAAGCAGCACCAAATTCCTGAAAAAAAAAAAAAAAAAGACAAAGTCCGGAGTTCCACATCCAGGGGTATGTGGATACTGGAGGAAAGCTGACAGAGGGCCCTGAGCCATGGGCATGAACCCTGTCACCCTCCCGCACTTCCTCTGGTTCTTTAGCAGAGAAGCAGAGCACAGTCTGGGTCAGTGGGGCTTGCTGGAGGCTGCTTAGGGGCTGTGCAATAAAGCCAGGCAGCTGAGAGTCAAGTCAGGGCTCGTGGAACATGCTGGAGGCCTTTTGGAGCTGGAGAGGCAGTAATAGCGGGTGAGAGGAGGAGAGCCAGGGCACACAGAGCATATTGGAGAACCAAAAGGGGGACAGGAGATCTGCAGGGTTCGTGCCCAGGGCTGAGTGCCCACTGTTGGCTGTCCTTCAGTGTTCGCACTGAACCCCTGGATGTGGAGCCTCCACAGCGCTCTGCAGGCCCTGGCTCACCTCTAGCTCACTATAGCCCCAGTAAAGCCTCAAGACCGAGCAAACAAAACATAAGAGTTTATAAAATATGATGTTTTGTGACAAAACACTAAGTCATTTAATCCATAGTTGATATAAAAAGTACAAACATTTACCTTTTGTCAAGGTCTTGCTAATGTCATTTCACCATCCCCTGCCATAAGGCTGACATGTTTGTGCTATTTATGCATGTAACCTGACAGGTTCAAAAAATATTGGCCCAGCAGTGATGATCATTCCTCAGAATACGAACACGTGCATCATTATGATATCATTTGCTGGCACCGGCCAGACAGTTTAGTTACACTCAGAATAAATTTAACTTCTCCATCAGTCACATTAATTTCCTGCTTTCTGGAGTTCTCGCTGCTCAGCCAAGGGTAGCTTTAGGTCAAACCATTCCTTCAACAACAGTAGAGCAGTACTATGAATATATACCAATACCAACCCTTAGAGATCTTTCCCCAAACCTCATCCTTCCAAATAAATCTTTTGATACAGCTCTAATAATTTCTAACGAGTCTTTTAAGCTAAATGACAAAATATGACATTTCTAAATACCTACCTAACGACCCAAGATATTGCCTGAAAGCTCCCGACCAAGGTAGAAATATGTCAAAAGAACTTATCAAAAACAAGACACCATCTTGCAATGAGATCACACTAGCCACAACGCCGACCCTCAACTTAAAAAAGGAGGCGGAACAGTGAGCCAACGTGGTATGATTTATAATATGAAGTAGTCTACATTTGTCACACATTTCCCTTACATATTCTTCAACCTGACTGTGGGTGCCTTTTTTTTTATTTTGCAAACTTTACGTTGCATAATATTACTTCATGTTATCGCACGGCTCCAAAAGAAACTAAAATTGGAAAGGACAAGGGACCTCATTTATAACCATTGCATACACACAAAATGAGGCCTGAAAGAAGCTCACACCACTTTCTATACAAAAATTTTGATCTATAAAAACAGACTTGATGGAAGAAACTTTGACCCATGCTTACAAATATTTTGGAGGCGAGAAATTGGCAACGCCGATGGTAAGGTGGAAGCTGATTGTAGAAATCACTGAATATTTTTTAGTACATGCCATTTTTGGCTTTTGTCCATACATATTTTTTTAGTGTTTTGTATTTTTTTATCGATCCTACGCATTGTTTTATAAGGCCCCAGTTCAGTTTACTGTAACCTAAGTAAAAAGTCTTTAAACTTCTTTAGTCGCTGTGGACAGACAGACAGACAGACTGCAGCAGATGATGGAGAGCTGAACAGTGCATCGACTACATGCTACATAGTGTTTTCAGAGACCAGAAACGTTCAACCTTAGGCATGGTAGTGGAAGCACAATGGTCAAATTTGGAAGGTAATAAACTTAGAAGTTACATTATAAAATTTGCAAGTGCTGACTCCTCAAATGAATCTGTCAAAAGGTCAAACACTTGTACACTTCTCACTGAACACATATGTGCATGTACTGCAATCAGTATATTTCAATAATGTTAGGACTGTTAAGGCTCAGAAAAACAGCACAACCCACAGGCAGACAGGTTAAGATCCAATATCCAGACAGGGGTTAGATAGATAAGATCAGTCTGTGGATCAGGGAGGCAGAACAAAGGCTAAAAAGTGGGGCAGATGCAAACCAGACACCCTTGTGAAGAAAGAGTGAAAAAGTCCTGATATATATGCAGCAAGACTAATGAGGGAAAAGAGCAACAGGTGAGCAGGTGGGTGAAGATGGTCAGGTGATGAGAATGGCAGGGACAGGGATTCCTGCAGGGCATGTATGACAAATAGAGTTAGTGTACGGCAGGGAAAAAAGAGCAGGCAGTGGAATGAATACTCAGAGCTGGCTCAAGTTTTGACAAGTACAGTTTGTGTTAATATTTTCTGATCCATCCCCTCCCCCCCACAAGAGTGCAGATAACTATATTAGTTAAAATTTAACATGTTGACTCATTAGCAAATGAAATATTTTTTAACAAGTACAGATGTGTTTGTTTGTGGTAACATTTTTCATGTTGTCCAAAATATGTTAATATATATCCATTACAAATAAATGGAGGTTTTTTCTCTCACATTAAATCACCTTTTCTGCTTTCTGGCACTCTTGGCTGATTTTTTTTTTATAATATCAGCCATATTGACTGGATAATTCTGCCATCCCCTCTGTAATGCCCAGTGATGACAATTTTATATGTCCAATGCCACCATTTTCTAAATATTTTTATTCTTACATGCATGGAAACTACAATATCAGTTTTGATTGAAGGTAAATTCACCAGTTTTTGTTGAGTTGTAGTTGGCACAGGAGGGGAATTGATTTATTGACCGAAGTATGTCCGACTCCTCTACGATAGACATTGTTGTTATGCCCCCTTTCAGCTTGTATTGAATATTTTCTGACTGGCCTATTACATTAAAGACCAAATAATCAACAAACAAGTTAGCTATAGTTAGCTAGCAGCAAACTGGTACCATGGTGAACAATAACAACAGCTCTGTACATTTTGTCAATCCAAAAATGCATGGCTCCGGATGTAGATTTCACCATGTTGTTACCAGCTTCATCTTCTGTTACTCATTTAAAGCTATTCAGCTTCTGGGTCAAAGCCCAAAGGCAGAAACAGTGGATCATGCTCAGAGCTCCTAGGCCAGTTTGGGTCCGATTGACTGTATACATGCAGAAATAACTTGACTCCCAATCGCATTATCTAGGTGTGTTGGTTTGACTTTGAGAAACTTAATTTAGTACGATTTCAGACGGACTAACGTGTTAACGTGTATTTTAAAAGTCTGGTTTTAGTCTGACTAACATAATAAACTGATTTTCTCTAATGTCATGCAAACATACTGAGTGATTCTCATGGCTGCAATGATGGTGAAGAGACACAGAGATATAGAAGACCCGGAAATACTGACCAATCAGTGCACACTGGGCTTTTTTGGGAGGGGAGCTAAAAGAGGCAGGCGCTAAAAAGGAGCTTTTTAGACAAAGGGTAAATACAGGGGTTCCAGCACAGACAGTATAAGAAAAGGAGAGTTTGTGAACATTAAACTAAGTAACCATGTTCTAGTAAAAACCCTAAATATAAATCAGTGAGCCTGAACGCTAGCATAATAGGTCCCCATTAATCTCACAATTCACTCTTCCCATTGCTGTGTCCACTGTACTGAACAAAGATCTGCACTAGTGGTATATTTTTCCTGTGTTAAAAATAATATGCTATTTTGCCTTCTCAGATTTGGTAAAGCTTGACAGACAGGCAGCTTTATAATCTACCACAATACCCAAAGAACTGCTGTAAACTGCCTAAAGTCGCACAAGGACATGCCTACATCTGGAAAGGGTTGGGCAAACCCTAATGTTTGTTGTGCTGCCAGCAGCTTCGGCAGTTAAAAAGCTTTCTGGAAGTGCAGAGGCTTGATGCCCAAGATGGAGTCAGAAGAGCTTCTGTTTGACGTAGGGTTAATGTGTGACAGACACATTAGAGGATATTGCGCTCTTATCACAGTCATTGCCAGTGAGAGGAGTATCACTATATAGGCTGACAGGCTAATGAGAAGAAGCATTAGGGTGCCTTCTACAGTGATGGCCAGCACTGGTGAGAGGAGGCTAGGAGCCCTTCTAACAGCATCAACTTAACAAGCAGTGCAAGAAAGAAGCAGATTGACTCTCTGGTGTTTTCTCAGTCAGTCATTAAGGAGATGTGCTGTTTAGCACAGGATCAAATAGCACCTCAGCTACTCTGTATATGGAATTACTTGTACTCTATAAAGTGATTGAAATTGACCTCAGTCCATGCACTGTGATTATGTGAGGGTGTCCATCAAAGATCTGGCAGAGAAATTTAGACTGGGCCAAGGAATGTGTCAGCTCCAGTTAGTTATATAATATTACTCATTAATAATGCATCATAAGGGGCTGCTTGACACGCAAACCTGACCGTACCAGTCAGCATCCAAACTAGTGGACAATCAGGTCCTCTTGGCAAAGATGTGAGTGGTGGTCAGAACTGGCAGCTTAGGAGGTTAAAAAAAGCTCTAGACTGAAGCTGTTTATTACCAGTCCCGAAAATGAATAGCGTCTATATTTGTTATGTAACATGACACACTGAGAAATAGTCTGTGAGAAACTGGTTCTCACACTCTTTTGTTACCGCCTCACCACCCGTGAGGCTTGAATGGTAATGACATGGCTCAGCTTGGCGTAAGTACCTCTCAAAAGATACATGCAAAAAGTGTGTGATTTTAAAACAACAGAAGAAAGATAAGGCCTTAATCTGCTGAAAATGAAAAGGTTGTCAGAATGTAGAACAGCATGCACAACACATGTAACATGTAATACAACCATGAATATCTTTCAGGAGAGACTTGTTCGGCCTCATCCCCCTTTTTAACATAAAAACTACAGAGACAAACAAAAAACAAAGAGACAATAGGGAGATGGTGTGATGTAGTCAGAAGGACTCTATGACGAACAGGCTTCACATCCTGCCTTTGACTGCAGCATTGCAAAACAAGCATAAGTAGTTTGTTTCAAGTATACTGAGCCCTTTGACAAGGACCATAATCTTTCTCAACCCGGTCTCACTCCCAACTCGTCAAATACTGATGTTTGGGTTGTGTTCCTCTATGTCAGATACCGACACACAGAGACACCTTTAGCATTGGTATGAGAAGCGCAGGGCCACAACACTTTTTGACGGTCAAAGCAACTCAAATTGTGTAAAGAGCTAGAAAGTCTACAGTGGCTGGGCAGGTGGTGTGGTGGATAGGTCCAAGAAACTTAGGACTTTTACCCAGGAGACCATTGTTTGTGTCCTGTATGAAACCAAAAGACAGTTGAATTATTTTAATAACAAAGTGGTTGCTGTGTTGTGTTTTTGTACTGTATTGTGTTGAGTTTGTGGTTTTTTTTTTTATTTATTTATTTTTTTACGTGGTCTTTGCAGTGTCACTAAAATGTAAACTTTAAAAAAAAACAATGTGACGCTTATGATGAATGTCATGGTTTCGTCAGTAACAAACATAGTAATTCAAAGTCAAACCATGGGGTTTTTTTTTTTGACGGAACCTAACTATGTTCTTTTGTTGCCTAAACCTAAGGAAGTATATCTAAAAATGAAGTCAACCTACAGTACATTTATAGTTATTTTTAAAGCATTTAACAAGCAGAAACTTCACATTTCTTATGGAAACGATGTTTCTTTTCAAAAGGCACTGCATCTACAAAGCCTAAATTTACACGCTATCCCAGACTTTCCAAGACTGACTGACTGTAAACCCAAATCCATCCATGACACAAAATTTTAATGTTAAGCCTACACAAAGGCTCTGTATTGTCAAAATGACATAAAAACTTTATGTTCACTTGACACAAAAACTCATCCCCTGTAAGCTTGACATCATCTCTTTATGTTAAGTCAACAATTTTTTAGTTTTGAGTTAATTTGACTAAAATTTCTAAAGCCAATTTCGCCCAATTAGTACAAGGCCAATAAACAACACTGTCATGGTGTATTTAAAATATTGTGGCGTGTTGGGGCTGAATTGGTAGAGTTTCCCAGCATGCCTCGAGACAATGTGTTTAGGGCCATAAGCCGAAGTGATTATTGTTAATGTATTTCACAGTGGTTCTAATGGGTTACAGTTAATGTTGAGTTAAGTCGTATACACAATTAGTGATGTCCAGCCTGTGTGGATATTAGTGTCTGGTATTAAGTAGTGAGGTGAAATAAAGAGCACTTCCTTGTTCAGAATTCATCTCTATTCTAGAGAGATCTCTGTTCTAGATATTGCCTTATTCTAGCAATCAAGACTCAAGCTCACCACAATATATTTTTATAGTTCAATTATATAAATAAAAACATTACTGTAAGATGTGTTCTCAATGTTTTTAAGTTCATATGACATCGAATTAAATGCTTGAACAACAGCGAGGAAAAAGTTATTTTAAGCTTACATAGAATTCCTCTCAGACAGGGGTCATGTGACACATTTATTTTGTGTCTGGTGTACTAAAATCTTTTATGTCAATGTATTGTACTAAATGAAACGTTTTGAGTGCAAGCTGTTACCAAAACATGTTAGGTTGAGTGAGCAAATTGGGGTTTACAGTGCTCTGGAGGGTTACCTGGACCATCATAGTTTGACATGTAGGAACACTGACCAAGTGTCTATATTTAAAGAGTTGGGAGTGAGACTGTCATGTTTTTCTCTAAACTTTTTTTTTTTTTATTTTTTTTATTTTATATACTCTATTAATGCCAAAAGGGGAAATTCAATGTTTTCCACAAGGTTAACCACAAAGGTGCAGATCACTTTCTCATAGCAGACAGTTTAACTTGTTTTAGTAATAAGAACATGCACAGTACCAGGACTTTGAAACAGAGGCAGCTAAATGAAATTTAGCCATTAATTATTTTATTATTTACAGCTTTGCTTTTCCTGCTGTGACATGTAAAAACATCTTCTCTGAGAAAGGCCTATTTTTGGAACTATCATATGAGTTGTTCTTAAAATATTTTAAGGTTATTTTTAGGGCTTTTGCCTTTATTACAGGACAGCTGGAGAGAGATGGGAAAGAGGGAGAGAGAATGGGGATGACACGCAGCAAAGGGCCACAAGTTGGGATCGAACTTGGGCCACTGCAAAGGCCTATATGGGGCACACACTCTGTTGAGCTAGATGTTGCCTTGAGTTATTCTTATGTTGTGAGGATTTACTGGCTCTGCCCCTGTATTTTGGATTTACTTTTTAATAAAAAGGCAATTGACTGTGCCACAACTTAGTAACAGAATTCCATTGCTTGTTGTTTTTTTTTTTCAAATGTTATGTGGTTTTTAAAGGATACTGTAGCTGAAGTCACAGTTATATGTGTAGTATAATACGGTCTCAATACAATCATTCCTAACAATAAAGCTCCAATAAATCAACAATGAATCATCTCTCTAGGATGAAACTTTCCAGCATCTTGCACATGGTGGCCAGCAATGACAAAGAGCAGATGTTTTCAGCTGTCAGATGAAACTCTGATAGATATTATTTCTAAAACTGTTATTATGCAAAGTAATTCATATCTGGTAACCTTACTTTGTGGAGAATACTTATAAAAATTGCCATCATCAAATAATGCCCTTGAGTACCATGATTGTTATTTTCCTGTTATTTCAACACACATTTATTTATATCCTTGCAAAGCGTGTGGTCACTGTTTCTGATGACTGTGTGACTGTATTTCTTTGCTGTGACATATGAGATGTATGGATTTAATAACTGGGATACTGCTGGCTTAGGGATAATATGGAGTCATTATTCATCATCATCCATGTCTTTTACTGTGGTATCACATGCCTGCTGCACCCCACCCCCACACCCCCTTTCACCATCTGCCCAAACAACAGACAGACCTCTGATCAGCTTACTGTGAGATAAAACCTGACCAGACTCACAAGCCTCACATTTAACCCATCAAGACGTGTGTGTGTGTCTGAGTGTGTACATGAACTGATCTTATAGAGACAAACACCTTTTTTCAAAAAACATTTAATTCAATTCAATTTAAATCAATAAATCATCATTTATTTGTCACATGAAATCATACAAGGTGCAACTCTAGTGAAATGTGATCCCATCAGCTCCTTTAACTTGTGTGTTGCAATTTAGTCCTTTAATGCCTCTTCTTACAACCTCTGTTCCCAGGAAGCTGGGACACTATGTAAAACATAAATAAAAACAGAATGCAATGATTTGCAAATCCTTTTTGACCGTTAGTCAATTGAACATGGTACAAAGACAAGATATTTTATGTTCAAACTGGTACTTTATTTTTTGTAAATATACATTTTGAATTTGATGCAACATGTTCCAAAAAAGTTGGAACAGGGGGAAACAAAAATATTGGTAAAGTTGTGGAATGTTCAGAAGACACCTGTCTGGAAATTTCTACAAGTAAACTGATTAACTGGTAACAGTTGATAGCATCATTATTGGGTATGAAAGCGGCATCCTTTAAAGGCACAGTCGCTCATAAGTAACATGGCTATGTGGTTCACCACTCTGTGAAAAACTGCGTTGGCAAATAGTCCAACAGTTTTAAGAACATTTCTCAACACGCAATTGCCAGAAATTTGGGGATTTCACCATTTACAGTCCATAATATCATCAAATGATTCAGGGATTCCAGAGAAATCTCTGGAGGTAAGGGGCAAGGAAAATCAAAATTGACCCCTCAGATGACACTGCATTAAAAACTGACCTGATTATACAAAGGACATTATTACATGGCCACGGGACCACTTGGAAAATCATTGTCATATACACAATTTGCTGCTGCAAACTGAAAGCCATATATCAACAACATCCAGAAACAACTACACGGACCTACACAAGGTGGAAAAGAGTCCACATTTCAAATTGTTTTTGGAAATCATGGACATTGTGTCCACCAGGCTAAAGAGGAAAAGGACTATTCAGACTGTTACCAGCTCAAAGTTCAAAGCCAGCATCTGTGATGGTATGGGGGAGGGGGTGTCAGTGTCCACGGTATCATGGGTAACTCTAACATCTGTGAAGGCACCTGATTGCTGAAAGGTACATATAGGTTTTGGAGCAACATATGCTGCCATCCAGCTTCCAGCAAGACAATGAGATACATTCTGTGGCTTCCATCATAAATGTCCAGCAGTACTGATTAACTGTGGAGCAGTGAAGCATTGTTAGTTTAGAGTTGACAAGAGTAATCTGGTAAAATATTATACAGCTTAATACCTGAAATATGAAGCCTGTGTCAGTACTACTGTGCCTGTACAAAGACCAAAGCATGACCCTGGCAAACTACACTATAGTTAGAGATGCTGCATAAAATTGTGAGGTAGATGTATAAAATATTGTTCATTAAGAAATAGCCCCAACTTGTAAGCCTCCCTAAAATCCCAATTTTTTAACTTTATGCACTGAACAAAAATATAAGACCTATAAGACACCTCTCCAACGTGCCAGACGCCATTGAATGTGAGCATTTGCCCACTCAAGTCGGTTACGGCGACGAAGTGCAGTCAGGTCGAGACCCCGATGAGGACGACAAGCATGCAGATGAGCTTCCCTGAGATGGTTTCTGACAGTTTGTACAGAAATTCTTTGGTTATGCAAACCGATTATTGCAGCAGCTGTCCGGGTGGCTGGTCTCAGACGATCTTGGAGGTGAACATGCTGGATGTGGA
>JAPZEB010000024.1:2779486-2790768 GCA_029783705.1 Chaetodon striatus
GCGCTATATAGAAAATAAAATTAAATAAAATCAGTGTCACCTTCCGGGGGGTGCGGGGGTTGCCGTTGGGGGGGGCGGGGCGCCCCCCTAATATAATGGTAGGGGAAACACTGAAAGTGGAAACTGTTGTTATGTTTCACAACAACACCACCACAGTTAGTTCATTGAGTTAATTTATTCTGTCGGAACACCGCAGCCTCTAGACAGTGTAACGTTAGCCCCCAAACATTAGCCACATTAGCTAAGTACTGTTACCTAAGCTGATGTTTCTTGTTTCACAATCATTCTTTGTCCAAAGTTGAAGTTTGCCACCACTGTTGGAGCAGCTGAGAACTGTAAGAGTTCTTCCCAATGTTGTCAAAAGTAACATAATACAGAAAATAAAAAGTAAAAGCAAAGATTATACACTTCTTAGCACAGCTTGCATTCAAACATGCCTGTATTGTAGGGAGATGCCACCGCAGCAATGGCCACAATGGTTTGCTTCTGGTACTCCTGGGATTCGTCTATCACAGATTTATATTATTATATAGTATAACACATTATAATGGTTCCATTTACTTCTTTACATTGTATGACATCCATTAAGCTGACATTTTTGTACAAAGCAACTTACATTTTTCCCCTGAAAATATGCGTACATTTGGACTGTACTGTCTTGCTCAAAGACAATTTGACATGAGGGCAGGAGCAAGATCCTGAGATTAAACCACCACCCTTCAGATTAATGGCTGACCCGCTCTTAACATTACATAAACTTTGTGCATGTGCATGAGCATGGTCTTTTTTGCTTCAGTGATGATGTCCTTGCCAGACGTCAAACCCTTGGCTATTTTTGGAGCAGAATATGTTTTATTAAATCCTTTTCCTCAAGCTGGGCTATCAGGTGACATGCTCTGCAGCTCCTCTCTTTGGGTTGCATACTGTATGTCTGAGCTAGAGGACACAATTCTCTGTTTTATTTTTATCTCTCAAGGTCTGCGGAGGACAAGGTTTCAATGTCCTCCTGGTGCTTAGATACTCAATTTCTCAAGTGTGGAATTGGGCAATAAAATAGGTGCTAACATCAGTAACACTAATTTGGAGACATTGGTAAATTTGTGTAAATCATCAAGACCACTGGGAAGGATATGACTTCATATTGTACACTGAGCCTGGAAACATCAGCTGAGGATCTATGAAAAGAGCATCTGTAGTTTCCATTAGTGTGAAATTCCCTCATGTGATGACTGTATGGTAAATGTTTAGATGTCAACTGCTGGTAGACTGAAAAAGTTCTGTATTATGGTCATTGCTGATATGAAAACAAGATTGAAAAATGGTGAACTGTTTAAGTGTTGTTTACAGTTGTATAAGCAGTTTAGTGGTGAAACAGACTGAAGAATGTCTGTTCATTGACTGTTCGCATGTTTTCTAAGTTTGACTTCTCCTCAGTTTGACTGCAATCCAAACATTTCTGGCTGATTTGTTGCTTCCAAGCATAAAGGCTGGAACTCTTTCCAGGTGTCTGGGTATTTTCCTAAAACATCTCGTCTTTCCAGCCATAGTGCCTATTATTATCCACATCATAATACTATTGATTCATACTTATATTTCCAAGAAAACCTGAGACATAAAATGCAAGTGTACCAGAGAGAACTGAAGTATTTTTCTGGGGGAAATCAGGGTACAAAGTATACACATTCCACTAGCCCAATGCTCTTTAAATATGCATGTGGCTGTTACTGCAGATTTGCTTCACATACCAGCCACAAATGCAATAGTAATATGTTGAGTGACTGGTGAAATTTAAACATTCACTAGCCATTTGGCCGGTGGACAGGAAAGTTAATTTTGCACCCTTGGGAAATGCCACCTGACTGGTGTCCAACCAGTTTATGTAAAAGTTTATTATGAAGTTAAGCTGTTGGTGTCAGAGCTACACTAATGGCTTAATGGTTGCTCTGCTCAGTTAAAGTCTCGAAATTATATGGCCAAAAGAAAGTGGAAATGGTTTGGGCTAGGCCTAACTTTTGGAAAGCCCGCTTATTGTTTGCAAACAAAAAAGATAAGCAGTTGTCAAGACTGGCAGTAATACAGTATTAATAGAAATGTACAAATTACCAAAAAAATGTATTCACAAGCTGACATTACAAATTAATCAATGAAGTGTTAAGAGTATTTGTAAATTAGAGTCCCTTTCAAATGTTTTTATGTGAGGATACTGTAGATGTTGATTGTAGAGAATGAAATCGCTTGTTCCAAAGAGATGGTCATCTGTTTTTCAGTGAATATTGATTAAGGGAAGTCCGACAATATGAAAGATAAAAGTCCTTTGAGTGTCTTTTGGAATATGAGTGAATGTCTGTGGAGGTCTCGAAAAGTTCTGGAAAACTGTAGGCAGGTCATGAGTTAGGTGTACATATTCATACATGAATACATAAGTCTGGTATGTTTTCACTTTAATAATTGATAGAAGTTGATGTTTTCTAATGAAAGGCGCAGATGAGTCGCATCTTTTAAGCAAAGCTAATCACTCTCAAAAGTTTCTTTGGAATTAAAAAAATCTTTTTAAGTTAAGTGGGATGTGGCGGCCCAACAGTATTTCAAGACATAATGTGGGAATGATTAATCAGTGAATGTACCATACTTAAGATGCCAGTTGACTTCATAATCTTTTTGCAGACAAGGTCAATATGGTATTTCCAGGTCAATTTTTGTCTACTATGACTCCTAGGAATTTAAAGTAAGGAACCTAAGTTATTTTAATGTTGTAAATGTAAAATGCTTATTCATCATCTTAGTTTTGATACTGGACTATTTAAATAATGTCAGTGTCAACCTATGACTACATTAAGAGGATGCAATAGGCAGTTATTAGTCTTGCTTTCCATTTTCACAGTTGTCCGTGAACTCACATGCAGTTGCTGTACAAACTCACAGTATGATAGTGAGAGCAACGTACAGTTACACTAATAAATGGGTCTGTGTTCTTGTTAAAGCTAGTATTACTCTGTCTAAACCATAGTCTGTAAAAAAGTAATGGAGGTAGCCACCGTGACATCATCCACTGGTTTGTGGATGACCATTTTGAAGCCTTGAGTTTTGTATTTTGGTTGTCGCCATCTTGGACTTTCAGAGCCAGAAGTGACCATATTTGGAAAAAAGGGAGGAGCTCTTCACTGAATTGCTTCAGTGTGATGGCGTAAGTCACAGTGACTGAAGCCAGTTATCTCATCAGTGTTTGTGCCATATGTGTGTTTAGTGGTGTGTCTTTCTGTGTAATGGACAGGAGGTCCTCTCTTAGCCTGTGATTTATCATGCAGCAGTGATGTTTCAGCACAGCATCAACACTTTTTCCTGCTACTTGCTTTTCCAGTTGGCAGTGTGTCATGGGCCACAGAAAGCAGTGACTTGTACTTCACATCAGCACAACTACTCAACACCCAAGGGTGGGAATCTGCACACTCAATGAAGCCGAAATATCCAAGGCAGACTGTTCACTGTGAGAGGAGGGGGTGTAGCAGAAAACGGGCATTTGAACAGCTTTCTGTATCAAAGAGCATCAGCCATATCAGACTGACTTTGTAAATATGATTATATTGTTATCTAATTTCTGATTTCTGGTGTAAATATTAAGTTTTACAGTGTGTGTTGGGCTGTTTGATGTCCTCAGAGTGTTGATTTTATACTAGATGTTACTCAGTGGGTTGTGCGGTTTGATTTTCTCTTTGTGGAAAAGTTGAGAGCCATTCCGATAGTGCTTGGTGGGTTTGTCTTTAATCCAGTTTGGAGTTTTAGCCAATATACTTTTCTGAAGCATTTGGATTGCTTTTCCATTTGTTTGACAGAGAACAAAAAAAGGGGAGCGAAGACGCAAAGAAAGACTGAATTTGGTGCAATTTGTCATGTTGTCAAGACAGTTATGAGTCCAACGGAAAACATTTGCAATGTGAGGGCCTTTTTTTTTTTTGGTTTGGGTATTGGTTGGAAGAATGTGTCTGACCACAAACAGAGATGGAAACTACAGACAGGTGACTAAGTGGCAAAGTACCTCTTTCCATGCTTGTCCTGAGATTTAAACTTTAAAGGGGAAAGTAATTTTTTTCTTATACTAACTGATGTGACACATAACCCAAATCATCTATTCAAGCAGTACGACCTCCCCACCCCTTTTCTTCGGGATGTAGACTACCCATGTGCGGAAAGAGTTGTTTTAGCAAGACTTTTGTTCCTACAGTCACACAAGCTCTAAATAAGTAACCTCCTCTTTATTTCACAAGAAATGCAGTCTGTGGTATGCAGAATGCCAATCCATATCTTTGTCTCTTTTGTATAAATTCTGCAGTATTCTGTATGTTGCACCTGTTTGTGCTAGACACTCTGTGTAGCCCCTTTCCCACTGGACAAAAAAAGCCACTAACACCAGCTAACATCTGGCTTTTGCATTTAGAGGGAATCAGCATTTATTCCTGAGACAAATGACTGTGCAGGCACGTGTTTTTGTCAGCTCTAGCTCAGATTGCTTTAAGTCGGAAGTGATGGAAATATGACACAGGGGATGGTGCACAAATTTTCACTCTATTTCCAATGCAGTGCAGTGACCCGCCGCCAAAAAATACTGTCCGTCACTGTTCAAGCAGTGCTCAAACATCGTTCAAAATTATTTGGCAACAAGTTTAAAAGAGACTGAATAAGTAAGTGATATAAAAAAGAAGCAACCACTATTACATTTTCACTGGCTGCCGTGCTGCTTTGCTTCTTTCTGTTGTTTACTAATCTGTTTTCCAGGGCGTTCGTGAAGCCAAACATGACATACCAGTAGAGAAGAAACAGAAAAACATACTCATCTGCTACAGAGCAGTTTACACTAGCAATAGGAAGAGTCTATCACCGATTTTTAGCAGGTTTTGTAGCTGAGTTTACTGTCCATACTTGTGAATATGTTGGCCTCGTAATTCAAAGCTATCAGTGTCATCATAACTTCTTTTTAACAACATAACTAAATTACACAACATTCATCATCATTCATGTTCAATATGTCGATAAATAATTATGGCAGTATACTATTGATAAAATTAATATATAATAAATATTGATGCATCCTATAGCCAATGCATCCCAGGAGCTGCCAAGCAATTTCTCACAAATTGTCTTCATGCCTAAATCAGTTTATGACTTCCAGTTTTCTGAGTGCTGAATAACCTTAATAAAAAAAATGGGTGTGAACATTGTGAAATATAGTGAAAATGGTGCTCATTACGTCATTCTTAGGCACAGATGTGAAAACCTAATATTTTGCTGTTGATTTTTTTTGTATGTCTACAGTTTTTTTTCACTAAAATTGGAACATTTAAAGGAGATTGTATTCTCAATTAAAGTCCTCAGTAGATTTGCTTGAGTGGTGACGAGGTGCAAACCTCTGCTCAAGTGTCAGAGAAACTGCCAGACTTGATTCTGGGAAGACAGGTGTTCATACTGGCTAGATGAAATAGTTCACCATTTTATGAATATTTGTTGGCTTGTTTTCCTTCAGTGTCAGAATCCATTAAGAAACATATCCGTTTCATCTCAGTGTATTCAGCACAGAGATGGGTCATGGGCATGTTAAGCCTAGCTTATTATGAATGAAAACCCTGTCAATAAGACATTTTTCTAGCAACTCCAAAAACGGACTTACATTAACATGCCAGCATGTTTGTCACTAAAAACATTCACCCATTTAGTGTTAACAGAAGAGTAAGGACAAGACCAGATGTATAAACAGTGTGTCTGTCCCACACATAAACTAATACTCCGGTGGAAAACCTTGCCACCCTGGTAAAACTGTGCTAACAGTCTAAAGACAGGTGAAGCAGATGGAAGTATTGATTTGCAAAAAAGATTATTAGGGCCTTAATCCACTTTGCCCAGTGTCACAAATTAGTTATTGAGTTTAGAACTGAACCATGTGAAGGCACATCTTTGAAAATGTGTATGTTTATTTGCCTGTGTGCGCATAGATTTAGTTGTGGATCTACGCAGAGCTTTACGCATCTAGCCCCATGACTTTTGAGATTGCAGAGACATTGCAAACATCTGTTGTTGATCAATGGCTCCATTGTGTTGAAGTCAACTGCTCCTGAAACCACAATGTGTCATTGTAAGAGGAGTACAGAGATGCACATTTCCCAAAAAGTTACTTTTAAGGTGAGCCTACACACTGGATGTTACCAATTTTCTTTCAAGGCCGCCATCTATCAGTGTGCCGGTCAGATATCAAATCCTCATGCTGTTCCGTCTGTGTTATCACCATGTTGTGCATGTTAATGCTTTTCAAATGTGCCTGTGGTCCTGTTTACATATTTTGGATGCAGTAAAGACCCGTGTCTGTGTGTGCTGCTTCTTCATCCGCCTCTGCTCTCTGAAATAGTTAACACTGCGCATCAGACGTACACGTCCTGATGACAACATGTGTGTGTTGAAGCTCAGATTCATGCTGTGTACATCTGCAGGTTATTAATGTGATTCCCCTGCATCAAACCCAGCTGCAGGGTTTATATTATTGTTTGCTTGCCGTCCCCCTCCCCCCTTCTAGGCAGGAGTTCCTGCATACAGAGGGGGATCTCCTACCAGTCAGGGCCAAGTGAACAAAGTTTCTCACAGGGCTCTGTGGTCAATCTGCTTATATATGTTAGAATGCTTTTGGGCAACATTCACAGAGCTCTGTAATCTGGTTTAGCTCATCACCTCATCTGCATTTTGGCCTGTTGTTTGTCTTAAGCCTCATGGTATCATTTACCTCCACAGTTTTTGAGAACTGGCCTAAATTTATCAGTAGCATCAAGTATTAACAACTTAAAGTTATCGGAAGTTGGTACATTTGGTCTGTTCAGGTATTTCAGAATAAACAGCTGCCTTAGTTGATTTTGTTTTTTGTTTGTTAGAATTTTGTCCATTTGGGGGTGACAGAGCAAACTGAAAACACAACAGTGACGTATTGTCATGTTATCAAGTTGTTGTGAACATGTTGCCTACAGTGTTTACACACCGAGTAGATGCAGAGCAACATTAGCATTCATTTGGAATCACGAAGTCAGTTGTTTTTTTTTTTCCTTTAGTGGCTAAATGCCACTCGCTTGTAGCTTTACTTGCTAGTAACTTTACCTGGCATGCATTTGGTGTTTGGCAGGTAGCACTAAGTTGGTTTATCAGATTTCTGTTGGTTAAAACAACAGCCTGCTGCTGAAACAAGGTTGTGAGCAGAGCTGAGGGCTAGAAAACCAAAAACAATGATCCAAATACCCTAAAAAGTTGTGCTGGTTGGTGATTGTCTATGGGCTCATCACTACAAGCAACTCCTCTGGCAGTAATTATTTTGGAATTACCCAGTAATGGCCACAGAAGATCGTCGTTTGCATAATCCTGTATATAATCTAAAATAAAAACCATAAAAGCGAGAACTTTCTTTTTTTGCAGCAGAAAACTTAAGTTGTCATGTCATTGCACCCCATTATATGTGGCGCAACACCATGTGAAAGCTCCCAGTGGCGCCAGAGGAGCAAATTAACCCCCTTTTACTCTGCTCATAAAAATGAGCATTTCTCAAACATTAAATAATGTACATAATTCAAAGAACATATGGAGTGTTAAGAAATATTTTCTATATGTTTCTACTTAAAAAATCTTTTGGATGTTTTGTGTTTTTATGTTGTAAAATCTGATGGAAAATGTGTGATTTATGTATTATTTCCTTTAATGTCATAATATCAATACTTTTATTGACTTACATAACCTTTTAGCTTAGGTTGTAGATTTTAGTGATGTAAAGCATTTGAAGATAATCCAAGAAATGACATCACAGTAAGCAAAATACCAATGTAGGCACTGGCAGACCATTTCAAGAGTTCAATGGTTAAATATTGTGTAACAGTAAAACAGAGAAGGGCCCTAAAGTCAGTCAGAAACGCATCTACTGTTTTAACATAAACTAACATTGGCTGTCGTAAGCTAGTAAGATTATAGCAGCAAAAACCTGAAGTGTATTAAACTGGGGGAACGTGTGATTTATTGTTTGTTAGTTAAACTTTTAATTTGTAATAGATTGAATGTGCTGGGTTATTTTTTTCAAAGGTTAAAGAGTCAGTTACTCAAACTTAAATTTTAGCTTTTGTCAAATGAACAGATAAGGGTGTAGAAATAAAATGTGTTTTTATTCTGTCAAGTATAGGTATTAGAAAAAATATTGTTTCTGTAAATGTATGTGTAAGAGATTACATATCTATGTGTGTGGCATATATAAGCTAGTTACTGTGTTGCATGTTAAGACGCAGTTGTGGAAATGATGGTTTTCTTCTGTCATTGTCACTGGATGAATTTCCAGTGAAATGTTACATGTCTGTCAGACTCTTCTGTTAAACGAGATGGCTTTGTTTTTATGACAACCTACAGATTTAACAATACTCTAGTATTTTAATTATACTTTTTTTTTAAATTACTCAAGCACAAGGCATTATTTTGGAACAGGATTCTTCTCTGCATACTGGGGATCTTACTAAATTCAAGACCACACTCCATCAGTATGGTAGCCCCCACTCCCCCCCAAAAAAATCTGTGCTGCATTGCATAAGACATCTGGCAACCAGCCCTGAACTAAACCACTGTGTATGATGAAGCCACATGTGGAAATGCTCTCTCTGCTGTCTTGAATTTTCACCCAGCCCCATCCAAATATTTACCGTCTGTCTCATCTTTTCTTCAGCCCCGATTTCACCACAGAATGTGCAGCCTGGGTCTATCTGCGCAGCGGAGAAATAGTTTGGAGGCAGCCATTGAACAGTCTGTTTGTATTGTGGAGAGGGGGATATCTGGATGGTTAAGAAAGCTTGACATGTTGAGAGCAGCCTTATCTTGATGATGCTTTGTTGATTTTTACTGTGAGTGAAGACCAGGCTTCAACGTAATCCTCCTGAGCAGTATGGGTCCTGTGGCTAAAGCAGCTAACAGAGTCAATGCATATCTACCTAAACCCCCTGTGTTTATATTGATTGAACCCAGAAAGGTTCCAGACTCGATCATAGACATAGAAAGTTAAAGAAGAAAAAAGGTTATCAGAAAAAAGGTTTGTTGGTGTTTTTGTTCATTGTAGTTTAATTCGTCTTGGGTGGGGTTCAGACCTTAAATATGCTCGTACCAGTTAAGTTAAACGGGGTCGGTTCTAAAAGATTCAGGTACCAGCCTCAGTTTTAGATCACCATTACAGAATCTGTAGCTAAGAAAATTCTAAAAGAACAAATTGCATTCATAAATGACTATGACTTAAAATGTCAACACCTTGTGCTGTGTGTTGAGGCTTCATCTCTGACTGCTGGTCAGTAGAGGTTGTTCCAGTTTGCTGTAAATGAGGCTTGTCGGGCCTAGCTCTTGAAGCCACAATCGATAGCTTTTAAGTGGCTTTGCAGTTGTTCTGATCCCTGGTGAGAAATGGATATTGGAATCAATAAGTTCTCAGTTTCTCCACAGCAACAATAATAAGATGAGTTAGTGGAGGGATGAGAAACAAATGTCTGTAGAGTGTCTCATTCAGTGTGTTGGGCTTCAGGTCTGTGGCTGGACCTTTTCCTTCATATTGATGCAAGGATGGTTAATGATGTGCAGGTTTATCACATCCCATTGATCCAGGGCCATTGTCAGCTCTTGGCCATCGTGGAGCTCTTTGGCTCTCAGACCTCGACAGAGACGCATATTCATGGAACCATTGGCCAGACAAGGATGGATGAAAGAAGGTGGCTGAAAGATTTATTAATGAGGACCTTGCATGAAGTGTTTATTGATTGATGTGTCTTACTCTTCAAACTAGATCAAGAGTTGAAATGAGTTTGTGTTTGTCAGATCTACTCACTGTAAAAGAGGAACATCCTCTCTTATTATGGCCAGATATCTTATTCAAGAATTTGGTTTTGATTTGTGTTTTTAGGATTTTGCTGAACGTACCATGGGCTTTTCATACAGTCAGTCACATATGAGTGTGGTCTAGTAGTTTTTTCTGTAGCTGCACAGATAAAGCTTAAAGCCTTGGAGTGCCAACATTTGTCATGTTGCAAAAGGCGGCACGACGGTGTGGTGGTTAGCACTGTCGCCTCACAGCAAGAGGGTTCCTGGTTTGATCCCAGTGTGCGTGCGTTCTTTTCCTGTTCTTCCCGTGTCAGCGTGGGTTCTCTCCGGGTACCCCAGCTTCCTCCCACAGTCCAGAGACATGCAGAGTGACTCTAAATTGTCCATAGGTGTGAATGTGAGTGTGAATAGTCAACCTGTCCAGGGTGTACCCTGCCTCTTGCCCAATGTCAGCTGGGATAGGCTCTAGCCCCCCCACGACCCTCAAGAGGATAAGCGGTCAGGAAATGGATGGATGTTGCAAAAGAGGTTCTCTCAAAAAAGGCTTCCCTTCGTGGAAGTTAAGTCATTCTAATAGTGCTTGATGGGGTTGTCTGTTACCAAGTTTGAAGTTGTAGCCAATATACTTTTCTGAATCATTTGGATAGCCCTTTCAGTTGATTGTTTCTCTCAAATGCTGATTAATGTCTAAAAGCAAAAAGTAGCCATATACGAACTTTGCCAAAATACAAATTTCGATTTTAAACAAAGAACTATGTAATTAAAGATTAAGGTAACACAAGGGCTTTACCTAAATTATGCAGCTCAAATCAGATTTGGTTGTTCAATATGAGTATTCACTTATCTGGTCCCAAGTTTGAAAGTTTGGATAGGGTTCAGCAGGACGTTCAGTGTGACAGAAAACAACTGCTCAACTTGAAGCAATCTGAGTCAACTGAGGAGTCTCTGACTGACATTCAATCCTGACTTTTAGTTCTTGATGATTTTAGATACTTTTAAGCTACATACACATTTCTGTTAATAAGAAGAAGAAAAAAGGAAACAGCTTAGATGTTATATTCTAGACCTGATATAAAGGTCCAGTGTGAAGGATTTAGGGGCATCTGTTGGCAGAAAAGGTAATTATTCATACTATGTTTTCAGTAGTTTTATAATCAACTGAAACCAAGAATTGTTGTGTTTTTGTAACCTGGGTTTTCGTGTCGGTCACCATAATTCTTCATGCTTGGCACACAGTAGCAGTTTCAGTTGGTTGCAATATCTGCAACCTCTCCCCTATATGCCACTAAATCCGACATATTAGACCTGATTTAGGGTCAGTCCAAGGAGTTTAAACTGCTGAAGTGTATTTAGGCCCCCTGGCAAAAGGAAATGAAAATCATTAAGCCTCCTCTGAGGTTTTCACTTGAAAAAAAATCCACACACACGGA
>JAPZEB010000024.1:2790868-2801114 GCA_029783705.1 Chaetodon striatus
AGATAGAAGCATTTTGTTTGAGGAAACAATATCCCTGGAAACCTTCCACCCAGAGAGTGTGGAAGTAGACCGCTGTGCAGCTGAAACATTCTCCCCTGCCGATCGTGGCTCGACACTGGCAGCTTTTCAAACGCACTGGGCTGTTTGCACATTTAACCCCCTGGGACTGGGGCTTAGTCACAGGGAGCTCAGGCCATAATACTGAGGCTGAACACTGCAGGATTTAGTTTGGCATATCCACATTGGACTGACCCACTGCTTGTACCAGCAGGCACCTTGGCTGACCCAACTGTGCTGGTCCCTCCCAGGCTGGGCTCCGCTGAGGCATGCTGTGGCAGGTTTTCAGGGTTTCTGCTCACCTACAGTGTTGTCTGAGGAATTTGGATCCTTACACTTCAGTGGCTAGGGTTGGGAGTTGGAATATTTCAGCCAAAATGGCTGATTTTATCAAGGATTTTCTGGAGGTTGGGGTTTTTGTTTTGGACATTTCATAGAATAATTAAATAATCAAAATCAAAAACAAAAAACAGTTCAGCTTAACACTAGGTGTACTGACTAGCTTTTTATGTAGCTAGATACAGAATCTTTCCAACACATGGTGGTTATCAGTGGAGGGAGTTTGACCAGTCTGATCAGCAAACACCTAAAGTTTAGTGGAGTTGAGTCAACTTTATTGCCATTATGACAAAAGTTTTTAGGAACTTGCGTTGGTGAGCTCATAATGCAAGACGAACAGGACAACATTCTCCTCAGCATTTTGATAATAAAACCAACGTATCAGTAAAACATTATAGTACACAAACGCTAAACAGAAATGATAAGATAACAACAATAGGGACTATATGGACAATTTAAAACTCCTCATTTTTTTATCTTCCAAAAAAACATGATCTCTGACAAGCCATTTTAAAAATGTTTATTTCTGTTTATGGTCAGCAGAGAATATAGTGCCAATAAATTACTCTCTGTTCTCTTCTGTTGATGAAGACTGAGATGTGGTTGAAAGCTCTGGTAAAATAATGCAAGGTCCACATGTCAATTTTCCAAACTGCCATTGCCAAAGTCAGTAGGTATCTCCATTAAAAGATAATGGAAATAATCTTTAATTTTACTTTTTGTGGTAATAATAGAAATGCATTCTGCTGTATACTGGGGTGGGAATCACAAGAGGATATACGGTACGATATTATCACGATACTTTAGTCATTACACAATATTAAAATATCTTACAGTATCTTACAGAGTCTTGCAGTTAAATATTTTGCAATATGTTAAGATTTATTACCTTTTTCAACTGTAAATTATGTCCCCAAAGGAAAACTTTGTTAACATCTGTTTTATCTAATACGGTAAAGTTTTCAGTCAGTTCATCTCACTTCAGCTATTTTTTTGCAGCAGCAAATTGTATCTAGTAGACTGAAAAAGCAATTGATAATATCATTCTAGTAGGCTGCCTTAAGTTTAATTTGTACTTGTCTTAATAACTATATCATGAAAAAATCGATACTTGGCACTGTATGACGATACATTATTGCCTTACAAAAATATCATGATGCTGTGCTGTATCGACTGTATTAAACAGAGTTTCCAGCTTAACATGCAGTTGTGTCCCTAATTTAAAAAAAAAAAAAAAAAAGTGCAAAAAGGGTTGTAGAGAAAGAAGTTGTATGAACAGTAATGTATGACTCAGAGATGTCTTCATTGTCAGTTTACAGCAGTTCAGCTCTAGGATAATGACAGGAAGGCAGTCAGTCAGCTGATTGGGGACTGAGCCCTGTATTGGCAGCCAGAGGTCCCTTTGATCGCACTGAGCAGTATTTCAACTGGTTTATCAGAGTCAATAGAAGAGGCTGTAAATCTTCCACCATATGAATAATGCTCCTTTCATGAGCATTTGAACAGATCCCTCAGAGGTAATAGACCTTGAGGTCAGAGTCAGCTGGACAAGAGCAGGCTGGCTTCCTGTTACTGCAGTGATCCCATCACACAGACATTAAGTCTGGTCTTTCCCAGAGGCGGCCCTTCGTCTCTGTCTGTCCTCTCTCTGAAGGACAGATTGATTCAGAGCATGCAAAGCAGACTGCACAGCCTCTCCTTTACATTTCCTTATCATACACCGCCTGGATTTTTTTTTTTTTTTTTTACCCTGAGCGTGTGACCTTGTGCACTACCAGAGGGCATTCTGCTCCACTCCCCCTTTGTGTGCTCCCCTTTTTCTGTCCAAGCAAAGGGTTTGGACAGGCTCAGAGCAGTCTGGCCCAGAGCCTCTGCACGCTGAGGAGGAAAGCTGCAAAATGGCACCCAGGAGGAAATCAGAAACATGCGCTCGCCTCTCTGTCTCGGGTGTTGGAAATAATTTCAGATTACGTTCAGTTTCTGGCCCTGCGTCGACTTCAGGCAAACACGCAAGCATGCATGAAGGCACGCAGGGGGATTAAGGAATGAGTTTTGTGTTTTGGGCAAGTTTTAATCTCTGGAGCCCAGGAGGGGGGCACAGGACTTTTGACCCACTGCTCAAAGGCTGTGGGGGTCCAGCTTACATTTAAAGGAATTTAAGTGAAGTGAAAGATTGATTATCTGGATAAATTAAACTGAACACTTGATGTGTTTTGTCTAGTGGCTCTACTATCATTCATTAAAATGATGAAAGTGAAACATTCCAAATTGGATTGTTCAGCTTTTTGAGATTAAAATAACGAGTACATACTTAAAAAATTTTAATTTGAATATTTCAGTTGATCTTTGCCTTTGTGTTGTGTCTGTTTGCCTGTGGTTATCTTTGATGTTGAGGATGCTTTAGGGATACTTTGGGTGCAGTTGAGGTTAGTGGTGACACAAAGGGGAAGTCAGAGTAACAGAAGCAGTGTAACAATATTGAGAAACCACAAAACTTAACACAACACAGAGCATGCAGAAGTAAACCTGTGTTTTTCTGTGTGAGAACTGTGACACAACCTTACTTTTGGGTTTTTGATGGTTACTTTCCAATTAGGCTTTGAAAATATAAAAGATCGTAGTCTTGACTATAAAACCTTGTAATGTGCCAACCTCCCAGTGACTGAATTTTATGATAGCATACATTATGAATGTCAGAGGTAAAATCTGATGGAGTTGACAAAAAGTTATATGTTTATTAATTTCACAGGAGTCGTAGTGAGTAGCCATTTTGTTTTTCAAAGTTGCTAAGAGTTCCCCTAATGCTATTTAAAATACTTATATTTAAACCATAACTCTTATTAAGTTGGATTTAGAACAGCTACAGAGTTGACCTGTTAAGGTTCAGACACACCTGATAGCAATATAACTGATTGAATTTACTATTAATAAAAAGAAAGCTTACCAGTACTTGAGCAGCATCTCTGCATTTCTGGAAACCAAGAAGTAAGACATGCCTGATTAAATTATGTTTTTGTAAAAATCTGACTGAAGAAACCAGGGACACATCTTTAAAGAGCCTTTAAATTGATGTATAAGTATAAGTTACCTAGCTTTATTTAAACACTGATTTGTTGTTCACAGTGTAGCATTATCAGGGAAAAATAGGGTGCATTGCCCAACATGTCAATAGAAAGATTAATGCGTCTTTTTGTCCCAAAGGCGTCCCTAGGACAACATTAGTCTTGAGCCCTGCTTTTTAGCCTGCACAAAATTGATGTGACATGACAGAAAAACACTGGTGAATGTCATCATATTTGCTGATAGGCCAGTTGCAGTAAACAAGGCAAATATTGGCTAATACCAATGATTAGTCGATAAATCGGTGCATCCCTACAATACATTGTACCATAATTATGCTGCACCACACAAGACAGAGTGCTGTGAGTGCTGTGGCCTTGTGCCATTGCAGCCCTGCTGATAGTCAGTATAAAAGCACGCCATCAAGTGTGATACTGCTTTTATACAACAGCTCCACAAATGCCACATATTAGTTAACTGTAAAAGGTGACAACAGACTATGATTTACTTGTTTATTTATTCACTTATTTGGCTCTGCCAACACAAACAGTTCTGCAACTGGACAGCGACTGGAGTCATGCCAAGCTACACACATACATTCCTGCACACTACCTTGCTACTTTTTATAGATCTACATGTTACTGCAGGCCAGCTACTTTGTATCATGTACATTTATCTGTTGGTGGGATTCGGATAACAAATCTGAAATTTTGCTCGGGTTTAGCCCACTTGATATGCTGCTGTGTTGTGCTATGGCCTATTCAAGTGCTGGAATTTGTTATTTATGTGACAACGCCTGAATGCAACACAGGTTCCGCTCCAAGTGAGTGTGTGTACAGTGCTTTGCTGCGCTGCTGTGTGTGCGCCATGTTTGACTGTGTGTAACAGCAGCCTTTTGATGGTCATTTATACACTGTCCATGTGTCACCATGTCAGACAAGCTGTAGCCATGGTAACAATGACTATGTCAGCTAACAATCTGCATCGGGTTAGGGTTGGGTTTTGGCTTAAAAATCAGAGAGGCTGTTGGGTTTGGGCCGGGCTTGGTTATAACTGTCTCAAACTTGGGTCGGGTTCGGTCAGGAAAATGTGGCCCGTCTTGGGCGATATCACTGTATTGCGGTACCAGGGTAGGAAGAAATCCAGACAATATGATTTTCAATACCTTAAAAAATACAGATGCTCCCCTTTTTATTAAGTTATTGAGAGTTATCCACTTTTTACAGAAGTTTCTATTTTAACCGGCGTAGCATTTGTAGCATTTGTTGAGGGGCTGTTTGTTATTATGAGAGGTGAGGGGCTGGTGCATAAAGGGGGAGGCATGTCAAATAATTTTTTAAGCACTGCGGAGGGACTTTATTTAAATGGTTGTATTTTATATTTATTTTACTGCCAATAAAGAAAACATGCCTTCTGAACTCATGGCTGGGTTAAGAAGACATGTTGTTTTGTTTTTTTTAGTTTCATCATTTATCATAGCCAGAAACTGTAAAAACAGAAATTATTGTTGGATTTTCAAATTTCTGACGGTCCTTGGACGCACCTTGCATGACAAATGCTTTCGTCAGGAAAAAAACAAAAACAAATCTGAGCTTAAAATAATGATATTTCATGAAAATCACTTAATTCAAATGTCTCATTTAAAATTTGGCCAAAAATAAACCATTTGCATGAACTAAACAGTGCGTAGGATCCATACTAAAAATGTACGTACAGACAAAAGCCAAAAGATATTCAACAACTTCTACAATCAGGCTTCCACCTCACCATCTGCATCGCCAATTTCCTGTCTCAAAAATGTTCATAAAAATGGGTCAAAGTTTCTCCCATCAGGTCTGTTTTTATAGATCACAACTCTTCTGTGGGAAGTGGCGTATGCCTTTTTCAGGCCTTGTTTTGTGCTGCACAATGTTTATAAATGAGACTCAAGGACTTCATCTTCAACTTTTAGCTTTTAAACGTCAAAAGATAAGTTTTAAAAAATCTAATAACTAATTAATGGTGGAAGTCGTGCATTTTCCCTCAGTCACTCAGGGACACTCAAGGAAAAATATTTGTAGCTGTGGGGAAGGTCAAAAACAAAACAAAACAAACAACCAAAAAAAGAAAAACAAGTCACCCCCGTCCTCTGATAAGTAAAGAACAGTCCCTTAGCGACCAGAAAACTCACAGACTGATTGCATGCATGCAGGGCAGTTAAACCTTAACAAATAACTTCTGCGTATAAAGGTATGAAAAAATAGATACCACCCAAGCCTGGTATGAACTACTTTTTTCCAAGCATAACTCGGCCCTAACTAGTTATGACCTGTTGTACAAGTAGTATCCCAGATTCACACGTTTCTCTGCTTGGCTTTCCCCTCATGATGTTTGCATTTTTTTTCTTTGTGAACATGATTTCTGTAACTTCCTCTTGGATGCGTGCAGCTTACAGTCTGGCACCTGATTGCTAGCTTTTTTATAAAGTCCCCACCTCACCTACACGCTGTTATTGGCTGACGGTTATGCGCCCAGATACGTCCCAAAGACAGCAACATAAGAATAAGAAAATACAGATAGAGGGGAGAGTCTGTGCAGGTAAATGCACCTCACACGCTGGGAGTGGGTCATATGTGATGATGATTGAGAGAGATTATTTCTGTATGGGTCTAAACATTGTTTAATAGGAAAATCATGCAGAGTATACTTTTACAAAAATCCCCCATAGCTGCTGGTGTGCCAGGAATCCAGGTTAGCAAAGGCTAATGAGAACAAAACTGTCTGTGATCCCAGCCTGTTAAGATGACTCTTATCAGGGTGTACATCAGGGACGGGATCACGGCGCTGCATGAGCGGGGCCCCTCGGACAGCTCTAAGCGAGGCTCATGAGACCACAATGTATTTTTTAAAATTGTTGTTGGGGTTTTTCATTCCCTTCTGGTGTGAAAAAAAGAAGCGACAGACGCTCGGGCCTGTGCTTTGGTGGTTGATTTTTCAGTGAACTTTGACAAATTTAGTCCATTAGATCCTCTCCGGCAACAGCACCAAAGCCAGGAACAGGCTTTCAGTGTCAATCATCCCACCCCCTGGTCCTTCACGCTCTCAGAGGCAGCTCTGTTCAAAGGAAACCCAAACCCAGACGAGAAACGATTAAGATATCCATCTGGAATAATATAATTTTGACCATGTGGCCTGCAGAGTAGGCCCAACCTGCCGCTGTTATCAGCGTTGTCATTATTTATTCACAGCTTGGTCCGTGTTTATTATTCAGTTGTGGATTCATTATGGCTGGAATGTGGTTATCTTTTCACGTTTTTCTGGCGCATTGGAGTGCTGGAGTTTATTATTATTTGAGCCCTGCTCATCACCTCCCTCCTCCCCCTGTTCTCTCCTTCCTTCCTGGCCGGGAACAAGAGCTGGTTCATGTGTGGCTTTATTAAGTTTCATTTTGTTCTTTACCTTTGCCATTAACTTGTTAACCTGTAATGTCTCCTGACCGCTCTCTGCTCCGCTGCCTTGGATTTATACCTCCTGAAGGAGCAACTAGTAAGCAGCTGCTTGTAATTGCAGTGTTACAGATAAAGATTTACGCATAAATGTGTTTAAGTAAGAGTGGGAGGCTCTGGAGAGCAGCAAAATAAGGTTTAATGAAATACATGTGGAAGAGGGAGAAAGCTTGGCTGGAGTCATAGTGAGATTTCTTTCTTTCTTTCTTTCTTTCTTTCTTTCTTTCTTTCCTCCTTCCTTCTCTCCTACCTGCTTGACTACGTGATATGTGGAAAAATATGCGATAACATTGAGGAATATCCCGATAAAGACCCGATAAAAAACCTTTGGTCCTGGCATTCTTGTAGATGCTACTTGACACGCACCACCCATCCAAAGGCTGCAGATCAAGTACTCCCCTCAGCTCATGGTAATGGCGCTTCCCGATGGCAGTGGCCCCCCGAGCAGGAAAAGGCACCATGCCACACCACAAAAACTGCTCAGGAATGACCCGAGGAACTTCACTAAGTGCCCAAGGTGTCGACCTGGCGTCCAAATTTCCCAGATTCCAATCTTATCGAGCATCTGTGGGACCCCACCTCACAACCCACAGGATTTAAAGGATCCGCCGGCAATGGCCCGTTTCTAGACGCCACAGCACACAGGACACCCCCAGAGGTCCTGTGTCCTTGCCTCAACAGGTCAGAGCCAAGTCTTAACCACGGAGACCCCACCATAGATTGGGGGTACCTCTGGGGTACCAGCACGTCCCAGGAATGCTTGATCAGATTGGGATCTGGGGAATTTCAACTAATCCGTTGTTTTAGGATTGACTGCCATTTCATCTGTGAGGTAAACAGACCTGCCTGTGTCTGGCAGAGCAGAGCGAAGTCTCAGAGAGCAGAGCAGACATAGTAACATCACACACTCACTCACTTTTTCAATCACCTGCTTGATCGGGCAACTGGCTGATTGTATTTACTGACCCAGCGCAACTTTCTACAGCCCCAGGCCATCGTTGGACGCTGCTTAACAGTTTCAGAGTATCAGACGAAATGTAAATGAATACGTTGTTACTATATTTAAAAATTGTCTTAAGTTCTATATTGTAGGCAACTGGACTTTCTTGAGTTTCTTGAAGACATTTAATCTCTCATCCAAGAGGCCTCTTCAGCTCTGACGAACTGCTCTGAAGAACTGAAGACACCTCCTGAATGAGAGGTGAAATGTCTTCAAGAAACTCAAAAAAGTCCAGTTGCCTACGATTTAGCACTTAAGATAACCATGACCTGGATGACTGACAATCAACACTTTGACTGACACCAATATGTTGAAAAAAATGAAACTTTGCAGCAGATTTCAGAGACACTGTATGACGGTGTGCTAGCTTAGCTAACAGGCTGCTAACAAGCTAACAGGCTATATCATTTAATTTAGTCGCCTGTTGATTGTCAAGTGAGTTTGTGTGATTAAAAAGGACTTGCTTATCTCGTTTTAACATTTGTGAATCTGAGTAACTGAATATGAGTAATGTTATTCTGCTAAAATATGGTTATACATTATAGACTAATTATACACTAATTAGACATAATTAGAAGTCATTATGTCTTGTTCAGCCATTCAACCGTCTTTTTAATGAAGTATTTTCCAAAACATGCCACGTACCTGGCAGGGCAACATCTTCATTTATTTGTTGCCATGCAATATTGGTCCTGTTTCTGTCCCGGTAATGGGGACAGCCTGTTGGCCAGTTCTGATAGTTCATTTTAAAGCCGATATCGATGACGCACAAATATTATCAGCATGTGGACAGAATTTGACTGTTCATTTTAAAGCCAACTTTAGCCGATGCTGATGATGTGTTGATATTATCGTGCATCTCTAGCTGGCACTGACATCATCAGACAAATTCAAGAAACGACAACAGACTCAGTTGTTTATGACTAAATTACAAACCAGCTATGGGACCACGATGTTATCGGTGTTATGTCCTGCCTCCTGCACCTTCGACCCAGGCGCCTAACCTAAACCAAACAGAGTATTTTGAGTGGGTGAGAACACCTCTGACACAGACAGTCTCCTGTTGTGTGAATATTGTCTGGAGTTCATGTGAGAATACGGCTTGTTTTTGCCTCTACAGAGACGGTGGAGACAGAAAGGTCCCTGGCTGGAATTGGGGTTGTAACAATGATGTATTTCAACCATATTCACATCTCAGAGACTTAAATGCCTTCCCACCTGCATGTGTTTGCACTTATATTTGCTGACCTCTGATCAGGTGAAGGGTAGGAGGAGCTTTACTGATAATTACGTGAGTTCAGTACCAATAACAATGATGCATAAATGTGAAATTTCCTCCTCCCCTGCAGACCCAACAAGGCTAACAGCAGAGTGAGGGAAATGCCAATTACACAGTCTGTTGGCGCCCACACAGCCGTTGGAGCAGGTCTAACCAGGCACAACATGAGTAACACCTGCAGTTTATCATGGATGTATAGCGCTTTTAAGGTTTAAAAGTAAGCAGTAAATCTTAAACAGCAAACTTTACTATTATTGTGACATAACTATAAACAGCAATTCAGAAACAACAAGAATATAATAAAGTTGATATTAGAAAAATAAGACTCAGTGATAACACTGTAAGGTCTAAAACTTTAAAGACCTATAATAAACGACAATAAAATTTAAATGAAGTCATGTATTATGTGGGGAGGTCTATGAATATTAAATTACTTTCTGATAGGTATATGGACGTCACTAAGATGATTTATCTCCTGGCATCATTTCTCTTTTATTTGCCGCATTTTCTGATACTTATTGCTCAGATTGCCCCATTTTTTTAGGCTTTTCATGTTCTCAGAGATACAGTTTGTAGTTCTCCAGCTCTGCAACTTTGTCCCTTTTGGAGAGACACACCTTTTACTCACACACACACATTCAGTACTCACACACTTGCACAGATCCACACATCCAGCTCAGGTTCAATGTCAGCTCTGGTATTTCAGCTGAAGGCGAGGAGTGAAAAGATCACTGTAGGTCTCCACACAAACTGCAGTGAGCCAGGCCGTCACCAGTCCCCTGCTCACCTCCTCACCCCTCACAGTTAACTGCATACATGCTTCATGTGTGTGCATGTGCATGTGCATGTGCAGATAGAGAGACAGCTGAAAAGCTCATTCATACACGCGGACAGTGTGGCCATTCACTCCGAGCCGCCGGCTCTGTTTCTCCTCTGCTCTGGGGCTCTGCCAATCAGCTGGCTGGAATCTCTCCTCTTCCTCATCCTCTTATTTTTCTATTTATTCCTCCCCGCTCTCTCTTTTCT
>JAPZEB010000024.1:2834478-2856186 GCA_029783705.1 Chaetodon striatus
ATCACAGTGCAGATCTCTGTTTTTCAATCTTTTTGTGTGTGGATGTGGCAAAGCATTATAGCCCGGGCAGTGTCGGTGTATATTTTTCTTTTTTTGGTATTTTTGGGGGCTTTTTTGTCTTCATTTGATATGACAGAGTTAATGTGAAGGGGGAGAGAAAGTGGGGATGACATGCAGCAAAAGGCCACAGGTTGGAATCAAACCTGTGGCTGCTGCAGCAAGGACACAGCCTTCGTTCATGAAGTGTCTCCTCTAAAAGGTGAGCTAGCAGGCACCCTATTTGTGTCAATGTTACATAAATTCACATTAGGTGTTCTTGAGATATTGAGTTCACAAGACTGAGACAGATGCAAGGTCACAGTGACCTTTACCTTTTACTTATGACCACTAAAAGCCAATCAGTTCATTGTTAAGGCCAAGTGGACAGTTGTGCCAAATTTGAAGAAATTCCCTTGAAGTGTTCTTGAAATGTGGTGTTTACAAGGATGGGACAGATGGATGGACGTACAGACATACCTAAGGACAACCTGGAAATATATCCAAAACAATTCTTGGTGGGTTTTCTTTGGCAGAAAAACTGATGAATGATGTAAAAAATATAAAACTTCATAGATGTCTCTGCCTTTGAATTTCCAGTGAGTAGGATTTAGGGGGATATATTAGACAAAACGGAGTATTATATTTAATAATAAATACGTTTTCTTCAGTGTATAATTACCTGAAAATAAGAATCGTCCCGTTTTCGTTACCTTAGAAGGAGCCGTTTGTGTCTACATAGGGAGCCGAGATCGCCATTTTGTACCACCATGTTTCTACGGTAGGCCAGAACGGACAAATCAAACACTGGCTCTAGATAGGGCCGTTCGGGTTTTCATGTTCTCGCGTCGGCCACCGTAGTTAGCAGCCCCTGCCTGTTGACACCATCAGAAAAACACCATATTTTCTTTAGATAAAACTATTTAATTCAGCGTTTTATCCGTTTGAATCACCTGCTCTGTTTGATTTGTAGAGGAAGAGACCGCTGCGGATAATTCGACTTCCGGTAAAAACCTCCCGACCGATGAAAACTACAGGAATGCTAACCGGAAGTAGTTTCATTTGGTAGCATTCCATAATCTTCACCGCCACCGGCTATAAAAGCCGCCCTAAATCTTACACACCGGACCTTCAAGCAAAATACAAAACGCCCACCAGCTTTGTGGGAATGTTCCAGACTGTGGTAATGCTCCAGCTTACTTAATTTATCATTAATATTTTACCTGTTTGAGTATAAAACATGATGCTACTGCTGCTATGAGTTGTGCTTTACACGTGTTTCAATGCACTTTAAGAAAAAAAACTCACATAACAATTATATCAAAAATTAAATGAGTCCAGACTGATAAAATAGGGTTTAATTATCTAAAGGAAACTGCAGTCTCATGTATTGAATCCCGAACATAAATGGCCTTTAATTGGCTGATGCATCAACCATCCATGGAAAATGACTGGTGTTGCTTTAGCTTGTAATGCTTTTAAATGTCCACAGAGGGGCGGAAGGGGCCAATTAAATGAAACACACACACACACAATGACAGAGAGGGGGGAGAGGAGATGTTTGCATGCACAGGAATGAGCAGATAGAGAGGGAGAGACAGAGAGGGAGGAGGGGTGCTTGTGCAAAAGTCAATGACAGGGAGACAATGTTAATGTCCACTTCATCCAGTGAAAAGCAATTAATGCTCCGGGCTCACAACAGAGCAGAAACTCATCTATTTATAGCCTTTGAGGTTTAATCATTCAAAAGTATTGAGTGTGCACACTTTGGCCAATTAGGCCAGAGCCTCAGTGTGTCACATTTAAACTGGGTACAGGACACGCCAGTGCACTAAGCAGTTATTGTTCCCATTTAGAAATAAAACCCCAAAGGAGCCCAAAGAGCGCGTTGCCTAATTGGGTGAAGGGTTGAGGAAAATCTGTCTGATTAGCCTTCTCCAACAGACGGGGATTAAGCTTTTGGGCTGTAATTATTATGAAGCATACGTCAGCAGATATCCACCCATTTCAGAGAGACAGTGGAGCGGAGGGATGTCCTGCTAGGTGACTGTGCTCTCTGTGAGGCCCCGGTCAGACGTGGAGAGAGACCCACGGATAGGAGCAGGAACAGGAATATCCTCCTGAGTCAGTGCCACGACGCTGACACACCACACTCCCCCGGCAGGGCTGCCTCTGCTCCGTTAATAAGCATCCTATGCTATTCTGCTCAAGATGGCGGTGCAGGCAGCGGAAAAGGACGGAATAGTGAGTATTTTGGGAGCTTTGCTGGTGGTTTGATGGGTGGTTTCATGTGTTGGTGTTTATTATCTGTGCATAACGGTGTGCGGATTTGATTCAAGCGCACCGTAATGTCGATTATCCGGCGGCTTATTGTAAATGCGGAGCGCCGTGCGCAGCGCATTCAGAGCGCAAAGGCGACTCCTCTTTCATCTGTGGCCGGGGAGGAAATAGGAAATCCAATCGCGGTGAAATGTATCCGCGGCGTGTGCTCACCTAGGCCGCTCAACCGGTGTGCTGATACATTTAACGCAGTGCAGGGCGCAGTTGATTTGCAGCTTATGAGGCTAATTTATAACCTCACATGGCGCACGGCAGGAATCCCTGATAACATGACAGGTCTGCTGCCACCTCGGCATTGTTGGGGACAGCCGCATGCAAGGCCACACTGTGTGTATTTATCAATAAACAGGCCTGCAGCCCCGTGCTGGGTGTTTAACCCGAGCCAGGCCGGTTTATAACCTACCTGATGGAGCGGTAAATGACAGTGTGCATCCTGTGTCTTTTGTCACCGGTGTTGAAGAACGTGGAGGATGACCATCTGAACGACTCGCTGGAGAACCCCGGCCTCATCTCACCTGACAAGGAGGATTTATCTCGTCTGCTGGTATGAAAGATGCCTTAAAGTGTTTCTTGTTTGATGCTCGCTCCGGGCTGTGCTTAATAAATTTGCTTTGCATAGACGGTGCCATTCAGCGGACGCATCCGGGGCGGCATGCGGCCAGGGAAGAAGATTATAGTGATGGGCATTGTCGAACTGGAGCCAGACAGGTAAGATAACACTTAACAATGCATGCACACCTTATCTGCAGCCTGGCTTTATCTCACTATATTTAAAACAGCCTATTTTTATGCCATCCTGAGTGATCTTAGAGATAGGCTTTTTGTTCTGAGGCCAGTTAGACTTGCACAGCCACTGTCTCCAGGACACACTGAGCAATGCGTGGGCAGCTACAGAGAATGGTGGCTTTTTAAGTATGCAGAGACAGGGCGTTCCCCAACCAGCAGGGAGAAAAAAGGGGGGAAAATGAGGGAAAAAAAGAAGACCCAGCGAAGCAGGCTTGTTTGGGTGTGTCCTCCCCATACATGGAAACTTATGTCAAACTTGGAAGAAGCCTCCCCATGACCTCATCATGTCCACAGGCTGCTGCTGGCACAGTTTCCAAGCCAAAGTTCATGTGAATGTCCTGGCTGACAGAACTGCTCCGAGGCTCCCAAAACAGTTTTCCTTTGTTGCATCTCAGCAAGTTTGTTACTGTAATCATGCCTACACGCTCGCACAAAGGAGGTTGTGTGTAAACAGCACAGCTGCAGGGGGAGGGAGAGGCAGGGGGGTAAACCCAAACTAGCAGCAGGGATTATGAATTATTAACACACAATAGGTTTGCTCTTACACAGCAGCGGCAGAATTATGCTTTTGATTTATCCCCAGATTAGTTATTGGACTCATATGCTGTCTGTCTGACTCCTCTGTTTCCCTTCCTCCCTCAGCTTTGACGTGAGCCTGACCTGCGGCCGGGACTCAGAGGAGGAGACTCCGCATGACGTGGCCCTGAAACTCACAGCCCGCTTCACTGACCGCCAGTTCCTTCGCAACGCCCGCATCTCTGGGAAGTGGACAGAGGAGGAGGCGTCCACCGCCTACTTTCCCTTCATCCCTGATCAGCCTTTTAGGGTAATGATCCTGTCTTAGTATTCATGATAGATTCACATGTCGGATGGTTCTGGTGCATCCTGTTTGCCAGCAGGTTGTGGTTGTCAGTTCTCGATGAACACATGTGCTTTTATGAAGATTGTGGGATGCTCTCTTTGCCTTGAGCATCCTTCTCCTTTGATCTGATTCAGATCTTTTCTTCAGTATCATTGTTACAGTTTCTTACATGACAAAGCTATTCTTTTACACCCTGGATCTTATTTCCTTTGGGTCAATATTTCTATCATTTCATGTCTGTGGGTTTGCTCTGCAGACACAGCCTCACAACAGGAGTCCATAAAGGCAAGCAACAGAAGTGGTCACACATTCAGACAGGCTGTAAATAAACCCCCAGTGAAAGCACACAATCTAAACCAGCTTTATACTGAATAGAATATGCTTAAATGGGAAAGGCTGGCGTATGCTTCAAGATCTTGTTTATACACTGTGTTGTCCGACCATGTCAGAAGGCCTGAGTGTTTTCATAGCAGTTTCCTAGCAGTGCAAACAAGGCAGTCAGCATAAGGTGTTAGAGGACAACATGTGGTGCCAAAGCAAGTGCAACAGACAAGGCAAAAACACTGCAGAGTAAGAGTGTAAGTGATAGTTGTTCAAATTGGGATAGTGTGAACGCTCCTTGGAAATCTTCCCTCGAGGTCAGTCATTGTGTTGCATGCAAAAAGGAACGGAAGTGGTTGTGTGAAGATTTTAAAAAGGAGAAGTTGAAACCGGGCCTTGCTTTCACACCTCAGGACACCTGGCGCCGATCTGTATTAATGGCGGAAATCTCCAGGCATCTCATGATTCGATTCAGATAATGATTTCTATTCATGATTTATTTTTTCTCACCGTGTGACTACTTGTTACTTTGAAAACATAGTGTATTTGTCAGATTTATAATTAAACTAAACAAATGAATTTGCTTGGATACAGCGTGGCTCCAACTTCATAGAAGTCTGAATGCTTCCATACGCTGTTAAGCCAAGTGAAGCCAGTCAGATTGAATCCATCTGCAGTTGCTTGTGCTCTGCCGTCCTCACCAAAACCTTGCCTGTCTTCCAATGGGTCCAGCTGTTAGGAACATGCAGCCTGGTTGTACGAAATTGTAATAGGTGATCATAAGGTCAAGAATTGGGTTTTAAATTTGCAGTTATTGACTTTGCTGCATCGAGACATTATCTTTTAAGAGAGAATCTAAGAATAGATTTGTCCCCTCATCCCTAATCTGTGTGAAGTGGATTCTCTGTTGGTTTTCAGATGAAAATAATCATAATCGATAGCAGTTATAGCAGGATTTGTTCAACTGAAGGAGCTGGGGTGGCTGTGGCTCAGAGGTAGAGCTGGTCATCCACTAATCAAAAGATCAGCAGTTCAATCTCCGGCTCCTCCAGTCCACAAGTTGACGTGTCCTTGAGCAAGATACTGAACCCCAAATTGCTCCAGATGGCTGTTCCTTTGGTGTGTGAGTGTGTTAAAACTTGAGTAGCAGGTGGTATTTTGTATGGCTCGGCCACCAGTGTATGAATATGTGTGTGAATGTGACTCTAGAAAGGCGCTATACACGTGCAGGTCCATTTACCATGTAAGAATGATCAAACATGTTGGTTACAGCTTGTTTCTTACAAGGTTTTTTGTGACCATTTGCCATTTCATTTCCCATGGAGCTTGTTTGTTTGTTGCTTCCTTGTCAGCATTTTTGAAATGTCTTTGGATGGGTTTTTCCTGTCGTCAGCGTTACAAGCTACCAGCAGTAAGAGAGATAATCAAATGTTACAGTAGAAATGTATTTGCAGTTAAGAAATAGGAGACAAACAGGGAATGTTTTCCATGCGACTTCATATCTATGTACTGTAAATACAGGCTGTATCCTGTGGTGGGTTGTTTCCTGCATCAGGGGCAGCATCAGCTGTTTATATGTTGGATGAGATGGTGGTGGTGGTGGTGGTGGTGGGGGTGGTGGTGGTGGTGGTGGGGGGTTGAGCGGCAGCAGCACATAGCATGATGAGTAATTCTCTTAAGACCTGAGGACTTTGTCCGCTCTAATAAGTCTGAATATGCATCATGCATAACACATATGGTGTTCGCCTAAAAATATACGATGACGTGTTTCAGTTCAAAGTGAACTAACCAGCCTTAAAAGAAAAGTTCAGCCCCGACTTTCTTTTAAAGACACAGCATCCACCGTCTGTGGCTTACTTCAGAGGCGATCCCCTGCGTCTGGTTGTGTAATATTAGCTCTCCGATAAAGTGCCATTGTTCGTGGTCGGAGCGTGACGGTGCAGGTCAGCACAGCCACAACTCCGTCAAAAGCTGGAGGCTGGAGATTAAAGCTGTCAGGCAGATTGCTTCCAAAAAACTGCCTCATGAATTCTGAGGCATGTGGACAGACACATGATGTGCTGTGTGGTTTCAGAGCAGGACGGCTGCTTTCTGTTACTGAGTTCACTGGAAAAAAATCTGCCTCACACCTACAAGTTTGTTTCTTTTGGTCCAAACTCCACAGAGAGGTGTTTACTCTGTTGCATTTCTGTGTTTGGTTTGTTGAAGTTCAGCGTGCAAATACAAGCATGCCAGAATGGACTCACTTTTGGTTTATTTATCACACAGTGTTTTGGTGGTGTGGTACATGTTTAAACACATAAAAACAGCTGATATTAAGTCCAGATTGTTTTTTGCACTTGCTAAACTTTTTAGACTCTACAAGCAGGATTACCAGATGGCCGGTGAGAACACCGTTATCATGAAGCCTTGTGTTTAGTAATTGTTGCCTGCATTCAATTAGAGCTCCTTTTAATCAATATTTACATACACAATACAATATAATATTTACAATACAGTATTTTTTTAAACAAAATGTGTCTAAATAGCATTTTCTTTCCTTTTGAAATGATACAAACTTGAGTAACAAATGCAGGAATGGAAGAAAAATGGGGCACATTCAGTCCCAACAATACATTTATTTAAACATAAACAGTGGTGTGTTGAACACCCTGTTGTGTGTGTTGTATTACCAAAGCACACTGCATTTTTAATACTGTGGGGTTTACACCAGTCAGCCAAAAATTAGAGCCACTGTCAGGTGAAGTGAGTAACATTGATTATCTTGTTACTATGCAGTGTTCTGCTGGGGAACTTTAGGTCCAGAAATTCATGAGGATGTGGCTTGATGCGCTTCACCCACCTGAACACACCTTTGCAGATCAAGTGTGGCTCCTTGTGGCAGCAACACTCCCAGTGGTAGTGGCCCCCCAGCAGGAAAATGCACCATGCTGTACTGCAGAAACAGCTCAGGAATGGCCTCTAAATTCCTTAGATCCAAATCTGATCGAGCATCCAAGAGATGTGCTGGTACCTCAGAAGTTCCCCTAATCCACGGTGGGGCCTCCCTGGATCGGACTTGTCTCTGACATGTCAAGGCCTGGACATATGACCCCTGGAAAGAATCCTGTGATGTCTGGCATCGGAGATTTGGAGGCCAGGTTGACAACTTGAGCTCTATGTCACGTTCCTCGGACCATTCCTGAGCAGTTTTTGTGGTGTGGCATGGTGCATTGTCCTGCTGGGGTGGTCACTGCCATCAGGGAGTACTGTGGCAGTGACGGGGGTTTACTCAGCCCACGGCAGTTTTTGGGTGGGTGGAGCGTGTCAGGTAGCATCCACATGAATGCCATGACCAAAGGTTTCCCAGCAGAACATTGCACTGTAACAAAATAATCAATATACTAGCATCACCCACCACTGGTTTTCATGTTGTGGTTTATTGGTTTACATTACTGCTGACTGGGTAACCCATAGTAATGCCCACAGCAACCCCACACTCCTGATGACCATGTTGTTTAACCTGGAAACTATAGCAAAATGGTGCACACTGTTTTCAGATGGAACGTGCCTCTGATTACAAATGTGTTAATCATTAAGTAGCTTCTGGATGCACTTTACTTTTTGAATATTCTCTAGAATCATCAAATCTACTTTTTGGGAATGGTGGAGCATGATCATGTACACCCGGGATGCTCAGCTTGCTTTGTCCAGGGGCCACTTTTGCAAAATGACAGGGGCCGTATTCCTAAACATTCTGAGATATCCTCTCAGAGACTTCCTAACTCAGCCCAAACTCAGTCCTAGCTTAGGAGTGATTCAGGAAAGTTCTCTGAGCAAGGAAGAGACAGAAATTTTTACCTTAGTGAGGAGGTGTGGTTGCTATGTATGCATTATTTTAACAGATGTGATTGGTTGTGGGAGACACACCTCTTTGTGAGCCTGCAAGGTGTGGACACCCAGTGGAAAGGAAATGAACTGCTGACTGTGAAAGTGTTCTCATTGTTAGTGATGGAAGGTTGAGACAGACTCAAGTCATCGCTGCTGCACTGTTGTGTTTTTCCAGTTTTCCAAGTATCTTAGTGTTGTGGTCATTTTATTTCTGGCATAACAGCATTAGGTGGGAAATGTGTGCGTACTCCTAATGAGATTGACCACAAATATTATCCCTGCACAGTCTAATCTGTAGCATTTCATCAACTCACTGTCATCCAGCATTTGTTAAATATTCCTCTGACCTATTTGTGTTGTCACCATTTCCTCCTCTGATTAAGAAACTTAAAAGTCCTCCTCCCTGGGGCGTCGGTGGCTTAGGGGATAGAGCAGGCGCCTCATGAATGAAGGCTATTGGCGCAGCAGCCCGGGTTCGAGTCCAGCCTGTGGCCCTTTGCTGCATGTCATTCCCCCTCTCTCTCCCCCTTTCTTAACTATCCTGTCAATTAAAGGCAAAAATGCCCAAAAGAATAATCTTAAAAAAAAAAGCTGACATTTTCAGGACAAAATAGAACAGTAAGAGTGAGCGTCTCTTTCAATGGGATACTTTAAAATAGTGGGTTTAGTCTTTCTCAGGCAACGCAGGGGTTTAATGTTACCGTAAAATTCTAGTTTGCTAAAGTGTGTAAGAGTGGCCACAGTATAAACAGTAGTTACATAAGCCTTAAAACCCACCAGAACTCAGCCCTGAGCAGAGTGATCATCCTCTATTGACCAATCAACAGACTGCAGTGTTCACAGCTCCATCTTTTAGTGCCAGATCTGTGTGTTAGGTACCCCAACGATTGGTGACAAAAAATAGGGAAAGTAAGGAACAATTCCATTGGTACCATCCACAACTTTTCACATTGGAGAGGGGAAAAATGTGTGCCTAACTGAACCGTAATGGACTGTTTGGTGGGAATGGGACTCCAGTGCTTTTCATGGCATTTGCAAGAATCCACCATGACTGAAGGAAACCATCCAATCAAAACAGAGGGGCTCTGGCTGGTGGGCAGGGCTTTTGAAAAAAATTTTTTATTTCAACACGTCAGCCGGGTCACAGACTTTCTCATTTTACAGCTTAACAGTATGCTAACATATGTTTCTGAAAACATTTTGGGGTGAGATATTGGCAATGCAGTAACGTAATCTATTCATATATTCAGACCAGCGCTGCCTAGTTTGACAGTTCACAAGAAGTGACTGACATAACTGACAGCTGTGTTAAAGACTCCTTGACTCTGATTGGTTGTTTTCCCTTAGCTGCAGTAGATTCTTGCAAATGCCATTAGAGGCAGTAGATGGAGGGAAAGGAATATGAATTTTTTTCACAGATTGTCTGTCTGATATACTACTGTCAGGATATGGTGATCTTTTCAGTGAATATGACAATAAGTTATTTCTATAAAAGTTACCAACTACAGCTTTAAAGAAGAGCCATCAGGGGAGAAAATATCAGATTTACTAAATGAAACTAAATGAAACCTGGTGGCTCAAAATTAGAGGCTGCTTGTCTAAGTTATTGTTGGACTCTTTTGCATCTGTTGCCTCAGATTCATTGTGTTAATCATTTATCAATGGTTATTTTATTGCCATTGTTAAAATATTAAAGCAACTGTTCAATTTTGTGTTGATTAAGCTGAACATCTCCATGTACTTAACTTAACACAGGCAACCTGCCTACTCCACACTGTTGGGCTCGGCCTCAGGAAGCACACACACAGGCAGACGGAGCTGGGGGGGTGGGGTCAGGAGGGGGAAGAGAGGAGGGCCATGATGGGTGGGATGCAGGGAGGGACGTCTGAAGCCAGGGACAGGTCTCAGGAGTGGGGAGGGGGGCGGTGGGGTTGGGAGGGTGTGTTAAGGTGATAAAAACCTTTCATGACATTAGGGTCTGTGAGGTTCCGCGAGCAGATCATTGAGATCATAGCATGGAGCCTATCTTCCTCTTCCTCGTCATCGTCCAGCGACGGAGCGCGGCTGCCCGTGGTGTGGTGGTAGTTTATAGTGACTGCTTGCACCAGTGGGACAACAGAGAACACAGTTAGAACAGTGCCACCCTACAGACCTTGGGAAGAGTATTGTGGGCGACACACCACACTACACCTGCACTTTGTAAACACATCATGGGAAGACAATATTCAAGCAGATATACAGTACTTTTGTTTCAAATGAAAAAGCAGTAACACGCTGGAGAGTTAACCATAGAAGCGTTTCATTAGTGTTGTGTGCAGCCTCTACTGCCTTAGGGATACTTTGTATCAGTGTGCATGACAGTGTAAAAACGTTACTTACTGGCATCGTAGCGGTATCCAGGGTAGACGATGCGAAACACATAGTCAGCAGCTGTCTGCTCCTCTCCATTCCTGTCTTGGTCTATAAGCCTGGCAGTACTGCTCCTCTTCCTCAGTTTAGGAAACACTTTTCCCTGCAGAGCACAGACAGATGTATCAAAGTGTACAAAAGGCCATGAGGTTGCCACTGTGTTTAAAAGCAAGATATTTTGGATAAATCTCATTAAAAAGGCAAAATTGCTTTGGATAAATGCCACTTTTATGCATTGTTTGGTACCTGAGAGACAAGGAATATGTGGCGCTAATATTGATTATTTCTAAGTTAGTCATTTGTATATGATATCACGTAGCATCAGAAAAACCTAACACTGCAGCTGCATTCCATGTTTTGGATGTTGGGGGCCCCTAAAAGTAACAAAAGATGTCTAAATTAGTGGTTCTCTGGGTTTTAAAAAATTGCTAGCAAAAAGGATGTGACTTATCTTTGCAAAACACAAGATGGTACCATCTATTAAGGAACAAAACAAAAAGCAGCTTGATCAGAACTCACAGACTGACACAAAGAGCAGGGACTTTTAACAAGGTTTTGCATATGCTGCATTTCACAGCCACAGCTTGAATTTCTTTTGAACTCTTTACATTCCAAACTACCAATGGTCCTTCCCTACTAATGCTGAATTCATATTTTTATTTCACTTGTGCTTTTACTGTTGTCTTCAAATTAGAAATGTTGCATGCAAAATTACCATATGCTCCTAACAAATCAGGTGCAAACGGTCCTCCCATTTGTGAGATTATAAGTAAAGTATAAGTTTTTTTCTAAAGTCTAGCTTTTATATTTGTGTTAAGCCCCTACACCCACTTACATCTGGCTTTTTAATGCAATGGGAGAAGTTAAGCATTCACATCCTGATCAATTGATTCTGCAGTAGTCACGAGTATTTATCCACTCCAGTTCTGATTAGCATTGTTGGGAACACAACACTCAGGTGAACACTGAGCCCTTAACTGGCGAGTTACTAACTGTTTACCTGTTCTCCAGCCTGTCTATAACATGATGTTGACAAGCCAAAAAATAAAAATAAAAAAACCCCACATATACCACACATACAGAGAAAGGCATACTCATCTGCTGCGGAGCCATGTACACAGCTCTGGTCCACTGGCAATGGGAAAGGAGTCTAAGGCCTATTTTTAGCAGTTCTACCTGTGTTTTGAAAACCTGCATACACACACTAATTTTGGTGGAAACTGGGTATTAGTTGACTGAATTTTTTTTTAGTTTTAGTTTAGTTTTACTTAACTATAATAACCTTGATCTACAAGTATCCAAGTCAAACTGTATGTCTGCACTACTTTGTGTGAATTCAGCTCCTCAGTGGGATCTGTATCAAAGACAGAAGGGATTTCGTTTAGTTTAAAGGTTGCTAGTTTGGATGGATAAACCTTTAGTTTAGGTTTGAATACAACGTTCAGAAGTTGACAGACCTTGCCTTTCTGGGACCAGAGGGGGGGCTCCAGCTGACCCCGCGGTAAAAGGCCTGTTTCCAGACAGGAGAGGAAGGCCAGGAGGTGACCACCAGGGGGGAAGTGGAGAGGCGGTCGCTGGATTCCATCCTGACTGACCAGAACCAGTGTACCACCACAATCAGCTGGAGTATGATAGAAAAACATTAGAGGAGGATGAGATAAGAAGAAAAAAATATTTATTTTTGTTATAAGTTATAGATTTATACATTGTAATGTACTTGTAAATAATGTAAAAAGAGTGAGTGAGTACATGCACTCAACAAATGTAAGAAATGCAAAAGACGAGACAACAAGAGGTGAAGAAGCAGTCACCAGGATAAATGATAAATGAAGAAATATGACCTGCACTGCCCATTAACAGTAGATTTACACTTTATCAAGACAAGCAATCAATATTTTGATATGACAACAGCCTATGAAACCCTTCATGATCAAACACTTAATATATGGTGACTGATGTGGTATGAACTGCCTGTGTGTGCAGGGATGACTGAATAAGGAGGTACTGTGAGAGAGTGTACTCACGGCGCTGGTGACAGTGGATACAGACTATCTGGCGCAGAGGGACAGTCAGAGCATAGTCCCAGTAGATACTGACGGAGAGGGGAAGACAAAAAAAAGCTTCAGATGCAGTTGCACATTTCTTAACACCCACAGTGTCATAATAAGCATGTCTTTTTTCCACAATGTGGAGTTAGATCATTTATATATTATCTATAAACATATGATGAGTGTGTTTTGGCTACCTCTTCTCCAGATCACAGTCTCCCAGTGTGCCGTTGATGAGCTGGTTGGGTGTCCACTTAAGGGTGAGGTTATCACCAGCCTGGTGGAGTGACAAGTAGCCCCGCAACACCTCCATGTCCTTCTTCTAGGATGGGGGAAGGAGGAGGAAGAGGACAGGATATAATGTCAGACTTAAGGCGCGAAGGAGCACAAGAGAGAGAGCAGAAAATTGAGGCTACGTCCTCGATTAAACCTTTTAAATCTTTTAAGTGACTGTTTTGAAATTTGCAGTTTAACAGTCTAAAAAGTTGCTTTCAAGTCTTCCTTTAACATTATGGGGATTATACTCATTAGTATGAAGACTAAACACAAGATCAAACAGCTAGCAGGGCTCTGTCCAGTTAAAAAAGTTGTTCTTGTTTGTTCAATCTATACACAAACAGAAATGTGTGATTTTAGGGGGCGATGTATTCTGTAATGAAGTTGTCTTTTGACTTTGCTTTTCGATGCTATGCTAGGCTAATTGACTCTGGTGCCACACTTACATGAAATCAAATTGATTTCAATCTTCTCATAACTTCAGAAAGAATTTCACAACTATTTCTTGAAGTATTTCTCTCAAACATGTAATATTTGTGGCTGAATAAACAACAGTCAAGGTCTGAAGTCCAGATGAAACGGCATTTTAGGAGTATTAAGCTTCAGATTCGTGATATACTATATGTTTATTTTAATCCATTATTTATGCCGTCCTAAAAAACACCAGACTTTCCCCAAGAAACCAATACTTTGAGTGAACTTTTGAGTCATTTTCAGGTGCGTCATCACCATGTTTCTTTTCCTAAACCAAACAACAGTAACTTTATGTTAAGTACATAATGTCATCCGTGGGGCGCTAATTTGTAGGATATCATATGAAATGTTGTGCATGCATTTTCATAGGATATAACATGTACATGTATGAGGATATGTTACCAGACGAAGAATGTCAGGGGCTAATACTAATTACACATTACCTAAACTAATCAGGCCCGAAAGTTGATGCTAACACTAACTGTTGTGGTGAGTACAGTTCAGTGACCAATATATAATGTTAACAAGCTGCTGGGCAATCACAAGTCACATGTTGTCCTTTATTTGGTAGTTGTCATTGTGTTTGATATACAATATTGGGTGTTGAGAAACTAAATTAATAAGTTCCCCCATTATGGCAGCAAGCTACCTAAGACATGGATGTATGACATCAATTGGAACAAACAATGTCATTAGTCAAACATGTATTTCCTCAGGTAGAAATCTACTGAAATCGAGGTCTGTCAAGATATGTTTTTCCTCATGATAATGACCTGCAGGGGTCTCAGCTTATCTGCTTCATCAGTAATTTCTGATAAGATTCAATATAGGTGACAATGGTGTCTCCATGGCAACACGAGCAAATAATGGAAACTGAGATTACATTAACTTAAATATGTGTTCATGGGAGCATAATCTAGTGTGTGGGATCTACTTTTTCCATCTTGTGCATTATCTCTTATCGAGCACCTATTGTTCATCCTAACCCTTTTAGCACAAGCAAATAACCCTCAGATCAGATCACGTTATTGAAAGCAGGTTATCTGGGTTTTTGTCATGTTCAAACAGGACAGGGTCGGCGATGCTGCTAAACACTGCACATGTATATGTTACTTATACAGTCAGAAGCTACATTATGAAAAGCAGAGAGTAGATTTACTGTATGTGCTACCATTTGGTATGTGTAGCATGCAGTAAATGGTGGAGTAATCTGTATGTGCACTCAACCACATATGTTTGCATGGCTCTGTCAAAGGCTGAGCATTGTGGGAGGCAAATATGTGCTCATTATACATTCCAGGGCCAAACATGTTGAAGCTACTTGGCATTACAGGCCGGACAAAGATGGCTTTTTTTTTCATAGATCACACATACAAAATACTGTGTGTGTGTGTGTGTGTGTGTGTGTGGGTGTGTGTGCGTGTGTGTGTAGCACAATAAGGGGATAAAAATAATCATCATTTGAAATGTATCTATAGACCAGCTGAGTGGGAGCACAGTGCTGTCTGTCTGTACTGCATGTATGTAGGCTTCCAACTCGGATTTCTGCCTTTATCCCAGAGCTACAGCAGTTTGTGGGCCTCCATGGCACCACATTAAGATCTGCTACATTTCAATAAAGTTTCCATCAAAAAAGTTTATATGAAAGGTCCAGTGTGTAGGATTTAGGGGCATCTATTGTCAGAAATGGTATATAATATTCATTACTATGTCTTCATTTGTTAATGATTGCCTGAAAATAAGAATCATTGTGTTTCTGTTACATTAGAATGAGCCATTAATATGGAGTGAGCTCTCTTTCAGGGTGTCCACCATGTTGTAGCCCTGAACAAACAAACCAAACACTGGCTCTAGATGGGGCCATTTGCGTTTTTGCATCCTGTAGTTTGTAGTTCGTATTTATTTCACATGGAGAAGTTTCAGGTCTACAACCTTACAGCTGGATGCCACTAAATCCTACACACTGGACCTACAAGTCAAGATGGACAGCTAGGAGGTAGAAGCACAGCATGTGGCTGGAACATTTAGTAGAGTGTTCACTTCAGATAAACTTACAGATCAGTGTAGAATATGTCACAGCGACAGTAAATACATGTTTTTTATGATCATATGCACTTAGTCAAACCTTTATCAACCCCCTCCCAATTCACTGGACCCACTACAATGTGATTACAGGCCAAACAAGTCAACAGACAACACCTTTACCCTTGCCCTCCCTCTTCCATCTCAACCAGAGGAACATGCATGCAAGGATGCTGGTCAGAGACTGTCGTTTAGCATTCAACACCTCCAAGCTCGCCATCAAGCGTCAAGACTTGGGAGTGAACACCCGTTTCTGTAACTGGATCCTGAGCATCCTGACAGACAGGTCCCAGGCTGTGCAGGTAGGCACCACCACATCCTCTATTACAAGGCTCAACAGAGGGGGGTGAAAACGGCACAGCACATCACCAGGATGGAGCTGCCATCCATGGAGGAACTCTACACCAAGTGGTGCAGGAAGAAGGCCAACACAGGATCCCCAGAGACCCCGCCAACCCCAGCCACTAACAGTATCTGGTCCCAAACCACCAGGCTCAGACACAGACCCATTTTATTATACTTTATATTCATTAGATATTATTCTTATGTTTAACTGGCACTCTTTTATGTCTTAGATTCTTTTTCTATAAATTTCTTTTTTCATTTATACATATTTATTGATCACTGTTGGAGGGAGCCAGAGATTTTTATTGCCAACAATTGCTTCTCTGTAATTGTTGTTCATTTGACAATAGATCATTTGAAATTTGGAGAAAACTAAATAAATCTGATACTTCACTGGTTGAAATTGTGCATACTCATGCACTGACTCTTACGACCTCCACGTGCTGGATTTCACTGTTGTATTTTTTTAGGTCTTGGGAAGACATGATGATACATTTTAAAATATGTAAAAATTGTTGATTTCTATGTTTAGTTTTCTCTTGTGCAATATTTTCTCTTGGCTATTTGACAATATTTGCCCAGATTTTGAGATATTTCTCTCAAATATCTACCTCCTAATAAGGCAGTGGAGGCTAATTGAGCTTTGTTTGTGACGCTAACCACTTTGAAAAATTACATTTAAAACTGCAGCATTTCCACATTTAGAGACTGCATCCCTGACGGTCTGGGTAACAGAACGACAGAACACACTGTCAATATATTGATATATTGTTTTCAGGACTGTGAACTATTACAACTGAGAACTACTAAATGTGTTGGTTAATATCAATAAGAGATAAAAGAAAATTATGACAGCCTATATCTGATGTGATTTGTAATATATGAGCAGACTTCATATTTGCTATTACTTAATTACTCAATTCATGGAAACAGATTTCAGATTTAAGGTCAGCTTCCAAAAGAAGTGACTTATTTTATACCATGCATCTCATATCAAGCACTATTCACATTGGGAATCCAGAGCAAAAAAGATTATGAAGACGAGCGTGAACGTCTGTGAACCAACCTTTTAACACAAATGTCAAATGTAGCACAGACATCCTTTGCTTAGGCATCAGGAGCTGGTTCTGCAAGATTATGGGGCAATTCTAACGTAAAGCCTGTTTTTTAGTTCAGTGCCAGACCAAATCCAGTGCCCCAGGCAAGCTTCCCCCCAGGCAACTGCCTGTGTCCCCTATAGTGAGAGCCACCTCATGTTTAGGTCCAGTAGATAGTCACACAGAAGGTGCAGTTTATAAAAGCTGGTCACAAAGTCAGAGTGTGCCTTCGTACCGGTTGCACCAGGACGTTGTTTTTGCCGTAGAGAAGGTGTGTTCTTGAGTTTTGGTGAAGAGACTCCACATACTCTCTCGCTGATGCAGCAAACCTGTCCTCTGACATGCTGCCACTGGACTGCCTCTTGCGGATCTAGAAAAGAAAAGCCAACTTTTACAACTTATAATTTTTCCCATCCCACACAAGCACAGAGATCAGGTGTATGCACCATGCACGCTATATCTCCCGAAAACTAAAGCAGCTGATCTATTAACAGGCTCCACACTCACCCCCAGAGCAGGCCGCCGGCCACTCGCTGTGTCTTGGCCCCGGTGGGCCCCGTGGATACGGTGGCGCTGAACTAGCTCATTGGCTGAGGGGTCTGTCCAGAAATGATCAGACGTCTTCAGTTTGGTGTATTCCAGAGCACAGGGCCCCACTAAAATGCAGCACACACAAATGCAGACCCATTATCAGATCTATTAACAACACACTCCTTCATCACTTCACATCGGTGCATTTGAAAGTTTACTATTTTGCTGAAGCAAATTTGAGTTGAGTTTTTCAAATGCATTTTTTGGCACTTTGAGCACCACAAGCTGAGTACCATCTAGTTCCATTATATTGGAGAGAAGACAGATATCTTTACAGCCGATATCTTCAATGCTCAGCTACTCACACCAAAACAATCTAGAAAGATAAACAACACTACAGGTAAGAGGAAAATATAAATTTTTGATGTTGGGGGTACTGCCCCTTTTAACTTTTTTCCCAGAAGACCTCAGACTTGTATAATGTCATGAAAATTCTGCCTTGGAACAAGACCTGAAAATAGCTTCTTATGGCCCTAAATCATTATTTAAAAACAGTACAAGCCTGGTGTTATTTTTATTGTTCTTATTTTCCATTAATCCAATGAAAAGACAAAAACCAACAATACACTCAAAACTTCCTCTTTCCCGACACCGTCTGTAGCACTCAGCTTTGAGCCCACTTGTTCCCACTGAGGACTTTAATCATTACAGACAGCTCATGAGTACACAATGCAATTTTTTTGTAGAAAAAAAAGGCTCAGTGATTTCCAAAAACAGCTGGACAGTTTTAACAAATGTTACTCAAACAGGAGGTATGGTGCATTTGTTGGGGACTGTTTTCGCCCACTGAATCATTCAGTTAAGTGCACTAAAGTGAGTATTTGGGGCAGCAGGCCGTGTATGTGGGATGAAGCCAAAATAAATGGCTGTGTGGCTCATGGTTTTAAAATTCATGGACAACAATGGAGCTCTGCTGCATAGAGTCATAACATATATCAGGATTTTGATCCATAGATAACACTTGTTTAATAGATCAGTTCATTTATGGCTTGGGTCTTTTCATACTATTTGCTGATGATACAAATAAATGTAAAATATCACGATGCATATCCTTTAGGTTACAGAACTACTTAAAAAAAATGCAAGTCTGATGGAAAAAAAATATGATTACGAAAAAAAACAACAGATATGTAATTCCAGTTTCAGTGCAGCTGGTGTTTTTAAGTAATCATTAGAATTTGCCGACAAATATAGCAGACGAATATGTAATGAATTTACTTGACTCAAAACAGAAGATCACTTCAACAGTGGCCGACTGACTACATTCAGAGGTATTCCCAACTCATTCTCATTTCCAGGTCATCAAATACTGAAACGTGTGATATCGACGCTAAAGGCACCCTTTAGTGTCTTTATAGGATGCACCAACCCGGTCTCACTCCGAAGTCACTGAATACTGGCACTTGGGCAGTGAAAGCCGTCATTTCACATTGGCATGATACGTGACCAGCTGATGTGTTTGCGTAACTACGCCTGGCAGCATCATGGGGAAACACAGCAGGACAACAAGAAAAATAAAGGTGGCTGAAGTTCACCTGGGAGGCTGGTGTTTGCTTCCTGTATGATTGTATGATGATTGAAAGAGACTGTATGCACACTATACATTTCCTATGAAAACAACAGTGTGTTTTGAAAATAGATAATGCATGTAAAAGGCTGAAGTTGACACGGCGTCCCAGAACGTCAACAAGGTCAGAATGAGAACGTGTTGGATGCACTGTGTTTTCAACTAACTCCAAAACTGAAATTACATCCAGCAGTCTGCAGCTCATGTCCCACGTGAAACCAAAAGTCAACGTTATTTTAATGCATTGTCACGTAACTTACGTACAATTGTCACACACTGACAGCACTCACATGATATACTGACATCAGGCTACATAACAAAAGCACTTAAGTTTTGTTGCCCGAACCTAACTGCCATAACATAAGCCATGTGTTACAATGTGTTCAGCTGTGCATCACATATATTCACTTAGGATCTTCCTGAGCATTGCTATTAGATGTTGAAGGGCATGATAAAGTGTTGGTATTTGACGACCTGGGAATGACTTTTCCTGTTTTATGCGTAAATGTTGCAGGTATGGAAATCCCCGCACCCTCCACCTCTCCCTCTGTCTCTTCATCATCATCCTCCATGTGGTCTATTCTGACTTGACACTTTATACTACATCAAATCATGTCTTTAGAATGTGTGTATGTTAACAGCAGATAAAAATGACTTGACCATAGATTTTTTTTTAGTTAAGTTCATGAAGTATAACGCAGATTAATATTGTCTGACGTTTGTGTGTGATTTTGTTGTGTCACAATGAGTGATGCTACAGCAGCTACTCGCGGTTAGAAAAGACTGTAGAAGGTTGTGCAATCAAAAACAAAACAGAATAATTCTGTAAAATATTTAAATACATATCTACATACACTATTTAAAAATTGGAAGTGTAAGATTGCAGAGTCACATATTGTCATTGACCTTAAGAGTACATAAACATTTTGGCAGCCAAAGAAAGGCTTTGAGCATTGCTGCACAGTACATACTTTATCAGTAGGTGTTCATAATGTAAAATTTCGACACAGGAATGTGCATCTCTGTCCCAGCTGTTCCTCATTTGTCCACCAGGTGTCCTCAGTGTGTTGTGCTGCTCTGCACACCTGTTGCTGTTTCCCTCATCAGCCCTTGTTAGCTGCTAGCTGCCTCCGCTGCACCTCGTTACCTCTTCAGTCAGTGAGGATCTAGTGTTTATTTTGTCACACTGTTCATGTTGTCTTCTCTGGTTTAGTCAGCTAAGCTCTTTGTTTTCTGGTCCTGCCACGCTGCATGTGTGTCTCTGTTTCTCTGCCTATTAACCATGGTGTCTGGGTCCTCTGCCTGCTGTTTGCCTTCAGCTCCTGCTGCCACACTGTCAGTGGAGGTGGCTCTAAATCGTCTGCTCTTACAAAATAGCTCTAAGGCTGAATTTGTGGTCATTTTTATGATTGCAGTTCCTGGAATGACTGTCTAATGTGTTTACCTAATAGTAGATTTTGCATGAATATGGGAGCATTTGTTCTGGTTTTGTACTTTTTGTTACTGGCCTCTGGTAATTTTGGCAGTTAAAGCACAGTGTGTATACTCACCCAGTAGGGCTGCCAAGATGGGCCCGAAGACTGAGTCATGCATCAGAGCTTCCCTCTCATAGTATTTACTGCAAAGATAAAAACACAGGAAAAAGTGAATCAAAGTAACACATTGTCAGATGTGTTCTGGGGCACCAGTCAGGACTTGGCTTTGGGAACTGGAAGGTGGCTGGTTCAAGTCCAGCAAGTTGCTGCAGAGATACCCTGGGGCAAGGCACCTAATCACTAACGGTCCTAATGCGTTAGCCACATCACTCTGCCATCTGTGTGGTACTGTTTGTGCATGTGGGTATATTGAACCTACCTGTGTGTGTGTGTGGGAAAAAAATGAATATCCCCCAAACATCTACACATATTTCATTTCCAAGAAAGCTGTTGAACAATCTCCAAAGTAGAGGGCAGAATTTGTTCCTTTGCAACTGGTATAATTCACCCCTCAATTATAGATGCTCATTACTCATTGACTGATTTTGAATTTGGGTATAAAAACAACATTAGTCAAACCCAGAGGACAGCACATGAAAGCATAATGCAACACTTACTTCCAATGTGGACCTCACTGTTTAGACAATACATCATTATACACACTCCAGCTCAGAGGCCTGTACTTTGAAGACAGTTCAACTTACCAAGAATATCTTTTTTTATGTGGTTTGACTAACCCATGACATTGTCCATCTGGAAAACGGTACTAAGATAAGATTATATAAGATATTCCTTTATTAGTCCCATAGTGGTGAATTTTCCAGTATTAAGCAGCAAAGTGGATAGCAAAAATAGAGAACACCAGTAAAGAGACAATAAAATATATAAAAAGTATGAAAAATTTACAAGAGGAACATGTGTAAGTATATACCACAGAGCTGGTTATCAAATTCAGTCCACTCTGGGTTTTACTATCCAGCCACGAGCGAATTCATTCATAACAGGAAATGTAGAAATATTGAAAATACTATCCAAAAATTCACTGTTGGTCTAGATAGAAAAACTGAAGCGGACTGTCCACTCCACGTGAAGCCCATGTTCTAATCAACACCAAGCCTCAAGGTCAGCT